>PVIA01002226.1:0-129525 GCA_004024845.1 Tonatia bakeri | reverse complement strand
AATTCTAGAGATCTGAGGTATGGCATGAGACTACAGTTAATAATACTGTATTAGTTACTGGATATATGCTAAGAGAGCAGATTTCAGATGCCCTCACCAAAAAAAATTAAGATGGTAACTATGCGAGGAGAAAATGTTAACTTCACTGTAGTAATGACATATATATATATGTCATTACTTCTCCCAAAAGATCCTCTTCTAAACAAATATATATATGTCATTATATATATATTTCCCAGGACACAAATACTGTGAGGCTCTAATGCATTCAGATTTGCAACTAATTTTTACCACTGGGAAACTGTGGCATACATTACATTTCTCATCTCCAAAGCAGGCGGGGCAGCAGAACTGCCTGAGGAAATTCTTACAAATGCAGATTCTGAGGCACCACAAGTGAGTCAAGAGGCTCTGGGAATAAAGCCCTGCAATATGCATTTTAATCAAACTGTCCAAGAGAATCTTATGCGTTCAGCTTGCTAATAGTTGTTAGACCTGCAGAGATAAGGACATGAATATGTCATAAATACATAGAATACAAATGTGTTTCATTCTGAAACCAAATCCTTTCTGTGTGTGGAAGAAAGGTTGTAGCCTTTGGACTTCAACACACCTGCATTAGAATTCTAGTTTCACTGTAACTAAGGCATGTGCGCATGAGTAAGTAACCTAACACCTCTGCGCAGCTGAGGAAAGGAAAATAATACAAAGATGCCCCTCTGGGTTGATCTGAACTGCCCAGCAGTGTATAGCAGAGTACAGGTAGCCAATACATGTTCTTCCCTTTCTATCCTATGTAATGTGACCAGAGGAAAAGAATAAAGGAAATAACCAAAGTAGAAAGGATGACATATAAGAAAAAAATAAACATAGATTGTCAAGAACATGTGAATCATTTCCTTCCAATAATTAAAGGGTAAGAATCTCAATGCTAAATTTCCCTGGGAGTCAAACTATTTATGGATTAAATTATTTTCTGTAATATTTTGCTGAACTCATGGAAAAGCCATGTTTAGTTGATTTTGTCAAGGATTTGGAAACCATTCAGAAACTAACTATGAATTATAACAAATACATGAAAGCAACAAGAGATCCCGTTTGAAATTGCAAATGTTGATTATGAAAAAGAAAGTTACAGTAAAGTCAGGCCTCTCCACCTCCTAGTTCTCGAAGTTGTTCACTCTCCTCAGAGGAAAACACTTGGCTTCTATTCCTTTATTTACCAATAATACCAAAGTCAGCTACCCTGTAAAGTTTCTCCCAAAGATCCTCTTCTAAACAAGGTGAGTTCAACTAATAGTCATTGACCGACTCTATGTTTGGGCAATATAAATGCCAAAAATATCCTCTCCAATCTTCCGGTTTACCTGGAATGTGACTCCAATATTGCGCTTTCACACTATTTTGTAAATGTTTATTTCTTTGTTTCTCTCCCGTTATGCAGTGTGTCCCTCCGAGACAGATACCAGAACATATTTGCCTTAGAATTCCTCTTGCTCAATACAGTGCTTGACAAAAAGTAATTTGGGGGAAAAAATAGAAAAAAGCATGCTAATATTATCTAATAACAAACTATTGTGTACTCAAAGTATATTATCAAGCATTGGAAAAAAACCAATCTCATTCATAAAGCAAAAAAAAATCTAAATTAATATATTAGCAGGACGAATCTAGCAGTACACTAAAAGAATAGCTACTGAATGAATCATTTCTAAGTGATGGTAATGTCAAGAATATAACAATGAGTCATTATTAGAAAAGGTATCAAGAAAATTCACCTTTTGAAAAGGTTAATGCAGAAATACAATAATATTATCTGAGAAGATGTTTAGAAGGCATTTGATAGAAAGATAATCTTATACCATGATAAAAATTTAAACTCAAAGTAAATGCCAGCTTCTGTGTTAAGAGTGAATCTCCAGTATTATTCACGTGAAAGTCAAGAACAAAAATAAATAGTAATGCCTATTATTAACTTCATTATTTAGCATTCCTATATACATACACAAGTGAACACTGTTTAAAGACATAGATAGTCATAAAGACATACGGGAAAGGAAAAAGACAAAATTACATTGCTTTTAAACTAATATATTTGTACACCTGAAACAAGCAAAAGATTCCATTGGGAAAAAAAATGGAACTTGGGAATTCAGTAAGATGACCAGTTAGAAATTCAATATGTAGTCCTAATTCTCAGAAGACACTTAACTACAATGGTCTCAAGCTTGTCTGTCCCAAAATGAACCTGAGAAAGTAGAGGAAAATACTGAAGACAGAGGGAGGAGAGGGGAGGAGAAGAATAAAATTCTAAGTAGAAAGGAATGTAATTGTGTGGCGGATACCGGCCAGCACTATCCGCGGCTGCTGTGAATGCTCAAGATATGCGAGCAATACATACAGACTCCTGAGTCCTGTGGAGGAATAGGGACGGCACAGCCACTCTCTCTAAAGGAGGGAGAGCGCGCCGAGCCCCTGCCTGAGTAGGCTTTTTATTAGGTAGTGCTGGGTAGGAACACGGATACAGTTCATTAACCATTGTCTAGCAGTGAGGCTCAGATAGATAACATTCAAAGGACTAAAAAGGGCTCCCACTGAGTTGGGGTTTTATCACCTAAAAACTACAGAATTTAAGGAGCTAAATTCACTTCCTGCCCGGGCCTTCATAATCTAATTAAGAGCATCCTCAGCAAAGCAGGGTTCACAGGATTTTACATATCCTATCTCAGACCTAATTATTCCAGGAATCCCACCATTCCCAGCACAGGGCTGCGCTGCCCCTTGTCATTGTCACAGGCTTGAGTCAGCCAGAGGAGACAAGGCAGCCAGGAGGTTTGAGGCTTCTCACAGGCAGAATGAGGACTCAGGCTTTGTCAAAGCCGAGAAGCGAGGGGCGATCACTCCCATTTTCCACAGCCCCCCAAGTCCTTCCCTGAGGGCCTTCCCACGTGACTGTACCTGGCTTAGGTCCATCCTCCTCTGAGAAATGTTACCCGTCATTGGCTAACCAACCAAGCAATGGGGGCCAGGCAAGGAGCAGGCAGCGCTCCTGCCAGGGAGATAAGCTTGTCTCCTTAGTGTCTCCTGGTCTGGAGGTCTCCCAATCAGCCTTAGCCATGGTGGGTTACAGCTCCTGAAACCAGGCAGGGCGGTTCCCAATGTAATTGTGAAATGATCTTACCTTGGCTGGAGTGGGTGGTAAAGAAACAGGTAGATTTGACTTGAGGCAGAAGCTGCTAGGCCTGGCTATGGGAGATAGAATAATAAAGGAACTCTGGCATTGTGTTCTTAATGCTCCTACACCAGTGGTTCTCAAAGTCCTGTGCCAGGACCAACAGCATCAGCATCATTTGAGAACTTCTTAGAAAATAAATATTTGTACCTCACCCTTGGTCTGCTAAATCAGAAACTCTAGGAGTGAGACCCAGTAATCTATGCTTTAAAAATAAGATAAAAATCTATGAACAGTAAAATGACAACAAACTCCATAACTATCAACAACAGATTCTAAAAAACAAAAACAAAAGCTAAGCAAACAACTAGAATAGGAATGGTTCCAGAGAAATGGAGATCACATGGTGGATCTTCAGTGGGAAGGGAGGGGAAAGAATGTGGGGAAGGGCACAGAGAATAAGAAGCATAATTGGTAGGTACAAAATAGACGGGGAGAGGTTAAGAATAGTATAGGAAACAGAGAAGCCAAAGAACTTACATGTACAACCCATGGACATGAACTAAGGTTGGGGGCTGATGCTAGAGGGCAAGAGGTGGGCAGAGGGGGGATAAAGTGGAGAATAAAACTGGGAAAATTGTAATAGCATAATCAATCAATAAATAAATAAATAAATAAATAAAATCTTTTTAAAAAGTCCTCCCTGTGATTCTGATGAATCCTAAAATTTGAGAACCACTGTCCTCTTAGTACTGCTTCTCCCAGGGGGAGGTAAAAGTAAAACACTAAGTGGAGGAGTTACTTTATGATATTAAGAGTTATTGTCCATGGTTTCCAGGTACCTGGCGTTCTCCATTTTTGGACTCATCTGGACTCCACCTTTGAGTTCATTGTGGATGACACAGACTGCTCTGGCCTTCTTCTATATGATTCATTTGACTGAGTAGCAAATACCATAGGAAAACATGAGCTCATCAACCAAAGTAACAAGGCATTTGAGGATCTTAATTATCTTGCAAAAACAAAATACACTGGGTAATAAATTCCATCAGAAGCAAAATCTTTGCAACAGACAAAGAATTATAAATTAACTAGTTAACTATACTAAACAAAAGAAAACATTAACAATATGAAGACTAGAAAATATTAAAAATAACTACACATAAATCTTAGTTATAAAAATATAATGCTTAATATAAAAACACAATCAATAAGATAAATAGCAAAATGGAACAAGTGAGGAATAAATTTGTGAATTTACACAAGCTCCAAAAAAGAAGCAAAGCCAAAAAATATTTTTAAAAAGTAACACTTACGAAGGATAAAGAAAGAAATGGTAATACTGAGCTCACCAGAGTGCCAGAAAAAGAGGGGACTAAAAATGGAGAGGAGGCTATACTGGCAGTAATAAGACAAACTTCCCAGAAAGAATTCACACTGAAAAGGCCTATATAGACTTCTACTCCCAGACACGATGCCATAATAGGGACGACATCTACTCTCTCATCTTAAACTGAAAAACAGACAATCCGTATAAGATAGTCTTTAGACATTGGAAAACAGGCAGTGAAGGACAATGATTCCTGAGAAGGTAAACAAACACTGTTTGTGCTATAAATGCCCCAACATACTTCCAGAAAGAGTTTCCAGGGCACACACAGGAAAGTAGAACCCCAAAAGATCTTAGCAGTCTCCCTAGTTGAGGAGATGACATTGACGGTCAGATGACATCAAGGAACTTGGAACGTAAGGCAGAGTACCAGGGAAGAGATGCACGGGGGCATGCCCTGGAGACCTGCAAAGCATTCCTTGGCAGTCTTTACCTGAGCACTGATCAAGGTGCCAGTGTGAGAAAACTACCTGAGGCCAGGGAAGGAACTGCAAGAGAAAAATCAGAGGAAAGAATCCCCATTACTCACACAAGGCCAGGAATATTCCTATTCTCAACAGCTGGTATAGAAAAACCTTGGAGCACCAAGTTTAGTACTCAGACTTGAGCACTCAGACTTTTATTATACTGCCTCAGTAGAGGGACATATTAGCCCCATGCTAATGCTTGCTTTGGTCCTATTATACATATTACATAGTGTCATATTCCTGGCACAGAGCTTCAGAAACCCTTGGAATTTCCTGAGTGATACTGTTATGCTAATGAGGCAACTTGAATGGGAGTAGCCTAGATAGTTTCAAGATGGGGGCCGGTCACCAGGAAAACCAACCATGTGATTAGAGGATTGAAACCTTTAGTTGTGTGACCTCTGGGGAGGGGAGAGGAAGTGGAGACAGAGTTCAGTCACATGGCCAATGATTCAATCGAATGTGCTGAAGTAACAAAACCTCCATTAAAATTCTTAGACCCTGAGGCTCCAAGGAGCTTCCTGCTTAACACACTGATGTGCTGGGAGGGGGGATGCACACCCCAATTTCATGAGGAGAGGGCATAGGAGCTCTGTACCCCTCCTACACCCTCTTTGTCTTGCTCTGTGTGTTTCTTCCATTTAGCTATTTCTGAGTTGCAGCCTTTATAAAAGTACCATATTTTTCAGACTACAAGATGCATTTTTCCCCCTTCCCTGTCCAAATTTGGGAGGAATAATGGTTGTTAATGCTGCTGTTGAGTTCTGTTTACATTTACATTGGTGAAATATTATGTTATTTATGTTATTAAATATTTTACCACATTTTTTGTTTTAAAATTTTTTCCCCTATTTTCCTCTAAAAACTAGGTGCATCTTATGGTCCAAAAAAAAAAGGTAAGTGTGCTACTTTCCTGAGTTCTGAGAGTTGTTCTAGGGCAGCAGTTTCCAACTGGCGAGCTAGCTAGCAGATTAACACAGTACGAAATGACAAAACAAGTCTTTAAGGCAAAAGGAAAATGATACCAAAAGGGAATCTGAATCTAAGCAAAGGAATGGAGAATACTAGATAGTAACTACTTACATGGAAATAAAAGATACTTTTCTGGTTTTTCTAAATCAGATTGAAAGATAATTGTTTGAAGAAAAAAATAATAAAATGTATTGTGAGTTCATTACATTATGTAGAAGTAAAATGTATGACAAAATCAGCATAAAAGTCAGAAGTGAATAGAAATATATGGTTATAAGATTCTTATATATTACATGAATTGGAAAAATTCTAACAGGCTTTTTGTAGAAACTGACATAGGCCTTCTAAAATTTACTATTCAGATGCAAAGGTCTTGGAATGATTTTTTCTAAAGAAGAACAAAGAGGCTTATACCAGCAGATTTCTAGACTTGTTATAAAGCCACAGCAATCAAGCCAGTGTGGGTTTTGTACAGATAAACACACAGGTCTAAGGGAGAGACTAGAGTTCAAAAACAGACCCACATATACGTGTTCAATTGATCTTTAACGAAGTTCCAAGGCCATTTAGTCAGAAAAGAGTAGCTTTTCAACTAGTGGTGCTAAAGCAATTAATTAGATAGCTATGTGTAAAAATAATTTTGTAACCTGATTTTTAAGTTATAACATATCAAAAATTAATTTAGATAAGAACATAGAACTATAAGAGCTGAAACTATAAAACTTAGAGAATAAAATGTAGATAATATTAGAGGCCTTGTGTTTAATGAAGATTTTTTTAAGTAGGATACAAAAAATCATGATCCATAAAGAAAAAAAATGATAAATTGAACTTAAAATTAAAGTCTTTTTCTCTTCAAAAAACAATGTAATGAAAATGAAAATGCAAAGCACAAACTAAGAGGAAATATTTGCAAAATATATGTCCAACAAATAACTTGTACCTAGAATATATTCTGATATACAACTCAATCGTAAGAAAACAATCAACCCAAAAAATCTGGGCAAAATATTTGAACAAACTCTTCACCAATAAATATATAGAAATGAAAAAATAAAAAGGTAAAAAGATGTTTAAGATCATTATTTATTAGAAACATCAAATTAAAGCCACATCAGATATCGCTACATACCCACTGGAATGACCGAAATTTAAAGATCTGACCCTGCAAGAATAAATTAACATGTTTTTGTCATAAAAATTAAGAAACATTACACCAAAAGACTGATAAACTGACTACCTAAAATGAAACAATTTATTTCAAAGTTTTCTTTAAGATAAAAATTATACTAAGATGAAAATAGGCAAAAATGAACAGCAATCATTAAAAGATGTTCTTTCTTATAATCAAAGAGATGGAACTTAAAGCAACTCTATGTAATGCTAGCAGATTGGCAAAGGTAAACAGTATCAAAATCTGTAGTAAAAGGGGAATAAAACATCCAGTATTTAATTTTGTTGATGAACATTTCAATTCATATACTCTTTCCAGAGATCATTCCAGCAGTCACCTGGGCAAGAAAAGTAAAGAACTGAGTAAGAAGGAGATTGGAGGGAGGAAAAAAAAGGAAAAAGGAAAGAAAAAGAATGCTCTTTTTGTCTTAAATGTTATTTAAGTAAATTATGGAATAAATAAGGCAATACCCTGCAGCCATTAAAAATAACAGAGAATCTTTCTGTCATTACTAAATGTTCAAAACCACTGTAAATATGTATACATTTATATATTTATTTATATATTATACATAAGTATATATATGGAGAACAGTATCTATAATGTGACCCCAGTTACAAAAAATAGGTGTGTAGGCACATGTGTGTGTGCACCCATTCACAGAGAGATATCTAAAAGAGTTTTCACCAGTTATATTAAGAGTGGTTATCCTTTGGTGGAAGAATTCCATGTGATTATTTTTATGCTAATCATTATGTATTTTTATTGTTATTCAAGTAACAGTTGTCTCCATTTCCCCCCATTGCTCTCCCCGACCCTATGGACCCCCACCTCTCACCCTCCACCCTTCCCCCTTTGGCTTTGTCCATGGGTCCTTTACAAATGTTCCTTGACCACCCTTCCCTGGCTTTGCCCTGTTCCCCGCTGCCCCGCCCCGCGCCCCACTTACTGTCAGTTTGTTCTTTAGTTCACTGTCTGTGGTTACATTTTGCTTGCTTGTTTCTTTTGTCGATCAGGTGAGATCATGTGGTATTTATCTTTCTTTATAATGGAGTTTTTAAAATAATGATCATGTTTCAGTTTTAAAAAAATAAAGCTCTTTTTTAGCTGTGACTCACTCATTAAGATGAGAGGAATTGTTTAATGGTAATGTGACAATGAGTCAATTTAAGATTATATATAAAGTCACTTTAAAACATGTTTTCCTTGATCAATCTTTTTTAAGGTCAGTTTTTCAATCCTCTCCCTCTTCACTTCAGAGGAGACAGGAGAAACAGAAGCAGGCAGCAAGTGATAGAACTTTAAATATGAAACAAGTATTTCATTTTCTTTTTAGTGGTTTTAGTAACTGAATTTCACTTTAGATCAGATCATTCTTGAGATTTAGAAAGAGACAAAATAAAAGGTAACATGAATATGTCAGCAACAAGCTCCAAGTATCCTCTAGCTTCCAAGCAAAGCAAAGCAGAACTGATGACATGCAAAAGAAAGCAAAGAGGCAGAAGGAAGCAAACATTTCTTATGAATAGGTGGGACAGAAAACCATGACATAGTCTAAGAGCAGAGGTAAAAACAGAAAACAATAAAAAATTCAAACTTGGGAACTACAATATAACCTTAGAAGAATAGTCCAAAAGAATAGTTTAAATAAAGCAAAACATTTATAAATTAGTGTTCATAGCCAGTGTTCATTCATTTGCCCTTTTGGTTCACATCCAATCAGATATTATCTCCAGGTGCAATATTTGGCACTGAGATGAACATTAAAATTAAATATTTATTGGTGCCTTGCTATCATCAGAGCTTTGTTCCAACTGTGACCCTGCTTTGTTTCCATCAAAAAGTGCTGTATGATGCTTAATCCTGATCTTCCTAAAATCAAGAAACATCAATGTAGAGATCTTATTTTCAGTCCCAGAATGTTGGCTGACTTTTATATTAGTTTCTGACCACACCACACTCTTTAAATATTGATGTTAACCTGGGTTATTTTCACTTAAGGTAAATTTAACTAGTGTGGCAAATAATGACTGTCATAGACACCCGATACTTCAAAAAGAGATATTCTACATGACCATTCATTTTAAATGCCTCTTTTATCCAACCATTTTAATTCTAGAAATTTCCACTGAGGAAATCTTTGTGTTGGTATACAAAAGGTTTATTTCCAAATTTCAGATAAGATTCTTTTTACCAGGGAAAAACAAGAGATATGAAAGCACCTACATTTCCCAAAATAGGAGCCCAGATAAAGTAATTTAGGTATAGACATTCTATGCAATTATTAAAATCCATTTAAGTTACATCAATTTAAAACACCAATTTTCAGAAATAATATGTGTAGTAGTAGCTGTCATCACCAGGGTAAAGAATTTTCACAGCTCCCTTTATGGCTATCTCTTTAAAATGTTTGATAATCACAAGCTGACATCCATTCTATGTTGCACACAGGGAAGGTTCAACTGTGTGACTGGCATTTTTAACTGTCACTTGAGTGCTGTCCTCACATTTACTGCACACGATGGCTCACAAGTCCTACTGCTGTGTACCTCCTTCATTTTGAGTTTTTGATCTAAGAATACTTCCCTGGTTCATCTTTCCAAGTTGGTCAAGTTGTAAAATTAAAAATAAGGGATCTTAAATTTATCCATTTTTAAAGTGAGTTAGGTAGGGATTTGTTAAAACTGTAGGCTATTTGGGGGATTATGGAAATCTTAAAAGGATTAAAGTCTTCCAACCCATGGACACAAGCCATCTTTCCATTGATTTGTTTTTAATCCTGCTTTCTTTTAACCCTGCTTTCTAACTTTCAAGGTATAGCTCTCTCACCTCCTTGGCTGATGTGGCCCTGAGTATTTTATTCTTTCAGATGTTACTATGAAAGCAGTTGCTTCCTAGTTTCACTTTTGAATGGTTCATTGTTCATGTGTAAAAAACCCAACTGATTTCTGTGTTTTGCTCCATAACCTGAAACTTTGTTGAACCTGATACTAGCCTGAATAACTTTCTTGTGGATTCAGAGGACTTTTCTCTGTATAGGAACATGCCATCTCCAAATAGAAATACATACAATCTGCCTCTCTAACTGGATGCCTTTTATTCTTTTTCTTGCCTAATTGCTCTGGCTAGATTTCTAATTCCTGTGGATTAGCAGACTCAAAAGCAGCCATCCTTGTGTTGGTCTTAAGGGGAAGCTTTCAGCCTTTATAATGCTGAGGGAGTTCCCTTCTGTTCTAATTTTCTGGGTGTTTTTATCATGAAAGGGTTTTGGATTTTTTCAAATGCTTTTTCTGCATAAGTTGAGATGATCATGTTTCTCCTCTCCATTGTATTAATACATTGTGATATATTGATTGATATTTTTTATGTTTAACCACCTTGCATTCCTGGGATAAATCCCACTTGGTCATGGTGTATAATTCTTTTAATTTGCTGTTGGATCAGTTTTGCTAGTATTTTTATAGAGGATGTTTGAATCTATATTTGTAAGAGATACAGATCTATAATTTTCTTTTGACATCCTTATTTGGCTTCAACATCAGGGTCAAGGTGGCCTCAAAGAACGAGCTAAGAAGTGCACCCTTCTCTTTTCTTACTTTTTTTGGGGGGAAGAGTTTGAGAAAGATTGGTGCTAATTCTTTAAATCTTTGGTACAATTCACCAGTGAAGCCACCTTGCCCTGGATTTTTTTGTTAAGAGGTTTTGATTACTGTTTCAATCTCCTTGCATGGTACAGATCTATTCAGATTTTCTGTTTCTCCTAGAAGTAATTTGTGTGTTTCCATGAATTTGTCCATTTTATCTAGGTTATCTATTTTTTGGTATATAATTATAGGTAGTATTATAATCCTTTTTATTTATATAAAGTCTGTAGTAACCCCCACTTCTATTTGTGACTTTAGTAATGTGAGCGCACTCCCTTTTTCTTTTCAGTCAGCTGAGGTTTGTCAATTTTATTGAGATTTTCCAACCACCAACTTTTCCATTTCATCAATTTTCTGTTGTGTTTCTTTTCTCTATTTCATTTGTCTGCACTCCAAGCTTTATTCTTTCCTGTCTTCTACCAGATTTAGCTTTAGTTTTCTTTTTCTATCTACATGAATTTTAAGATCAGCTTTTGAATATCTACAAAGAAGCCAGCAGTAATTTTGATAGGGATTGTGTTGAAACTGCAGATCAGTTTAGGGAATATTTCCATCTTAATCATATTATGTCTTCTGGTTCATGAATATAAGCTACCTTTCTATTTATTTAGAGCATCACTACTTTCTTTCAACAATGTTTTGTAGTTGTCAGAATAGAAACCTTGCGCTCTTTTGTTAAATTTTTTAGGAATTTTAAAATATGGCTTCAGATAGTTGCTTTTAACATATTGTGAGCTGTGTCTTTCATACCTTCATACAGTAGAACAGGAATAGGTTCCCATGGAGTTCCTTACTGTGTTCCTTGACCAGCATTGTGCTGTGAGGACCCGACAGGATAGCGAGGCAGACCCTGGGAAGGAGTAGCTATGAGAGAGGGAAGCTGCAAGGACTGCCCTTGGGATGGGGAGCAGGGAGAAGAAGGCATGAGCAGATGGACAGGGTAGCAGAGAAAAGGAGCCAGGCAATTCCAGAACCCAGACAGGGCTATCACTCAATTTTGGAAGGTTCCACTGAAATTTCTGAAGAAATGTTAGTAAGTTTAACTAATTTGGGGAAAATACATTTTATATCATGGTAAAAAAAAAGTAAGTGGGTTAGGAAATGTTTGGGTATATATTAATACAGGAAAAACTGTATGTAATTCAAGCTGCTGCATTGAGATGCCTGCTCATAAAATGCACATGTATGGAACTGACTTGACATTGTTCCAAAGGGCTGTCATCACATTATCTAGGTCACACTACAAGCAATGTAGTTAGGAATCACTCATGCCAAGGTTTTTGATACAGAATACATTTTGGCCTGAAATTGTACATAATACTTTTAAAAAATAGAATTTCACAAGCCACATTATTGGGCATGATCCAAAATATGTATTTCTCTCTCTCACAGAATGCAACTAAGAAGCCTTAATTAGGATTTCATAATTACTTTGTAAGTTCAGAAGATGATCTTATTGATATGACTAGTTTCTTCTTAAAGAACTAATTCCATCGTAAACTTCTGCTGCAAATATTGAACCAATAATTTGGAACACAAATTTTCAAACAGCCTAAATTCCGGCAGTAGTTTTGCATCTACTTACTTCAATTCAAGAATTTAATGTTACCCTTGCCATTTCTTCTCATTCAGAAAACTGGTCAGTTTACAACAAGAGAACAAACTACAGATATGCTTTAGTAAAAGACATTTTCCTAGCTCCTCTGTCACTTCATATTCAACAATTGTTAAATTACTAATGGGAAGCTATTTTCAGTCTTGCTTTGACTGACTGCAGACTTATTTGGTAAGAAACAATACAGTGGCAAAGTACTTGGATTTGAATACAATTTACCTGTATGTGGCTGTAGACACTCAGTTTCCCCATCTATGAAATTGAGATAAGGTCTACCTCAGAGGACTGTCATGAATTAAATGACAATGTGCTGAATAAACCATAAAAACTACATTAATATTCACTGTTATTTCTACTTTGTCATGTATCTTTGGGTATGTATGGCATTGATGGTTAAACCTTAGCAGAATATTAAAAAATATTTCTTCTAGAACCATGTGGCTTAGTTCTATTGCCTCCATATACTTAGTGGCTTAAACAACCACCATTTTATTTGCTGACAGTTCTATGGACCAATATTTTAAACAGGGTCAGCTGGTTGGTTCGGGTACATGCACTGTCAGATGAGATCATTCATTTGGCTGCATTCAACTGGTGAGCAGATTACGCTAAAAAGTGCAAGAATTCTTCACTCATGCCTGGTGCTCCACTTCACCTCTATATGCTTCTCTCTCTCTCTCTCTCTCTCTCTCTCTCTCTCTCTCTCTCTCTCTCTCTCTCCCCAAATAGCTGACTTGAGTTTACTGACAGCATTATGGTCTTGAGGAAATCAGACTTTCTTACATGGCCCCCAAGAGGAAATATTCTAAGAGGGAGCAGCCAATCTCACAGCACAGGCTGAGATGTTTCACAACATTCCACCCTCCATGTTCTATTGATTAAAACCAATTAAAGGACTAGCTCAGACTCAAGAAATAGACATCACCTCTTAATGAGATGTATGGAAAAGAATTTTCAGTCATACTTAATCCCACATAGTCATGTCTGTGAGAGACACTACAGTGCAATCTTGGTGTTCCTTTTGATTCAGCTTCATTATTATAGGCATGTGTTAACAGTGATTTGGGGTGGAATTATCCCACAGTGGATTTTGATGCCCTAAAAATCTTTTAAGAACCTGCTCGTTCTTATTTATAGACATTATAAATATAATCTACTTAACCTAGAGAATATCAATTTCTGAGTTCCAAATTCCAAAGATGAAAGGTAACTAAGAAAGAGAAGGCAGGCTCCATGGCTACAAAAAATAAATATAGAGAATGAGGGAGGGTAGCAGGGGCAGTGGGTGTCAAGGTCAAATCCTATGTGTTCTTCCTTATGCAGGAGACATAGCTGATAGCTACGATGGTACATGGGGGTCCAATTATCTTAGAGATCTGAGTGCAATGGACTTGAATTTTCAATCCATAATCTGTACAAATCCATAGTCTCTACAAGTCCTCAAAAGACTACTGTAATTCCTAGGGATCTTCCAGCCTTCAACACCCTGTGTATCCCTTCTCTTCTGTTGTCTCTTCTGTCCATGTCTGCCAGGACATGGAACTCACCCCCTCTACTGGTTCACACACACACATGCACACACATCTACTTACATCCTGTGTGAGATTTCACAGTGAAGATGGAGGAATGTGCATTTTAAACAAACAGTTTTTACTGAGAACTTCAAACACCTATTTTCTTAAAATATCCATTGGCCTCCTTATCAAACAGTATGGAATTTCACTCTCCCTTCAATTCATCTCAATTTTTCTCTCTTCTTCTTTTCCTTCCTTCTTTCTTACTTTTGCTTCAATTTCCTCCTCTTTCTTCTCTCTCTCCTTCCTTTCCAGGAGATAAATAACACAATGGCTTTCTGTGCTGGGAACAGATCAATTTCCTTCACTCTGAAGGGTTGGTGCCCACTGAAATCCAGATTCCTGGCAGGAGCTGGGAAGGTGGAAAGAAGGATATTCAGGGCTTTCATCTAAACCAAAACAGTGTTGTTGTTCCGAAAAGAATTATGGTAAACAAAATTGCTATAACTTTAAAACACTGATACAAGATACCAGCAGAAAGATTTAAGGGAAGGAGACCTGACTGGCACGGCAGCATGGCTCAACTGGTTGGGTGTCATCCCCACAAAGCGTTGCCAGTTTGATATCTGGTTAGGGCACATGCCCGAGTTGCAGGCCAGGTCCCCAGTCAGGAGTGTGCAAGAGGCAACCAATCAATGTTTCTCTCTCACATTGATGTTTTTCTCCCTCTCTTTCTCCCTCCCTTCCCCTTCCTCTAAAAATTAATCAATAAAATCTTTGAAAAAAAAAAGATTTAAGGAAAGGGGGCGATATCATGCATTCAGTTGTGGCCATATTGATTCTCAGATCCTTGAAGACACCTAAGAGTGAGACAAATATGGAGGTCTGGAGTTCTAGATTTGAGCCCTAGAAATATTTGGAGGTATGTAACACAAAACCCAGGCAAAGACCACACTTCTGCATAGGTGTGGGGTGACTGCAGGCCTTATAATCTGACTAGGAGGGCATTTGAGTCCAAATTGCAAATTCAAATAACTCTGGCGCATAAGTAGGTGGCTCACAAAGTTACCATCTCATTTACTAATTGCAACCTCATGAAAGGACAAAGGCTTAATGAAGAAATGATGCAGCAGGACATTCTTTCTCTCAGCAAGTTCAGAGATGTGGCTTTGTTTCTATTCCCAGAGTCGGGGGCTCTCTTAGAGACACTCTCATCAAAGATCTTTTTAACACTCTTAGGTCTTCATGTAGATCTGTGGAGAGTGGCACAAACAATGGCAGACTTGAATATCTCTTTATTTATTATCACATTGCCAAAAGAAATTCCATCATTCTGTTGGTGGTGTGCTGCTTAAAGGGTGATCTTAATTAAACTGTAAAATGTCAAATTTTGGTATGCAGAAGAGTCAGTGTGTAGGCAGCGGGGATAAGTCAGATTTATTAGTCACTGAACAGCAAGCTGATAGCCCCTCCCTTAAAGAGAAAAGACTGTGAAAAGAAAGCCAAAAGTTCATGTTATATAGAAAGCCACTAGCATTACTCCATTTACCAAACAAAGCAGAGCCATCCATCCCTCCCTTCAAAGCACACCATGAAACCCTTGGGGCCTCACATAGACATTTGTAAAGAGGAAGGTCTGGAAAGGACAAGGTCGTACTGAATGTGACAGTCAAAGATGCCATTCTCTTAAAAGATCATTTTTCAAGCTTTTAAACCCATTTGTTTATTTTATTTTATTTATTTGTTTGTTTGTTTGTTTATATTGTTGTTCAAGTACCATTTTCTGCCTTTCCCCCCCACCCCTCCACACCACCCCAGCCCTCCCCAACTCCCTCTCCTATTTCTACCCCACCTTGGTATTGTCCATATGTCCTTCATAATTGTTCCTGTAAACCCTTTACCGTTTTCCCCCATTATTCCCCACCATGCCTCTGGTCACTGTCATTTGTTTTAAAAATTTAGAATATAAATCATAACAGTGTTCTTTATTTAGATAAGAACATTCTTTTTTTTTTTTTTCACCAAAACCCAAGATGCTGTTGAGTTCCTACTTTTAAAAGACCACTGGTAAAGTAAAACCAAACCATGATGATTTCTGAATCTTGTTTAACACACATCTCATGACCCCCAATGGCCCCAACCCCTATTATTTGCCTTACCTTAGAATCCACTTCTTCCTGAAAGCTTTCCATAACCCCAGCTGGGTGAGCTACCCTTCCCCTCTTATATTCTCCCCTATCACCTTGTACTGGTGCCCATCAAAGCCGCTGCCATACTCTATTATAATTAGCCGTCTACATCCTTGTCTCCCCAACCAGAATTGTCCTCCAAAACAAAGACCATGTTTACCCACCACTGAGTCCCCAGCACTTGGCACAGTCTAGCACACGGCAGTTGTGCAATGTTCGTTGATTAATCATCATTCAGGAGCATGATCCCATTAGACCTTGACTAAAGCCTTGCAAAAAGTTGAGGGGGCTGACATGGACTGGCCCAATGACTTGTTTCAGGCTGAACCACAGCCAGCTCTCCTGACTTGTGACCCATTGGTCTTTTCTCTATGCTGTATCAACATCAGTAGCAAACAGAGCAATCTATCAGGCATTCCTTTATGCACTTTACTCACTTAGTCTTCTGTGCCATTAAAGCACAAAGCTCAGAACTTTCAGAATCACAGAGTAAAAAGGGCCTTAGAGATTGTTTTATCTTAGTCCAACTCCAGCCTTTTACACAAAGGAAGCAAACCCAGAAGAAAGTGACAGGCAAATCCTGGTCCAGAGCTCAGGCCTATGAGCTCTGGCCTTTGATCGGAAGGTACAACAGTTTGATGCTGGATTTATAAATGCACCTTTTTGCCAGATTTGAGCCTTCATCTCAGGCCTACTAATGGTGTGCAAACAAGGGAATTTTTAAAAGAACATAATTTTTCATTCATCTTTCTGTTCCAGTTCCACATACCACAAATGGAAACCATTTGGTGTGGACTGTGGAGGTGAGGAGAGATCCACGACACGCATTTCTGCAGCGCCACGAAGCAGGGCTGTCAGTAATATCTCACTTAACATGCGATCACAGAATCTTCCTTCAGTGTCACCACGGTCGCTGCTGTAACACTCCATAAGAAATAATGCCATCTGTTAAAATACACAAGGCAGGGAATCGCAGCTGCTGTCATCACACAAAGATGGAATTAACCAACACTAAGCAATTACTTTCCTTTTACATTTCACAATTAGAATTTTAGTCTTGCTTTATTTGTATCACAAAAGTCACCACAACACTGTGCCTGTTGAAGTAACAACATCACTCTCTCGATGAAAACACCGAGGAGGAGGAGTTTAGTTGGGGATAATGGTAATTGTCACTCTGTTGTAATTTTGGTAAGTGCTTTTAAAATTCCACTGGGCAGTGTTAATTATAGGTAGCAGTACATTTAGGCTCAATTCACAATTAAAGAAAAAAATATTTACCAGATGAGGTTTATAGCTGATGGAATGATTGTTGTGCTATACGTCCAAGATTCTTCTTTCCTCTCTTTTGTAGTAGAAGACTTTAAAGAAGGAAGTAACCCCACTCATAGGAGACAGGTTTCTAATTTGAACACAGATAAAATGCTCCCTCTCAGCTTTTATCCCATTCATTGGAAGGGAGCAGATTGCTGGCTAAATAACAGAAGGGTGGACGGACGTACTCAGAGCTTAACTGCTAAGCTAACTCTTCAAAAAGCTGTAAGAGATCAACGACTGCCTTGGCCGTACTCCATTATGAGGTTGTCAGCAAGCTGGTGTTTCTCTCTTTGATGCATTTTTTTGCATGGGAATTATATACTTTATTTCCTGGGGGCAGAGCAATAGGCAACGCCTCTCTTAACTGATTTTCTATTGGGCAGAATTCTCTTACAGGGTAGGTCAAAATTGATTAATGTAACAAGCGGTTAAATTCTCAGCTTTTCTCCAACTTCTGATTTGTTTATGAATCACACAATCAGACCACAACACCAATGATGTCATGAGCATGGAAATATCTAAACATATATCGGTCCTCGAGGAGAAGCCTTAAATATCCACCTTTCTCAGAGTACCTTTGACAACTCTACTTTAGTACAGTCCACATCCATTTGCTTTCAATGATCTTTCAGAGCTGCCTGGTTCACAAACAGAATGATCCATATACCAGTTCACAGACAGAATGGCTCTCACACTTCCTGGTAATAACACTTCATTTCACTTTAGATTACGTTCATTGTGAACTCTGCAGTCAAGACATATATCTTTATAGCAAAGCTACATTTTAAATAGCATACTCTTGGTACTTTATCACAAAATACCTTATAAAATTAGTTATTTTATAAAGCCATATAGAACTTGACTTCCCAAAGACTACAGATTCCTTTGGGACTGAGACCAGGCCTTATCCTCTTGGATGTCCCATCAAATATAACACAGTGCCATCAGGAGAAAAGAAAAAAAAAGCCCAACTTTTATGGATTAATGGCTCCAGACTTTAAAACCCAGTATGTTTCCACTTTGGAATTATACGTGTTAGCCATTAGGTACCTGGTTGAGGCAAGACAGGGGGAAGGTGCCTAAGAAAATTATTCTCACTAATAAAATCTGGCCAAATTCATTACTCCTGCACACAGATTCTGCCTGGCCCTACTGACCGAAATCTTAACAAATACAATAACATCTGATGCATTATTAAATGGAGAAAACTCAATTTCATCACATATTGCAAGACTCTTCAGGTCCTTGAATACAAAGGACCCTATTTAGAAAGAAATTAGAATCTGTAAATATAATTCACAATCAAGGCTCTCAAAGTCATAAAATAGCAATGACTACATCAGTGATTACGAATCGAAGCGAGCACAGCCAGCACGCCAGCGACGAACGCCCAGGCGGAGGAAGACTCTGGCCCGCACTCATCTGCATCTGCACACCGGCACGCGTCTGGCCAGGCTGCAGTTCTAAAAGGTGCTGTTTCAGTTTGTAGCATTATTTGTAAAAAGAGGAAAAATGTTGTCCTAGGCACTATACTAACTTTTTAACTGTGGTGATACATGCAGTTTCACACTAATAGCCTGTATTAATATTGATTAATAATGTGCTTTTTCCTGCCAGGGCCAGATCCAAAGCCAGTTTTCAGCCACCAGGTTGTTCCTGTACTATGTTGCCCTTTATTTTCTGAGCCAAGCTTAAAAGAATGTACAACAATGATGAAAATGCATAGTTAAGAAGTTAATAAGAAAGCAAAGATTATTTCCCCCATGCAGTGTATAATAAGAGATCTTAGAGATCTCAGAGAAGGAAATATATACACAATTTGTTCAAACCATCCAATTTTTTATTTAATCCCCTATTTGCCCATCTCATACGAGCTCTTCATTTTAAAAAATCCCTCGCCCTTTCCTCTCCTCCTACTGTTGTTCTCTTTTGGGTCCTATAGGCTCACTCTATATCCATGCCAAGACTCAGGTTCTCACAGATATTTAGCACAATCATCCCATATAACATATGAGCATTGCTCAAAGTAGCACGTAAGGGAAAAACATACACAACAGTTTTCCCTTGACCCAAAGCAAAAGTTGGGGAGAAATCTCTGAGTGTGATTGAAATAAAATCTTTCCCACTTTCAGAATATAGATTTTCTCAGCTATCACTGCTATTTTTTCCATTCCAACAATTTCCCTAAAAATGGACACCTACATATAATTCAAACAAAAACAAAAACTTAAAGATGGGCAGAATGGATTCGGACTTTAATTTTAATTGTCTCCAGACCCAGGTGCAGAAGTGGTAAATAAGAAACAATTTAGACCAGCTGAAGACTCCAGTGTTAGCTGGAGTCTCACCTACTCCTACTCAGGCACTCGCACCAGATGGCTCCATGGCAGTCAGGAGGCTGGAAATGAAGCAATCATTTAGTCTGCAGCTGGAACACACAGGATTGCCCAGCTTTAAAAAACTCATTAATTGCGTACCTGAAATGTGTATAATTTTGTTAACTAGTGTCACTCCAACACCTTCAATAAAAAGGAAAAAATGCTCATTTTTTAGGATTGATGAAAGGATTAGATCTCATAGAACACACAGTTTTACTTTCTTCAAGTTTCTAAAAAAATTCAAGCCTAGTCAACAACACTCCCACCCCATTCCAGACAACCCACTTTCAAAACCAAATTTAGATACATTCGATTTGAATGTGGGCATGACAATTTCCTCATACTCCATAATGTTTGTATGGGTTCTTAAGTGAAATCTGACAATCAACATGTCATCATGTTTTTGTGTTTGTCCCACATTGTCATATTTACAGTAGAACAGCCAGTTTATCAGAATCTATGCGAACATTTTAAAAATTCCAGTTCAAAATCAATTACTCTCATAGCTTCCCAATGTTTAAGAAACTTTATATCAATCAAACTGTAACTTTATATCAGTTTAGCTTATTTTAAGTATTTATTGGGTTTTATCCCATGTAGAATATAATCATAGCTATATTTATTTAATGTTTTTAATTTTTTATTAAATTATTCAGCCACTGAAAACTATTACCCATGAAGTCCCATTTATTCTTCCCAAGATTCTTGAACAGACACAAAGCAAGACAATAACTTAATTCATATATTATTCTGCCCAGTTAATTTATATTTATATAACATACAGGACACCTTGTAACCTAGGTAAACAAATATAATCTTCATCCTAGAAATGCAGTATGAAAACGGAGCGCAGGTGGTAGAGTTTCCAAATCTTCTGGTCCCAGCAATATGTTATTTATTTAACAGTATGCAAATAAATTAACAAGAATACACGCAGGGTTCCTGGAGTAAATAATTTCCATTTCTGTCACTGCCTGGAAACCATCATTAAGTACCTCCTAAATATTCGTGCTACAGAAATTAAGCAATAAAATGAATTAAGGGAATCATCTCACTCAACAGCCTCTCCTGAAAAAAGAAAGGGTGAGGAGATGGTAGAGAGAGAAAGAAAGACATGAGATATAGTAAGGAGGAAGAGAAAGGAAAAAAATGAATCGTTCCCAATTTATTTTTCATATTTTTGTGAAGGCTTCTACTTGGGCATCATGGAATTAAGCTTGTTTCGGGGTAAATCTGTGAGCATCATAGTATGATGCTCATTGAAAATACAAAACTTCTGGAAATTCTGAAAAGCAGACTCCTGAGAATAGCTACATGTGGTTAGCATTGCATGTCACCTAGCCAAGCCATTATGTTAAAAAATAGAGTCTAATCCTGATTTAAATTATCACCACGTTTGTGCCTCCATTGTGCAAATCAACAAGAGAAGCTCACGCACTGAAATGTACTGCCAGTCAAGCTATACACTGGCCACATAGGAATTTTGACATAATGTATAGAAATATCTGAGATCTTTCCTGTGTGGAATTGCACAGATCCATTATAGTTTAAGCAACTAAAATGAAAGTGCTTTCTCCTCACTCTTTGTTATGAAGTGAATTGCATCTCAACAAAATTCATTATGTGGCACTCTTATTTCCCAACATGACAGCATTTGGAGACAGGGCCTTTAGGGAGGTAATTAAAGTTAAATGGGGCCACAGGATGGGACCCTGATCCAATGGGACTAGTGTCCTTATTAGAAGAGGAAGAGAGGTCAGAGCTCTCTGTCCATGTGTGCACAGAGACCATGTGAGGACACAGTGAGTAGGCAGTATGTAAGTCAGGAAGGGAGGCTTCCCCAGAAATTGACCCTGATAGCACCTTTTATTTTTAATTTTTGACACACAAATATGTCAGAGTTGTACATAATTGATGTACACAATTTGATGAGTTTGGAGATAAGTATACACACATGAAACCCTCACCCCAATCTACCCCATAAACCTATCCATCACCTCCAAAAGTTTCTTCCCACCCTTTTATTTATTTTTTTTGTCTGAAAGAACATTTAACATAAAGATTTAACTTCTTAGCAACTTTTTAAGTATGCCATATACTAATGTTAACTATAGGTATTGTGCTATACAGTAGATTTCTAAAGTTTATTTATCTTAAATGAAACTTTGTACCCTTTAACAAATAACCCCCCAATCCATTTCTTCCCCCATAGACCCTGGCAACAACAATTCTCCTCTCCACTTCTGCAAATTTGATTATTTTAGATTTATCACATAAGTTGTATCATGTAGTATCTGTCCTTCCGTGGCTGGCATATTTCACTTAGCATAATGCCCTCAAGGCTCAATATCAAAATCAGCAGGATTTCCTTTTTCCTCATAGCAACCCAGGCATGTGCCCTGACGAGGAATCACACCAGTGACCCTTAGGTTTGCCGGATGATGCCCAACCACTGATCCACACCAGTCAGGGCTACCTCCAAAGTATTTAACTTAGATCTGTTACACCAAAGCAACTGCCGTACCTACCTGCTCTAGTCCATCATTTCCCACCTAGTCTATTACAATTGCCACTTAACAAGTTTCCAAGTATCACCTATTGTCTTCCTTAATAAATTCATCTTCCATTAGTTAAAGTGATCTTTAAAAATATAAATCGGATCATGTAATTTCCCCCATTTTTTAACCTTCCATTGCTTTTATTTGACTATGAATTCCTAGTTTCTCCCTGTGGCCTTACATAATTTGGCCCCTGTCCACCTTCTTGTATACCATTTCCCAGGGACTCATGCTGTTTCTGATCCTCACACAAATCAAGTTCTACCTGTCTCAGATTTTTGCCCTTGATTTTCCTTCAACCTAGAATGGTCTTTCCTCCCATCTTTTTGTCTGGCTTCATCACCTTACTCCAGTCTTAGCTCAGATGCCACCATACCACAGAGGACTTCATCACCTGGCCTCTTTCCCCTCAGTTTATCTCTCTACTATGACATCATAGTCAAATGTTTTAGTTTTCTCATGACATCATTGTTAAAAAAATTATTTTATTAATTTATTTTTTATATATTTATTATTTGTCTCTTCCACTTAAATGCAAACTCTATGACAGTAGGTACTTTCTCCATTCTGTTCATTACTGTGTCCTTTTTTAAATTTACTTTATTTTATTTTTTATTATCATTTAATCCCTTTATACTACCCTTCCCTCAGCAATCACCACCCTGTTGTCCATGTTCATGAGTCCTTTTTCCTTTTTACGGAATTCTTCCACCCCCTAAACTCCCCACTTCAACTAGCTGTCATCCTGCTTTCCATCTATGTGTCTGTCTCTGTTTTGCTTGTTAGTTCAGTTTGTTCATTAGATTCCACACCTGAGTAAAATTATATGGTATTTGTCTTCCTCTGACTGGCTTATTTCACTTAGAATAATGTTCACCAGATCCATCCATATTGTCACAAAGGATAAAGTTTTCTTATTTTTTTTATGGCCAAGAGTATTCCATTGTGTAATTGCCCTACAGTTGTTTTATCCACTCATCTACTGACGGACACTTGGGCTGCTTCCATATCTTGGTGATTATAAATAGTACTACAGTGAACATAGGGGTGCTTATGTTCTTTCAAGTTAGTGTTCTGGGTTCCCTTGGATATATTCCAAGAAGTAGGATCACTGAGTGAAAAGGCAGATCCATTTTTAATTTTCTGAGGTAACACCCATACTGCTTTCCACAGTGGCCACACCAATCTGCATTCCCACCAACAGTGTAAAAGAGTTCCCCTTTCTCTACATCCTAGCCAGCACTTGTTGTTTCTTGATTTGTTGGTGATAGCCATTCTGACAGGTGTAAGGTGGTATCTCATTGTAATTTTAATTTGCATCTTTCTGATGGTTAGTGATGTTGAGCGTCTTTTCATATGTCTATCGGCCATCTGTATGTCCTCCTTGGAGAAGTGACTATTCAGGCCCTATACCCATTTTTTAATTGGGTTCTTTGTTTTAGTTGGGTTAGTGTAGAAAGGCACTGAGATGGGAACAGGCATCCCATATCCATGTGTGGCAGATAAAAATCAGGAGAGATACTTCAGGAGTGAGGGGTCCTAGCCCCAGACCAGAGCATCCAGCCCAGGGTTCCAGTGCCAGGAAGGTAAGTCCCCATAACTTCTGGCTATAAAAACCACTGGGGTTTGGGGCAGCAGAAGAAACTGCAGAATTCTCAAGAGACTCCTCTTAAAGGGCCCACAACAGACTTAAACTCACACAGACCTACACCCCTGGGATTCAGCACCAATGCAACAATTTGAAGGGCACCAGTGGCATTCAGGGAGAAAGTGATGAGACTGGCAACAGAGCAAGTGTTGGGAGACAGCTTCCTTCTAGGCAAATTCCCAGAGTCCAGGCAGCAGCAGTGTCCCCTAACTGAGTCCTCCCCCACACAAAGAAACAGAGCTCTAAAATGGGTCACCCTGCCCTGGAAGTTCCCTGAGGATCTGCCCCATAAAATTTAACAGGTATGCTTTTCTACAATAGGCCACACTAGTAGGACAGGGAGTCAAAGCAGCACTACCTAATACACAGAGACAAACCCAGAAAGGCTGCCAAAATGAGGAGACAAAGAAATATGGCCCAAATGAAAGAACAGAATAAAACTTCAGAAAAAGAACTAAATGAAATGCAGATAAACAACCTATCAGATGCACAGGAACTCATTGGTTATTCCAACAGCATAAAAAAAAAAAAAAAGACCCAGGCAGAAATGAAGGTTGCGTTAAGTGAAATAAAGAAAAATCTACAGGGAATCAACTGTAAAGTGGATGAAGCCAAGAACCAAATCAACCATTTTTAACACAAGGAAGGAAAAAAGCATACAATCAGAACAGCAGGAAGAAAAAAGAATTTTAAAAAATGAGTATAGGCTTAGAAATGTCTGGGACATTTTAAAATGTTCCAACATCCAAATCATAGGAGTGCCAGAAGGAGAAGAGAAAGAGCAAGAAATTGGAAATCTATTTGAAAAAATAATGAAAGAGAACCTCCTTCATTGGGTGAAGGAAATAGACATGCAAGTTCAGGAAGAACACAGAGTCCCAAACAAGATGAACCCAAAGAGGACCACACCAACCCACATCATAGTTAAAATGTATAAGTTTAAAGATACAGAGAGAATCTTAAAAGCAGCAAAAGAAATGCAGAGAGTGACCTACAAAGGAGTTCCCATAAGACTGTCAGCTGAATTCTCAAAAGAAACTTTGCAGGCTTGAAGGGACTGGCAAGAAGTATTCAAAGAGATGAAAAACAAGGACCTGCACCTAGATTACTCTATCCAGCAAAGCTATCATTTAGAATTGAAGAGCAGAAAATGTGCTCCACAGACAAGGCAAAACTAAAGGAGTCTGTCATCACCAAGCCTTTATTACATGATATGTTCAAGGGAATTATATAAGAAAAAGAAGATCAAAACAATGAACATTAAAATGAGAATAGATTCACAACTATCAATACTTGAATCCAAATAACAAACCAAGCACACAAGCAGAACAGGAACAGAATGGTAAATATGGAGATCATTTGGAGCATTATCATGTGGAATGTGGAAGGGAGAGAATGGGGAGAAAGGTGCAGGGATTAGGAAGCACAAATTACTAGGTACAAAATAAAGAGGGGGATGTTGAGAACAATATAGGTAATAGAGTAGCCAAAGAGCTTATATGCATGGCATATGGACATGAACTAAAGGAAAGATTGCTAGAGAGAATGGGGGTGCTGGACTAAGGGAGGAAAGGGGGGAAAATTGGGACAACTATAATAGCATAATCAATAAAATTTACTTATTTATTTATTTATTTATTGTTATCATTTTTTATTAATGTTCAAGTACAGTTGTCTCCATTTTCCCACCACCACTTTCCTCCATCCCACCCACACCACATCCCACCCTCAATCTCACCCCCCTTTGGCTTTGTTCATGTGTCCTTTATACATGTTCTTTGACAGCCCTTTCCCTTCTTTCCTTGATTATTAAGAACAAACTGACAGTAACCAGAGGGGAGGGGAAAGGGCAATACAATATATTTTCAAAAATAAATAAATAGGCACTAAATTTTATCAAATGCATTTTCTGCATCTATTGATATGATCATGTGGTTTTTATCCTTCATTTTTTTATGTGATGAATCACATTTTTTGGTTTGTGAACGTTTTACCAACCTTGTGTTCCCAGAAAATCCCGCTTGATTATGGTGGATGATCTTTTTGATGCACTGCTGTATTCAGTTTGCTGATGTTGTGCTGAGGATTTTAGAGTCTATGTTCATCAGGGATATTGGCCTATAATTTTCTTTCTTTGCAGTGTCTTTATCTGGTTTTGGAATTAAGATAATGCTGGCCTTGTAAAATGAGTTTGGGAGACTTTCCTCCTCTTGAATTTTATGAAATAGTTTTAGGAGGGTGTTCTTCTCAGAATGTTTGGTAAAATTCACTTGTGAAGCCATCCAGTCCAGGACTTTTGTTTTGGAGGGTTTTTTTTTAATCACTGCTTCGATTTCACTAAGTATAATCTGTCTATCAGATTCTCTGATTCTTCCTGATTTAATTTAGGAAGACTGCATGTTTCTTGGGATTTATCCATTTCATCCAGGTTGTCCAATATGTTGACATATAGTTGTTCAAAATATTTCCTTACAATCCTTTGTATATCTTTGGTGTCAGTTGTTATTTCTCTTCTTTCATTTCTGATTTTATTTATTTGGGTCTTCTCTCTCTTTTTGATGAGTTTGGTTAAAGGTTTTCCAATCTTTTCAAAGAACCAGCTCTGGGATTCATTGATCTTTTATAATTTTTTAGACTCTATTTTGTTTATTTCTACTCTAATCTTTATTATTTCCTTCCTGGGCTTTGTTTTTTGTTCTTTTCTAAGTTTCTTTAAATGTAAAGTTAGATTGTTTATTTGAGCTTTTTCTTGTTTTTGAGATAAGCCTGTCATGCTATGAATTTCCTTCTTAGGATTGCTTTCCCAGTGCCCCACAGATTTTGGATTATTGTGTCCTCATTTTCATTTGTTTCAAGGTGTCTTTTGATTTCTTCCTTGACCTCATTGTTGACCCACTCATTATTTAATAACATGTTATTTAGCTTCCATGTCTCTGGGTGTTTTTCAGTGTTCTTCTTGTGATTGATTTCTAGTTTCATAGCATTATGGTCAGAGAATATGCTTGAAATGATTTCAATCTTCTTAAATTTATTGAGATTTTTCTTAACATGTGGTCTATCCTAGAAAACATTTCATGCACCCTTGAAAAGTATGTATATTCTGATGCTTTAGGGTAAAATGTTCTGAAGATATAAGTTAAATTAATTTGAGCTAGTGTGTCATTTGAGACTGCTGTCTCCTTGTTGATTTTCTGTCTGGAATATCTACCCATTGAAGAAAGTGTGGTGTTAAAATCCCTGACTATGACTGTATTTCAGTTTTCTCTCCTTTTATGTCCCTCAAGATTTGTTTGACATAGGTGCTTGTATATTGGGTAAGTAAATGTTTACCAGGATTATATCCTCTTGTTGGATTGTTCCCTTCATCATTATGTAGTGTCCTTCTTTGTCTCTTACTATAGCCTTGGTTTTAAAGTCTGTCTTGTCAGATATAAGTACTGCTACACCTGTTTTTTTTTCTTTTCCATTTGCATTAAATATCTTTTCCCATCTCTTTACTTTTAGTCTGTGCATATCTTCCTACCTGAGATGGGTCTCTTGGAGACAGCATATTTTTTGGTCTTGTTTTCTAATCCATTCAGCTACCCTATGTCATTTGGTTGGAGCATTTAAGCCATTTAAATTTAATGTGATTATTGATAAATATGTATTTAGTGTAATTTTATTGCTAGACTATTTTCCTCTTTTTTTTTCTTTCTTTTTATCTTTGTCTTAAAACAAGCTCTAACATTTGTTGCAGTACTTGTTTGGTGTTAACAAACTCTTTTATCTTTTTCTTATCTGGGAAACTCCTTATTTCTCCTTCAATTTTAAATGAAAGCCTTGCTGGGTAAAGCAACCTAATTGGTGCTCCTTTGCATGTAACTTACTTCTTTTCTCTTATGGCTCTTAGGATTCTCCCCTTGTCTTTAAACCTTGTCATTTTAAATATGATAAGTCTCCATGAAGACCTCTTAGAGTCCAACTTGTTTGGGACTCTCTGGGCTTCCTGGACTTTGCATCTTTTTTCCTGCACCAGAAGTTTTCAGTTACTATTTCTTCAAATGGGTTGGTTCTTGATTCCTTCCTCACTCTCTTCTCCTTCTGGTACTCCCATGATGAGGATGTTGTTATGTTTCATGGTGTCCAAAATGTTTCTTAAGCCCTCCTCATTTTATTTAATTCTTTTTTTTTTCTGCTCTGCCTGGGTGCTTTTTTCTACCTTGTCTTCCAAATCATTGATTCAGTCCTCTGCTCATCTAACCTACTGTTTATTTCTTCCAGTGTATTATTTATTTCAGATAATAAATTTTTTATTTATGACTTTTTTATGGTTTCTAAGTCATTTTTTCATGCTGTTGAGTATGCTTATAATCATGGGAACCCAGCCAGCCCTCCCATGCCTCCTCATACCACCTATAGTCTTGTTGTGGTTAAGTGGTTTCTTCTGTCTGTCCATGGTTATAATGTTATAGTGTTTAGTTGGTTTTCAGGATGCTTTCCCTACCATTTAGTTGTAATTCCAAATTGGTCCTGGAAAGAAGTTAGTGTAGCTTCTACTTACTCCTCCGCCATCTTGGATCTCCCCATTATTGTGTCCTTAACGCTAGGAACAGTGTTTAACATATTCAAAGCACTATTAAATTATGTTATATTAATAAGGTCCATGCCCATGTGGACTTTTCACTTTAACAGCTATTTTCCCATTTCCTTTTGTAAATTTGAAAAAGAGTGGTAGCACTTGTTTCAGTAATTTTACAAAATTCCAGTCTAATTAAACAAGGATGCATTAGTCTGCTCAGGCTACTATAAAAACAAAATACCACAGACCAAGTGATTTAGACAACAAAAAATTTTCTTCTCACATTTCAGGAGGCTAAAAGTCCAACCTCAAGATGCTGTTGGAATTTGCATTGGCAATGAGTTCTTTGGTATGACACCAAAAGCACAGGTGACAAAAATAATGAACTGGGATCACATCAAATTAAAAAGCTTCTGTAGAGCAAAGGAAACAATCAACACAATGAAAAGGCAATTTATAAAATAAGAGAAAATATCTCCAAACCATGTATCTAATAATGGGTTATATCCAAAATATAGAAGGAACTCCCAATGGCAAAAAATAACAAACCCTCAAATAACCTGATTGAAAAAAATGAGTAAAAGAACTGAATAGACATTTTTTAAAAAGAAGTCATACAAAATACCAACTGATATTTTATAACTATATGAAAAGGTGTTCCAACATCACTAATTATCAGGGAAATGCAAATCAGAACCACAGTGAGATATCACCTCACACCTGTTAGGGTGAATTTCATCAAAAAAAGTCAAAGGATAACAAATGTTGGGAAGAATGTGGAGAAAAGGGAATCTTTGTATAATGTTGGTAGAAATACAAATTCTTGCAGACACTATAAAAATAGTATGGAGTTTCATATATATATATCACTATCATTTGGTCCAGAAATTCCACTTCTGAGTATATATCCAAGGAAATAAAATCAGGATCTCAAAAAGATATCTGCACTTTTATGTTCATTGCAGCACTATTCACCAACAGAGATATGTAAACAACCTAAGTGCACATCAATGGGTGAGTGGATAAAGAAGATGTGTGTATATATACATATAGAACTCAATATCTGGGTCCTATTATACTTCATATACATTTAGTACACATTCCATGAAAGTCAATATAATAAGAATTGTTCCTAATAATAACCATAAAATGTTGCAAAGTCCTGAAAATCTTTCTAAATCAAGGAAAGATTTTTCTTCAATA
The DNA here is from genome assembly GCA_004024845.1 of Tonatia bakeri. Classification (NCBI taxonomy): domain Eukaryota; kingdom Metazoa; phylum Chordata; class Mammalia; order Chiroptera; family Phyllostomidae; genus Tonatia; species Tonatia bakeri. The sequence continues at coordinate 99,723 of PVIA01002226.1, read as the reverse complement.
ACAATTTAGAATTAAATACACATTATTTCTTTCTACATGAAATTATGCTTTCTGTGCTATATGACCCTTTCTAAGCCAAGTTTATTTAACCCAAATATCCTGTCTCTGACCATGTCTTAGAATAGTTGTTTAATGTATTACTAAATTTGAAGACAGCTTATTTTGGAGACTCAGCCTTCAAATATGTCACCTTAGAACTCAAGTTATAGAGTGTTGACTTTAAAATGAACATTTTTTCAGCATATAATTTATATAGCCACATTCTTTGTGTCCTTACTAGAAATCACTGTAATAGCCATTAACTGAAAGATTTTCCTTAAAAAATTATGCATAAAAAGTTTTTAGGACTTGCCATGGCCAAAAGATTCTTCCTATGCCATGAATTTAACCATCATATTTAAATATGATGGTTTTTTAAAAATTTTTATTTATTTATTTTTAGAGAGAGGGGAAGGGAGGAAGAAAGAGAGAAAGAGAAAAATCAATGTGTGGTTGCCTCTCACATACCCCCTACTGGAGACCTGTTTCACAACCCAGGCATGTGCCCTGACTGGGAATCGACCAGCAGCCTTTTGGTTCGCAGGCCAGCACTCAATCCACTGAGCAACACCAGCCAGGGCTAAATATGATATATTTCTATGTCAGTGCTTTAATTGGCAAAAATGTGAAATCAGTTTCACATTGCAAATAATGAAGAGGATTAAACAATGCATGAGGTATATTTAGAAAGTCAAAAAAAGTCAGTCTTGATCATCATCTCAACAGGTAACATTTTCTAGAAGGTAAGGATAGGAGAGGAGGGAGCTGAGGAAGCTGCATGGCAGAAACAGTTTTAATACCCTGGGAGAACAGCACAAGGTTATGACAGCAAGGCCCACATTTAGTAACTGTGCTAAATAATGATAGAGCTATAAAGACTTATCTAACACAGAAGTCCATGAAAATCTGCCATGTCTGGTAACAGATATTTAATTTCTTAGTTCCTTGGTGCCAAATTATTTTTTTTAATTTTGCCAAGCCCTATGAAGACATTTAAATGTTTGTACTTAATTCATTGTGATTATGGAGTGGTAAAATTTGGAAGAGTCACTACAAGGCAAAAACATCAAGAAGTCCCAGATCTGCAAGCATGTTGTGCCTGAATATACTGTATCTCCTCCTATCTCTATCAACCAGAGAACAATTTAGCCTAGAATAACAGAGGTGTGCACACACCTCAGCAGACCTGTACATAACGTACGCTGCCTTCTTTTCCTTTATCACCATTTTCTTCATAAAATGATCTTCCAAAAATCAAAACTTTTAAATATCCAGATAATCAGGGGAGTTAAGCTATAACCTCAGGCATATGGCTGATTTCCAAGAGTTCATCAGAAACATCTCTCATTCACTCCCTATTTCTTCAAACTCTAAAAACAGGATATAATATGAGATGTTTCCATGGCATACTCCAATGTGACACAGGACAAATTCATGCTCAGCCCTGGGGTTCCTATTCTTCCACATCCCCTTTCACTGTGGACAACACTAACTGCTCCCAAATAATGTTTGGGTTCTGTCCTCTAAACAACTGAGGGACGTTCTTCTTCCAGAAGTCCCAGTAATAACACGCCCAGCAAGAACACTGCACAGACTGTCCATACACACAGCCCCACAAAACAGCCTTAGCAGCTTCTCAACAACAATAGAAAAGAAATCAGTTCCTTGAGTATCTTTGTGCATTTACTATCGTCACTTGTCTCCACTTTTTACCAGCATCGTCAAAGTACCTACCTCATTCTATGGGCAACTGATTTTATGACTGATTCTACTTTACAAGTTCACTTTCTGGACTTCTCAGAATACAGTGAAGCAGATGTTTTATGAAATACTATCTAGGTACCTACTATACTATAGTATAGTACATACTATATACTATATACAATTTTAGTATACTATATACTATACTATATACTGCATAATATATAGTATATACTATTTTAGTATAGTATATACACTATGCTATGCTATGCTATACTATACTATACTATATACACTATAGTATCTATACTATGGTATAGATAGTATAGTATATACTATATACTATAGTATAGTAGGTACCTAGAACTACATAAAAATGCAACAAAAGAAATTACTTTCTTTTGCAAGTAATTGCACGGCCTGTGCAATTACTTTCCTTTATACCACAAAGACAGAGTTTATTTTAAATTGCCTGATATATGCCTATTTTAAGTACCTATTTTTTCAATTGACATAAAAGAAATATTGGAAAATCTGTGACTTTCACAAATGCACATTTTTTCTACTTATTGATTACTGGGGGCAGGGGGTCAATAGATCGATGGATATGTTTAGTCCTCCAAAGTACAGGAGTAGAGAAAAAAAATCACTGCAAAGATTCCTGAGAAATATGTTCCCTTTTTTACAGCATAGCAAGATTAACCCGTCTCAAACAATAACACTGACAATCCTGCTGGGGAGGGAAATATGATTGTTGTGTGCCTTTAAAAAGTACATGAAAAAATATATGACTTATAAAACAGAGAGTTAGAAAATTTGGGGTTCGTTCTCATGAGAAATTTCTCATATTTTTAATTCAGCAACAAAAGCAACCTGAGTGGCAATTAGAGTTTTGTACTGTAAGAGTGCAAAAGGAAAGGAGAAATGGTAGAAGGAGGTGTAAGAATAGCAGTTTTAATAAAGTGAGAAGGAGGGACAGGGACCTGAGAAGGGGCAGCTTCCTCTCCACCCGCCTTCTACCACTTTCCAGAGACAGAGGAAGTCAATTATGTACCACAGCATTGCCTAATGCAATTCTATTCCCTGGCTGACCTTCTTTGAACACGCTTCCCTGCGGGATGTCTCGACAAGTTGCCCTGTACATCAGCAGAGAAAACTTTCACTACCTGTAGGTCTAGAGAAGCTCATTAAACACACACCAAGTGTGGCATACAGTTGTAAATTACATTAAGCCTCTCAGATTTTTCTCTTCTCTCTCAAATCGTACAGATCAGTTACTAAGCTTTGCCACAGAAAAAGCAGTTCAAAATATGTTAGTATATCACAGCTTCATCAAGCTGTCAGTCATTAACTATCCCAAAGAAAACAAATTTCATGACCACAGTAAACCAAGTGTTATCTTGGTAGAAAAGGAGGGGAGGAGGAAGGGAAGGGGGAAAAAAAAAGATAAAAACTATTTACTGGATAAATAAAGAAAATTTTAACAATTAATAAACCAACATTGACTGCCCTAATTAGAGTCTCCTAGAGAGATGTGTTTATATCAGTTAAAGACTGTCAGATATGACAAGAAATACCCACATATCTAACATCAAAAGCATTTCTTTCCTCTTGCCCTTCCTCCCTTACTGTAGCGAGCACATGATGAGCACATGAGGTAGAATAATTCATTATTTTGTCTCCCACTGCTTTGTATCTTCAACATTTTTTTGAATAAATACAAAGTCATAAATTAGCTTGTAGCAAAACAGAATTAATTGAATGTCTTAAGTAGGATCATCAAACCAAGGTTTGAATCAATTTATCTGCTTGAGATTTAGCTAATGTAGTCTCATCTCATTAGGGCGAGGGCTGATGCTTGGGATGGGGCATTATTAAACAGAAAGGGAGAATATGACTTTCTCTGCTTTCATAAAAAATGTCTTTAAGGTTATCTGATGTGTGCTAAAGATCATAAAACAATTCCCTTCAGCACACATACTGGCACTGAGAAGGCTCTGCCCTTCACTCTCTCAAAGGTCCTTGCCAGAAAATATCTCACAAGCACTGCATGAAACAGGAAAAGTGTGTGTGCAGCAGCAGTACACATACATGGGAAATATGCATTTAGAGGAAAGTAAAACATTCTACATATGTGTGATATACATAAATAGAGAGGAAAAAACATTTTTCTGATTGAAAAATAATTTTGAGGGCATCTAAGTGAAATAAAAATAAGTGTACACAGCAAGAAAGAAACGACAGCAAAGTCGTAGGGAGGGAATTTATCCCTGCATTTCCAGTAACAGAAACCAATAATAATCTGTGATTGCTCCAGCAAAAAGGCTTCCCCACAGGAGAACTTAGGACAGTCACTAAGCATCCCCCGGCCCAGGTCACACCGCAGTTGCACAGATGCCCAGTTCCGCTCCATCCCCACATTTTTTTATTGTGGGCTCTTTCCTCGTGGAGAAGGTAACAAGATCTTGGAAGTCCTAGCATAACTGCTTGTAATAAGTTAACAATTAAGAAAAACTAAATGTTAGACTGAAGCTTAAGTAATACTACTTGGGCCCAAAGGCCCCAGGGGTATGAGTGGATATTTCATTTGGTTAATCCAAATATTAAAAAATCCACACAAATGGAGCAAAATATCACCAAGGTTGTATAGGCAGAATAAAATACCAGAAGTAATTGAAAGTCTGGCTTGGGAGACAAAGGAAGTCACTTCCTAGATCTGACCACAGTCAAGCTGGGCAACCTCTAGTATCCACATTCTCATCTGTGAAATCCAGAGAACAGCAGCATCCAAAATATAGGTCTGCTGTAAAGATTAAAACAGGTGATGGGTCCAAAGCACTAAATGAGCACCTGATACATGTCAGCTACACCAGCTTCGTTATTTACTAGATAAGTTCTCACCTCTCACTTATCTTTTTCATATCCCCTATAGTGGTGTAATAGATGTTAAACACTCCCAGCACCTTTGAACACACATGCACAGATACTACCCCACAGCATGGTTAAGAAAACTTAACTGGCTTTACAAATCAGGTTTACGAAACTTAACTAGAGAGACTTCTCATTTCCCTTCTGCTAATGCTGAAGCAGCTCCTTACAGCAGAAAGATCTAGGACAAGTCTCACTTCATGTGCACAGCCTCTGTCATAAGGATAAGCAGGTTGAATTTTGCAATGCCAAAAATAAATTTTGTCTCTATACATATATATGTATATGTATATATATGTACATGTCTGTATGTATAAATTCCTGTCATATCACAGGCATTATAAAATCTCTAAGTGTGAATGTTATATACAACTATCACTTTGTATTTTAGTGTAGCACCCTTCTAAAAAACTGGTTTTGTATTTCCAGTTGAGTTTAAACTGTAATTAGTGTGAATTTCTAAAATTTATACTCATAAAAGGAAAAGTGTCATTATTTTCCAAAATTACAGATGACCTTGTCCGAATAGGGGAAACACAAGATTGTTTATTTGGGATGAATTTATATTTATAACCAGCAAAATATTTGTCCGGTGCTCCAATCCTCCTCTCTGCTGCTCTGAGAAGGAGAGTTTGGTTAGTTGCTCCCACGCACATTTGAGCAGAGTTGCAATAACAGCAAATGGTCCTTGGAAATCACAATCACATTAGGCTGCTGTTCAAATAGCTTTTAGGGTTGTGATAATAGGAGCCATTCCTAATAACTGGTGACTCTGTGAGACCCTGCCCAGAAGGCCTCCAAATGGCAGCACACAATTTAAATTTTAATCTGGAAACAGTGGAAATGATGAGATTCCAGCTGGGGACCTTCTGGTCTGAGGGCCATGTTCAGCCTCCCCATTAGATGGCCTAAAGCTTCGTTAGGTTTATGAGTGAATGTCCTACTCTTTTTATACTTTCCCGTTCCATGCCCATCTCCCACCTGATTCCCCAGGCAGCAGGAGGTTGCATTTCTCTGCTTCCATAGAGGCTACTTTGGAGCTGATGAAGCATTCCCACATTGCTGTGGTCCAACCAAACACATTTGTGCTTGACATAAGCAGAATGATACTTTCATCATTCTGACAAGTGATAACTTTCTGAACTTTCTTCTTTCCATGTGCTGGGTGGGCTTTGGGACATATTTTTCCACTTTAAGCTTCAAATGACAGATGCATGCCATGGGCAGGAGGAAAGCACTTAATTTTCTCCTATAATAAGCAATAACCCTTAGAATAATAACACAAGTTAAATAGTTAAAGTAGACATTAGTGGGACCCTGTCGGCATGGAAAGGAACAGCTGGCCATGTTAGTAATCACTGCATGTCATTACTTGGGAAGTCCACTTCCAATCCTACTACCGACTTGTATTTTCTGAGTATTAGGCATAACACATGACAGATGAGAATGCATCATAATGGGACACTGGAGGCAGAGCGTTAGATTTCAATATTTGGCAATGGCAGATTGGGTATCCAATAAGCAAAGAAGTAAACATCTTACTAAGTGAAATAAAGTTAGAAAGAAAATTTTGAAGACCCCTGCAATATCTCTCATATCTCTGCCTAAATCTTTTTAATAATGGGAAGCTTTATGCCCAATGTAGATCAATGACTTCTAAGAAAGGTGGTCTGTCTCTCAGACTAGGAGTGTGAGTGTAATGAAAAGGTGAACATTAATATCTGATGCATGGAGTACTCAGAGTGCAAACTTAGCTGCTCCCCCGGGGCTCCATTATGAAACCTACTCCAGAACTCCAATAGCCTCCACAGTAGAATTAGAAAGTTGTTTTGATTTTTTTTTTTTTTTACCACACACAGGAGCAAATTTCTGCAAGGTGGGAATGGGAATAAAAACCAGTGTTTTGGAATTTTTTTTTCTTTGCAGATAGTCATCAAATGAGGTACAATATTTGCTAACAGAGGGTAATTTGAATTATCCACGGATAGTTCAAAAACACAAAGAGTTCATTACCCAGATATCTCTATTTAAAATAGATTTGCTTTTGTTCATCAGAGCAGTGCACATGGCTGGGAAATGGCAAAGTGCCAGGATGAAACTGCTCCTAATTTTCAGAGGAGGCCACCAGCTAATTACACAGACTGCAGGTGTGAAGAGAGAAGCTCAAAGTAATCAATAGCAGTAATTAATCTGCTAGACTGGAGCTAAAGAGCTAACAGCTGGACATCAGAAATGGACACATGCAACAAGATCAGCAATAATTACCTCTTTAAATATTGAATTTCCATAGCAACAATTAAGCATATAAATAAAGGCTGGAAACCAAGGCCTTGAGGCATGACACTGCATGGCAAACACAACATTCCCCAAATCAACCCTTTTAATAAAACACCAACAATATGCTTGGGCTGGGCTGACCAGTTTCCAGGGTTGAAAGAAGATGACTGTAGCTCCTCTAGCCTCAGTTTTCTTGGCAGCCTGTCATTGGCTATCACCTCCTGAATCACCAAGATGTCCCTAGAAGTTTGCTTCGGGCAAGATGACAATGCTTTCTCATGTCACCTAGCACAGCCGAGCTACCAGCTAGAAGACATATTTCCCATCTGTGAAGTATGTTCATTTTTTAAAGTCACGAATCCTGTAACCAAAATTCCTAACTAAAGTGCTGGAACCATCCGTTTTAAGAAAGCAGTTGGGCCATATATTGAGGGTTTGATTTTCAAAGCCAATATGATAAACAAGAGATACACACGATGAGGCTTCTTTGACATTCTTTTTCTTTGTGAAGAGAATAAAGAAAACTTTTTGTCACTTGGTTTTGTATTATTTTTGAGTCAATGGGAAAGGGAGGTTAGTTTTGTGATTGAATGTAAACTAAGTGCCTGGCACTATGCTACACACTTTATGTTCTTCCTCTATTGGAGCCTAATATTGTTTGTTTGATGAAGCAAGGGGGAATAAGGAAGCAAAAGCCTTGCCAGAGCCCCATAGCCAGTAGATGGAAAAAGGAAGGGCTATAATTTAAATTCAGTCCTCGGAGTTTTTAAGATATTTCAGCAAAGCACTCTGTAGTCTTTGGGAAGGGAATCTGTTTTCTAAAACACTGCTAATTACTGTTATGATTTGAAATGCAATTTAAATTATGCTGTTCATATTCTATCACTGTCACAAAAAAGAAATCAGTGTTGGTTTACAATACTGAAAAGATTTTTGTTTAATTTTCTTTCATGTTTATTAGTTTTGATTTTAGTTCCTAACTTCTGTGATCCTTATTCAGGCAAATAAGCATTCCATAAACAAGTATAATGAATAATTACCAATCATTTACTCATGCAGAATCATATAGCAGGGTAACTGAAATACAGAGTTAGCCAGCCACCTTTCAGTCTAATCGTTACCAAAGCAGAGCAGTTTTTATTGAGATCCTATTCCGTACCGAGCTCTAAGCAAGATACTTTTCATGTCTTATCTTATTTAATTCTCATAATAATACTAGAAACTGTATAATATAATGAACACCCATTTACACTAAAAAAAAAAAATGAGGTTCAGAGAAATTAAGCAACATTCCCAGGGACATGTCTATCAGTTCAAGCTTCCTGCATGCAACACCCCTTACATTGTCCTTTTTTTAAGGCATTATCTCCTAAAACATTTGTGGTGGCATTCTCCTGCCCGTCCAAAGTATGATCATTACAGTGGCAGCTCTTGCTAATGAGCATTTTTTAAAATATGGTTAAGAGCTTAGACCCTGAAGTTTAAACTCCGGGTTTGAATTCCAGCTCCAACAGCTGGTAGCTGTGAAGGTTACTCACCTCCCTGTAAAACAGCATACTAATAGAACCTGCACAGTGTTGTTAAGGACTAAAAAGTGCAAGTCTCTTAAGCAATTAGCACAGACCTAGCATACAGGTGGAGCTTCTTACTGGTGAAATGTTACCATTGCTTTTTTTTCTAACTTCTACTCTTTCACCCTTTTTTTTTTAACTTTCTTTAATATTTATTGTATTGTTTCCCATTACCATTTAGTCCCCATATACCACCCTTATTCCAATAACTCCTCCTACTTCCACTGCCACACTAATCCAGGTCAGAGCCTCTATTCTTACCATCATGCCTTCTTCATCTCCTTCACACTGGCATCTTCTAGCAAGCTGCTTCCTTACTAAGTGCTGATTCTTGCCATAGTGTGAATGTGTGAGTGAGTGATGCACAGCAGTACCTGTACTTAAGCACACAAATTTGTGTAGACAGAGGCACATGCAGATGCTTTCAAATATCGCCATAAATATGCCCCTCAACAAAACAAGTTCTAAAACAATAGCCAACTCTAGAAGACTATCTGAGAGTTGATGATACTGTCCCATTGCTGAATCCCTCAGTGAATGAAACTGAAGTGAAACTTAGAAACATGATGAGTCTAGTCACATAACTTTACCTCATGCATTACAGGGAGACTGCAACACCCTGGAAAGATATGTAAACTTTGCTCTCACACTAAGCTGCCTTGCACCTTCATGTTTGGTGCACACACACGCACTGTACATCAGTTCCTTACCCCCACCATGAATTATTCTTGTACATTTTTCAAAGGAAATCAAAGGTGTGTAAGCAATAGTGATAAATATGGGAAAAGAGATTGTATTCTAACAGCAAAAAAAAATAATAATAATTTATTAATTGAGGCATCACACTTCCGTAAGCATTAATCTATGCCTTACATAATAAATGCATTATCTTACCAAGCTAATTAAGACATGCAATTTTGTAACTTCTCTAAGGTGTTTATTTAGAAAACTGAGGGTCAAAGAATACCCTTTTTATGTTCTCTCACTCTTATCTCAGTTCTTCAAGTACAAAATTTTTGCTGAATTAACAAAATTTATATAGATAAAACCCCTATGATTGCCTCATGTTAAATATTATTCCAGTGTTACATATAAAAAGAATAGGTCATCCCTTTATAAATAATACATCTTCATTCATTTGTATTCATTTACTAATTCTAAATTTGTAAGTCAGTGAGCACTTTGCTAAAGATTGATTTCTAAATGATAATTGGTAAAAGATAAGTAAATCAATAGCTTTCGTAGGGATAACACTCATCACCAAAGTCCTCGTGCATTTATACCAGTAGATGGGAGAGGGCTACCACTTCACTGCCCACACTTTTCATTTCCTCTTCATGGGAAGAGAAGCAATTTCACTGACATAAGTATCAAGGGAGAAAGAAACAGAGACAAAGAGAAATTAAAAAACATGTGTGAGCTAGTGATGCATTTGGAATATTTCCTCATGGAAAACCTTATCAAGTATTTAGCAGCAAGTAGATTTTGGAGCACTAGAGTGGATCTCAGTAATGCAAAGTGCAGTTTCATCTAAATATGACATGAAAGATGACCTTATTTTCCATAGAAATTTTAAAAGATTGTGTAACACCAGAAATTTCCATTTCTGAAAATAATTTCAAATCAGAGAAAAGCGAGGGTTGGTTTGGCTGTTAGTCTAACTCCAAAAGGAAATGAACTATTGCTGGTGATTCCCTGCCTGGCTACACTCAGAGACCAAAGGTTGGTGAATTACAACTGTGAGTCAAATTCTTGCCTCCTGCCATCTGTTCTTTGTTTTGTTTTTTGTTTTCCTGCTTCTTAATTACATTTTAAATTTCTTTTTATTGAATTAAAATATACATAACAAAAAACTCGCCATTTACCTTCCTCAGTGCACAGTTCGGAAGCATTAGGTACCTTCACATTGTTGTGCAGCCATCACCATTAGCTATTCCAGCACTTTTTCATCATGTCCAGTTGAAACTCTATCCACATTAAACAGTAACCCCATATTTCCCTCTCCTCCAACCCCTGGTAACCACAATTCTACTTTTTCCATGAATTTGACTACTTCAGGCACTGCATGTCAGTGGAATCATACAGTATTTGTCCTTTTGTGTCTGGCTTATTTCACTGAGCATGATGCCCTCGAGGCTCATCCATGCTATAGCATGTGTCCAAATTTCATTCTTTTTCCAAGGCTGAATAATATTCAATTGTAGATATACACCACATTGTGCTTATCTATTCATTTACTGATAGACACTTATGTTGCTTCTACTTTTTGGCTGTTGTGAAGATTGCTGCTGGGAATGCTGGGGTGCAAGTATCCGTCCAAGTCCCTGCTTTTGATTCTTTAGGGTATATACCTAGGAAGAAAATTCTAGATCATATGACAATTCTATAGGGCTTTTTTTTTTTAGGAATCTACTGCCTGTTTTACAAGTAAAGTTTTATTGAAACACAGCCCCGCCCCTTCGTGTTGCCTAAGTTTACTTTCATGCCACAGGAGAAGAGTTTGGTGGTTGTAAGAGACAACATGGCCCACAAAGTCTGAAATACTTACTTACTATCTGGCCCTTTCAGGAAAAAAATAGCAACCCCTGCATTATATCCCTTTAAGGCACTTATAAAAATATAGACACTTGAGTACCCTCAAATACATTGAATCGGAATCTCCAAGGGAGGAAACTGCAAAGCTATATTTTATATGTCTTTCCATATGATTCCAACCCATCATCTAAGCCAGCGTTAGGGGTCCCCTGAACTAAAAGACCTCCAGAAACTGGTGGAAGTGTGTCCAGTTTCCCCAAATGTCAGTAACTGCAGCGTTCAGTTAACCTCAGCATTTAACAAACTCCTGATGCATGCCCAACCCTTGAAAGCATGTACACAGAGGGTTCTACAGAAACTAAGCTTGATTATAAACTATCTGAAAGAAGAACAGTCTCAGAATTGAAGGGAGCCTCATTTTGGAGAGATGTATTATGACAGCACACAGAAGGAAGTATTTTAGAGGCCTGCCTTTATTGATCCATGTAATCAGTGAGCAGAATTTCTCCATCTCAGTAGCCTGCCATATCTCTTTAACTCAGCACTGCCAAACCTCTGACCTATTGACAGCTTCTCTGCTTCTCAGCATGCATTGTTTTGCTCTGCTCTGTACTTTCTGAGTCGGCTCATTGATTTCACTCTCCTTCTATCTTCTAGGGACCTTGCATCTCTCAGACCAACTTAACATTGTGTGTGTTCAGTTTTGAGAACATAAGAGTGAAGTCTATGCACTCTTTTGTCTCCTTTCAAATGTGTTTTTTTAACTCTCTACATGAGCCTAAAGAAAACATATGCACCATCATGGCTTTGTGAGCCAAAGCACACTCAACCTAAATATCACAGAACTAGCATACACCATATCCCATTAAAACAAATCTAATTTAATTACAATCTCCTGGAACTCTCAAAGAAAATATTCTAGCCCAATCAAACCTACTCTTACTTCAGACTATCTTCATTATGAATTAATAGTACAACCAGAGAACTTAGATATTCCTTAGATATCATTAACAAATGGATTACAGCTATAATTGATTAGGGCTAAGATCTTGCCAGCAGCATAGAACCAAAACTATTGACATTATTTTAAAAAGTGTATTGTATTATGTATTCAATCAAGTCAACAAATCCTCAACACAGTTTCTGTTAGGCACTGAGGACACAGAAATGAGCAAAGCGCAGTCCAGTCACCCTCAGCCTTTTTGAGATTTCTGAACAATTTGAAGGTTAGAATTTTTTATGACACCATAAATAAGTGAAGTTCATCTACAATACACTTGGGCATCCTTTACAATTGTGCAGGTGTTTGAGTAGAACTATGAACTCCCCTGACCACGATTCTTTTATCATCCAGTGGGCAAGTTCTTACACATGGCCAGAAAGCAAGCCATCTTTCTTGATTTTGGCTTGGTGCTGTACTCTACCAAATGCCTATTACTGCTGGTTATACCCTCTCTGCATTGATTTCTAGCAGCTCAATCCTTACCCATCAGACAGCACTAAACAGCATGGATGTGCGATGGCAGCAAATATACCCTGGTTAAACGTTATTGGCACAGCTGTAAAAGGTTTGAGTGTTTTATAGGAAACAAAGTCAACATGTAACCAATTTTTCTTTCATGGCTGTGGTTTATTTTCTTGAACTTAATTATTATTCTAAAACCTTCAAAACTTCCCTACTACTAAGAGCAGTGTCCAAAGATCCTGATTTCTAACACCTTTCATAGGTTAGGTGCTGTCTGTCTTTCTTTTCAGGAAAGTGATATAACGGCAAGTCCGTGGGCTTTGAGGGCCACAGACATGGTTCCATGCCAAGTTCAGCACAAATTCATTGCATGTTCTTGAGCAACTTTGTTAAATTCTTGGAGCCTTGCTCTCCTCACTTATAAAATATGGGCATTAACATTTTCTTTGACAGTTTGTTTAAGAATTAAAGATTAGGAATTAAAGTTTAAAATGCAGGGCTATACATAAACATGTCCTCAATAAAAAATCAGCTATTAATATTTCTTTTTGTTATTAGTCTTGACCACATTATTGCATTAGCCTCCTTTCTAACCTCTCCACTTATAACCTGCTCCCTCCTGCAGCTGATCCTCTGTCAAACCATTATTAACGTTGCTACAATTAAGGGTTTTCTAAAATATAGTCCTACTTCATTTCCTCCCTTGCTGAAGTCCTTCAATGGCTCACTAAAACTGTGTGCCAAATGTATCTCCACTTGCAGTTCCTTGCAAGGGATTGTATTAGCTTCCTATTGTTGCTAGAGAAAATTAACAAGAACTGGGTAGATTAAAAGAGCATAAACTTATTATCACACAGTTCTGTAGGTCAGAATTCTAAACTCAAGGTATTGGCAAGGCTGCATTTTTTTTTCTGGTGGCTCTAGAGGAAAGTCAATTACCTTGTCTTTTTGAGCTTCTAGAGATCACCTACATTCCTTGGTTCCTGAACACGTCTGCATCTTCAGAGCCAACAGTATGGAAGTTTCCTGTTTCTCTCTGACTATCCTCCTTTATTTCTCCCTCTTCCACTCTGAAGGACCCTTGTGGTCACATTGGGCAGATCTGTACAACCTGTGATAATCTCCTTATCTTAAAGTGATTAATAAACTTAATTTCATCTGCAACTTTAATTTCCCCTTGCCGTGTAACGTAATATATTCACAGGCTCCAGAGATTACAGTACGGACATTTTGCAGGGTAGGGGAAAGACATTACTCAGCCTCCCAGGAGTGTGTTTTTCCTTGTCGTGTCTTCACACATGCTGTTCCAGTGCTTTTCCACTGCTTCTTCATCTGATTCAATCTCCTTTCATCTGAGACTCAAATCAAGTATCAACTCATTCAATAAGCTTTTACATACTTTAGCCTTATCTAAATTATATTTCTCTCCTCTCCTCTATGCTTATCTAATCCTGTATGCATTATTGGATAATACTTCTACTATTGAAATTGTAATTATTAATTTATCTATATCAGACACCAGATAAAAAATTCTGTATGGCCAGGGCCTGGGTCATTATTTCTAAATACCAGCTATCAATAGAGTATACGCTAAAAAAAAATGTGCACGGTAACTGTCTGATAAAAGAGAAAATGCACCTTTAGGAGAAAAATGGTTTGTAGTCATTGCTGTTGTTTTGTCTTTAATATCATTGGTTTCTTTGTGTGTTGTTATTTCCTGGTTTTCACCTGAATTACAGTTTCACTCAACTCATCAAATCTGTGACCACAGGGAGCTTTTACAAAATATAAACTAAAGTCCCTGTAGTTCTCAGTGCTAGCTTAATCTTGCAAATCACCTGGAGAAATTTAAAAACCACTGATGACTTCTACCCAGCCCCAGAGATTCTGATGTAATTCTGTAGTATGGCCTAGGCATTGAAATTTTTAAAGCTCCAGGAGATTCCAGTGTGTAGCCACAGCTGAGAAACACTGGTTTAGACCTAGTACTCAAAGATTTCCTACAGTACTGCCAAGAGCAATATCCCACATTTTAAGGTTAACAATATTTGAATAATAATACACCAGTATTGGTTATTGATCAGACATATCATGGCTACTGGCAAATGGTTATATTTATTGATATACTATTTAAAAATAAGAAACACTCTGTGAGTTTGAGCCCACATTCCCTTTTCTGATAAGTTCCATGCATTCTCTTAAAGAAAGCAAAAGCAAATTTTTATGTGTTCTTATTAAGTGGCTTTGTGCTATGAAGTAGAAATCATCTCAGCCTCTGAGGAGCTAGTTCTCCTTGTTATTGCATGACCGGCTCATTAAACTTCAGAGTTTGGGCATGAGTTTCTTTTCTCTGGGGCTTAGCCCAGGAGAACACTGGAACTCATTGACTAGAAACGCAAGTTCCTGCCTGTGGAAGCTCTTTGAGGATGTACAAGGGCAACGCCTAATTCATGAGGCCTCCAGAGCCCAGATTTCTGCCAAATCATCTATTTTTGGTCCATCTGCCCATTACCAAACTAAAAGCATCAATAATAATATCTGCAGGCAAAAATATTAAATAGAGCTCAAAATGCTTGAAAGCATTATGTTTTGCTGAAAGTTGCCATACGTAATCAATGTAATACTCATCAATGAACATTTAATAATGTCTCCTTTCCCTACAAATCCCAAATGTTAGTGTATCAAGTTATAAACATAGGGAAGAAAACATATTTTTCAAAGTTCACAACTATGTTTTGCACACTTAAAGGCTTAGAGCAAGTTTAACAGCATAGTACTTTAGGTGTGGTTTATAATATTTGCCAAGATACTATTTTTTTTGCCTTCATTCCTTCCTATACTAAAAATAAAGTAACTCAAAATCATTGAAAAAGTTTTAGAATCCAAATGTATTTTTCCAATTATAAACAGCTGTATAGCAAATTGCATGAAATAGAATATCTATTCCCTTATATTAGTTATCTATTGCTGAGTAACAAATTCTGCTAATTTAGCTGAAAACAATACATATTTATTATCTGTTTCCTTGGATGAAGAGTCTAGGCACATCATAGCAGGCTACTCTGCTCTGGGCATCCCAAAGTGGTAATTGTGGTGTCAGCTAGAACTGTAGTCTCCTCTGAAGCCTCAGCTAAGGAATAATCTACTTCCAAGTTCACTCAAGCTGTTGGCAGAATCCATTTCCTTTTTACTGGTTGTCAACTGGAAGTCAGTCTCAGCTCCTAGAAGCTGCACCCAGATTCTTGCTACGTGGACCATACAACATGGCTGATTACTTCTTCAAATCCACCCAGGGAGAGTCTATAGAGCAAGACTACTAGCAAAACAGATTCTTTATAAATATAACATAATCCCAGGAGTGACAACTATTACCTTTGCCATATTCTTTTTTTTAGTTTATAAAATTTATAATTTTATTTTTTATTTGATCTTTATTGTATTTGTCCTTTTTTCCCCATTACCATTTGTCCCCTTACCCCTCTTTCCCCACAGCAATCACCAAATTATTGTCCCTGTCCATGCATCCTTTTGCCATATTCTATTGGTTAGAAATAATGAGGCACGGCTTTCACTCACTGAAGGGGAGTTTAAGTAAGGACGTGAACACCAGTAGGCAAAGATAATTAGGGGTCATCCCAGAGGCTGTATACTCCCTTCCTTTTGCCACAGCATAACTTGTGATGTATGATGTGGAAATAAAGCTGACTCATTCCAAGATAATGACTCCAAGTAGAGCTTCTTGAGCTATGGTCTCTTGAGACTGGGAACAAGGAGGTCTGAGGACAGATTTAGAGCTCTGTTTCCCCTTTGCTTACAAAAGTACACATATTAGAAATATCTGCATATGTCTAAGCCAACTAGTCCTACACAGCCCAACCCAGGTGGGATACTTTTAGGGCTTTTCTTTTTTCAAGACTTCAGTAAAACAATTTGCATAGAATTCAAAATGACTAATTAATTCAAAAGACTTCCTGGTACAATTATGCCTTGACATAAGGTGGAGCTCCTATTTAAGTCAAGTGTCCTCAAAAAGTCCAGGTATTCTGTGAATGAATGCACATTAAATAAGAATGAATCAAAATTCTGTATTATGGTCCCATAGAGAATGAATGACTTGCCTACAGTAGCCTAGGGTTTGATGTACACAAGTTATTTAGCAAGAACTTTGTCTTTTGTCATAGTCAGCTCTTTCCCTCTTCAATTTCATATATCTATATATTCATGCACCACTTAAGGACAAGAATACATTCTGAGAAATGTATCATTAGGCAATTTCATCACTGCACAAACATAACAGACTGCAATTACACAAATTTAAATGGTATAGCCTAAAACACTCCCAGACTATATAGTTTAGCCTATTGCTCCAAGGCTACAAGCTTGTACAGCATATTACTGCACAAAATGCAGAGAAAATAATGCAATTAACAGACATGGTAAATACAAGAGGTATGAGGTTGCTGCCAGCATAACACAGCATACTGTTTGACAGAAAACTTTTTTCTTAATGAGTAGAAAATGTACACTCTAAAATAACAATAAAAAGTATGGTATAATAAATACTTAAATCAGTAACATAGTCCTTTATTACCATTACCAAGAATTATGTACTCCACATAATTGTATGTGCTATAGTTTTATGTGACTGGCAGCACAGTTGGTTGGTTATACCAGCATCACAACCATGTGAGTAATAATTGTGCCATGACAAGTACAGTGTTACTAGGAAATCCTTCAGCTCCATTATAATCATATGGGACCACTGTATATGCGGATTGGCATCAACTGAAACATTGCTGACCAAAATGTTGAGCAAAATGTCGCTATGCAACATGTGACTATGTATCCCATTTGATCTTAAAAAGAAACATGCAGCCACAGTTGAGAAATGGGGAAACTGTACCTGATTAAAGTGAAGTGATTTTCTAATAGCTACAAACTATATATGATGAACCCTAAATACAGATTTTTCAGATTTTAAACACTGACATAAAGTTGTGCCTTCTCCATTACACCAATCCAATTTCCCATCCTATGAAAACCTCAATAGTGATTCAAACCGAGAAGAAGTACAGCAAACTACAAAAAAATTGCCTCTCCAAACATTCATAAAAGTTCTGTTAGACAATATAATCACTGTCATTTTTGAGCTTTTGACTGCCATAGTGAAAGGGGGCTTTGGGTATCTACCAGCCCATGGATACTATAGATATTACATTGATGCAATCACTTATTCAACACCAGTAACCACTCCACAAAGAACATGACCCAGTGCAATACCCCAACACAAATAGCTAGGAAATTTCACTGGTCAACTGCATACACAGGAAGAGGAAGTAAGGAGGAAACACCTATCTGTCTACTATACCAGTAGCCAACTCCTTTAGGGACATTATTATTCTTATTATGGACTGGATATTCATGTGCCCTCAAAGTTCATATGTTAAAACACTAACCCCCAGTGTGATGGTATTAGGAAGTGGGGTCTTTGGGAAGTAATTAAGTTTAGATGAAGTCATGAGGTGGGATTCTCATGATGATATTAGTGCCCACATAAGATTCTTGTAAGAGATCAAAGATATTTCTTTCTTTCTTTTTCTTTCTTTCTTTCTTTCTTTCTTTCTTTCTTTCTTTCTTTCTTTCTCTCTCTCTCTCTTTCTCTCTCTCTCTCTCTCTCTCTTTTTGTCTCTCTCTCTGATTCAGCAAGAACTTTTATCAAAACCTGACCATGCCAGTAGTATTCTTGTTGTGAACATCCCAGCCTCCAGAACTATAAGAAACAAGTGACTTGTTTAAGCTACCCAATCTGTGGCATTTTGTAATAGCAGCCTGAGCTAAGACAATCTCTTTTCCAAATAATATATCTGAGAAGTAGGTGATTTTCTGCTACCAGTGAGAAAATTAAAGGCCAGAAGAGTTAAAGAAATTTTCTAAGTAATGAGCTACAGAAATTCATTTCAACCCAAGTCTTTGTGACATGAAGGTTGTATACATTGTATCCTGCCAGGCTGTCTCCTTTCTGTGTGACTATTGGCATGTAACACTTGCCTGCCATAGATCTCTAGTTAGATAATCCATTAGCTCCCTTTCCTTGAAAATGTAGGCTCCATAATTTTTACTCACAATAGCTAGTTAAAAGGGTCATAGTAGCAGATTTCCTCAGCTTTGATCCCCTAGGTATTTGCATCCACTGATTCCAGTCTCCTGATTCTTTCCCTGCTACCTCCTCCTCGCCCAGGAACCACACCAGCAGCCATCCCAGGCCTCTGGCTGTGCAAGTGCAAGATGCCATCCCACCTCCCCATGGCTGACCTCTACTTCTGTACATGCACTCAGGTCCAGCCCCCCAAGCTGTGTCTGTACTCCACGGGCCTAATGCCTGTCAATGACCTCCACTGACATTTAGACACCCGGAGGGAAACTATGCAGCCACAAGAGACACAGAAACATTCAGGGCCCCACAGTGCTCATGAGCCCAGATGAGGCTCTGACTTTCATCACTGTTCTGCACCACTGTGCTCACCTGCAGCTAGCCCTTCCAGCTGTGTTGATGCACACCACATGTCCAACCCCCATCACTGACCTCCACTGCTCTGCACCTGAGATAAGACCCAACAGCCAAAATGTGCATGCTGATAGCCAGGGCCCATGCAGCTGCCTGTGAACCTGCAGTTGACCTGATTCTTGCTGACTGCCCTGGTCTCCTCTATTACATGTGTGTCTGTGACAAGCCCATGACACTACACAAGGTCCTGCAGCTACCTCCTACAGCCAAACATGTTTACACCACCAGAGAATACCACTGCTTGCCCTGATCCCTGGTTACTGGCCCTGGAGATGATGCTAAGAACCCAACAGCCACTGCAAAAAAAACCTCTGTAGACCCCGAGCAATGTTTGCCAAGGACTATGCAATTGTTAATGCTGTGTACCCTAATGACCCAAGCCAATAAGCCACCAACACATGCCCAGACCCAGTGCTGCAACATACATCCACACCTGGCATCCTATGTCATTAGACCTGGGGTCACAGCACACTCCAGAATGCCCCATTCATAAGAAAAAGTTCTTCCCTTACCAAAGTTAGTTGATCAAGTCTGGGAGAGGTGACTACTTCTTTTAATGCATAGACACCTTTGAAAGATGACAGGGATCATGAAGGATCAGGGAAACATGATTCCACCAAGGGAACACAGTAGACCTCCAATAACTGGCCCCACAGAAATGGTGATACAGAGGTGCTCAACAAGGAATTCAAATTAATTGTTCTAAAGATGCCTAGAGAGCTAAAAGAATGCATAAGCACTTAACACTAGCAGGAAAATGATGACGAAAATTAGGAGTTCAACAAAGATTAAAAAGAAACTAAAAAAAATCAAATAGAAATATTGGAGGTGAAGAATACAATGACTAAACTGAAGAACACAACAGAAAGCTTCAATAGCAGGCTACGCCAAGCAGATGAAAGAATCAGGGAGACATATCTTTGGAAAGTATTCAGGCAGAGGAGAATAAAAGAATGAAAAGGAATGAAGAGAGCCTATGGGATTTATTGTATTCCCCTAAAAGAAACAATCTACACATCATTGGAGTCTCAGAAGAAGGAGAAAAAGAGAAAGAGGCAGAAAGCTTATTTAAACAAATAATGTCTGAGAACTTCCCAAATCTAGGGAGAGATTTGAACATCTAAGTTCCTGAAGCTAATAAGTCACTCCAAAATCTTAATTCAAAACAATCTTCTCCAAGAAATGTTATAATAAAACTGTCTAAAATCAAAGACAAATAGAGAATTTTAAAAGCAGCAAAAGGAAAGAAAAAAAGCTCTCATAAATGGGAAGCCCCATAAAGCTATCAGAGAATTCCTCAGGAGAGACTTTGCACAACAGGAGAGAATGAGATATATTCAAAATGCTGAAAGAAATAAAATGCCAACCAAGAATACTTTATATAGCAAAGTTGCACTTTAGAAAGGAAGGCAAAAGAGTGACTTTTTGAAACAAAAGCTCAGGAAGTTCATCACCATTAGAGCTGCCTTATAAGAAAGGCAGAAAGAAGTTCCTCGTGCTGGAATAAAAGGATGCTAACTAGTGACAGAAATAAACACACTGGTAAAGGCAAGTATACAGCTAGATTCAGAATAATCTAATACTGTAATATGTGTTAATCAGTTAACTCTAGTATAAAGATTGAATGACAAAAATATTTAAAGTATAGATGGTCCTCACAATAAGGTTATGTCTTCATAAACCCATTGTAAGCAGAAAAATTGTAAGTCAAAAATGCATTTAATAGTCCTAACCTACCAAATAACAGAGTTTAGCCTAGCCTACCTTAACCATATTTAAAACACTTACATTAACTTACAGCTGGGCAATTATCTTGAGTTTTATCTCAAGAGTAACTGCCTTCCTCTTCTCACCAGAAGCAGAAGACACAGATCGGCATTGTATGCACATGATTGGATAAAAAACACAAAACACAGTATCAAAAACAAACTGGCAACACAGTGCATTGTAGAATACTGGCTGTTCACTCTCACGTGGCTGACCGGGAGCTTCCCCGTGTCATGACAGTGCACTGCACCCCAGATTGCTAGACCTGGAAAAGAGCAAAATTTTAAAGTCAAAGTACGGTATCTACTGAATGTATGTATCACTTTCTCAACATTGTAAAACTGAAAAATCAAAAAACAAACGATTGTAATTCAGAGACCCTCTGCCATTAGAGCTAATTAATTTGTTAGTGGTTATACAATACAAAAAGATATAAAGTGCGGCATCAAAAACATAAAATGTTGGGAGGGGAATAAAAGGGTGGAGTTTTGGTATACAGTAAAGTTAAGCTGTCAGTTTCATATAGATTGTTATATCCAGAAGATGTTTAAAGGAAGCCTCAGGGAAACCACAAAACAAAAGCCTACAGCAGATACACCTAAGATAAAGAGAACAAAATCAAATTATACCATTACATACTATGACAGCTCCACGGGGGCGGGGGACGCTATGGGGTGGAAGGTAGAGTGAAAAGGAAGGAGCCCTCATGGGCGTGAGAAACAGTGTGGGGACTGCGGGGAGAAGGTGTAAGGGGTGAGTACATGACAATGGGTAAAGATACAACAAAAAATCTTTTAAAAAATTATACCAATACAGAAAATCATGAATTCACAAAGGAAGGCAGCAAGAAAAAAGAAACTATAAAAGAGCCTGAAAACAATTAACAAGATGGCAATAGTAAGTCCTTACCTATCAGCAATTACTTTAAATGTAAATGGATTAAATGCTCCAATCAAAAGGCATAGAGCAGCAGAATGGATTAAAAAAAAAAAAAAAGACACAACTAGGTATACGCCATCTACCAGAGAGACTCACTACAGCAGATTAAAACTGCAGTGAGATATCACCTCATACTTGTTAGAATAATTATTACAAAAAAGACATGTGATAAGAAAAATTCTGTCAAAATGTGGAGGAAAGGAAACCGTGGTGCACTCTTGGTGGAAATATAAATTGATACAGCCACTATGGAAAATAGTATGGAGTTTCCTCAAAAAATTAAAAATAAAACTATTCATATGATACAGCAATTCCACTTCTGGGTATATATCTAAAGAAAATGAGGTCAGGATTCAAAGAAATATTGGATTGGCCAAAAAGTTTGTTTAGTTTTTTTCCATAAAATAAAAAACACATTTCTCATTTTCACCAATAAATGTATTGATTTGGATATTTTGAGAATGTTTGCTGACTCCCAACATTTGTGGTATAATGTTTATTGTTCTCAATTAACATCTGGATTTGGTCGCTATCAACTTCAGCTGGTCTCCCCAACCATGGAGCATCATCCAGTGAGAAACCTCCAGCACAAAACTTCGCAAACCACTTTTGACATATTCAATCAGTAACAGCACCTTTTCCACACACTGCACAGATCTTTTTTGTGTTTCAGGCGTGTTTTTACCTTTCCTGAAATACTAAAGCATACTATGCTAAAAATGTTGCAGATTTTCTTCCATCTTCAATATTAAATTGGCTACACAAAAATTCACCAATTCTGATTTTATTTAAATGCACAGTGATATGACAGCTGTCACAATACAATCTGCCAACATTGTTTTAAATGAAGTTAAAGACAACTAAGCACTACTAGAGCCATTTATAGAAAAAAAAACTAACAAACTTTTTGGCCAACACAGTGTCTGCGCTGTCATGTTCACTGCAGGATCATTCACAACAGCCAAGACATGAAAACAATCTAAATGTCCTTGATGAGTGAATGGAATATATATATGGCGAAAAAGGGCATTGAAGTAAATCTAACCAAAAGTAGCCTCACAGGGTGACCCAGTCATAAATTCCTAACTGGGCAGGTCATGGCAGGTGGTCACACCAAGGCATGTAACACCCCCCACTGGGGACCTGGTCTGCAAACCAGGCACGTACCCTGGTTGGGAATTGAACCAGCAACCCCTTGCTTCACAGGCCAGTACTCAATCCACTGAGCCACACTAGCCAGGACTTCTTTACCCTCTTTAAACCTTTTACTTCTTTAGTAAAAGGTTTAGCTTTGCCTATCCATTTTTTTTTTTGAAGAGGCATTTGTTTTGAAATGCCTCTTTTCTAGACTCTCAAGCATTAACTTTCTAAAATTGTGGAAGCTATAAATGAGCAAAACTTTTTTCTTGGGATTACTTATACTTAAAATGACTGCTTTCTTCTGTCTGGTTTCCCTTCATATCCTTTTGATGTCTCCGTAAATAAGTGATAGCTACAATATTTCTGCTAAGGCAGCACTTCCCCCCAAATGATCACATAATGTCTAAGAGAATGTTTGGGACTTTCTATATTTCTTGACATATAAGACAAAAGAAGACCTTAGTTTCAAATGCCTTTTGAAAGCAAATGATTTCATAAATCAAGTGGCACAGAGTAGAGATGAGAAATGAAATACTCTAACGGGTTAAAGTTTACTTATTTAAAATTAAATAGTGCCAAAAAAGTATTTCCACTTATCTTTGGAATCTTGGGAACAAGATTTAGCCATATATTTATTTGAGTCCTCAATGCTGTATTTATCTATACTAAGCAGTATTAAAGAAGAACATTATCAAAGGCAGGGTAAAATGAAAGGCAAAGGGGAAAATGGAAAGTAGAGGTTTGCTAGATGAATTTGGATGGACAATTGTCCTACCACAGTAAATTATTTTCTTCATCTTTCTTCCTCATTCTGTGCCACTCTTCAGATCAAAATAATACTCAAGTTTACAGTCTTCACAACTGGTTCTTGTGAGAGAATGAAACTGAGTGGTACAATGCAGATGGAGGCATGAAGCCCCATTGGATGGAAGGGAACATGTTAAAAGATTCCAGGGAGGTTTGAAATGTACTCCTTGGCTAACTGGCTCATTATCTCTACGTGGCAGCTAAATGCGTTTCTACCTGTGCACAGCCAAGAGATGTATGAGTTGTTGTATTCCAGAAGCGTGACCTCCAACATTACCATCGCAGCAACTACTTTTTATTCCACAGAAACATAACAGGAAGACAATGTGTCGATGTGAAAACTAAGTTCTTACATGGAGGGCAAATGGTCATGGTCAGCATATGAAAGAAGAGGTTTCCACTGAGAAATGACCTCACTGCTCCAGATAATCTTAGCAAATGACGGGGAAACAGCGATGGGATGAGGAACTGAGAGCTGCAGAGAAAATGGGCTGGAAAGTCTATCAGGGAAGAATCACAGATCTACATACAATTTTTGCAGAAGATTCTTTTTTCTAGATTGATCTCAACACTCCGTTCACCTTGAAAGAGTAGCGCCCTGACCCCACTGCTCATTCAGTTCCAAGTACTTCCAGTCTGTTTTCTGTCTCCATCACTGCACTGGAGAAGCCAATGACCTTCTGAACACCAAATTCAACCAGCTTGCCTCTGTCCTCCTCCTATCCAGCCACCCTGCTGCATCTGACTCTGCCAGGCTTGCCCTTCCTCAAACTCTCTCTGCCTTCCACTTGACCGAGTACATCATCCTCAGAGTCCCCTGTGTCTCTGACTACTCTGCTCTGTTCTTCAATTTCTCCTCTTTTCCCTAAGTGAAGCAATCTCCCCCCAAAGGCACTACGTTTGCTTTTCTTTCACTTTACCAACTCCTTTTCTCCACGAGGGCTGTCTTCACCACACTGCCACCTAGATACAAAATATTTCTATTTGAATCTACATTGTGTGGGCACCATCTCCTGGCCTGTGGCTGAGTTTGTTGCCCCAGTACTTTTTCTTTTCCAATTCAATTCAAGCAGTCGGGAGGATAGAAGCCCTCTTATTTGTCTATTTATCTTTGCATCTCTGGAATTTAGGCCACTGAAATTTTTTCTAAAGAATCGAATATGCCTTTCTCTTACAGAAATAAAAGTTTAAGTAAAGGAAGGACAGAGGCTTTTATGGATGCTTTCAGATGGCATTTAAACTCAAAATCCTCCATCTTGTAAAAGAAACTATCATCCTACTGATCACAAAACTGAAATTAGTTACCATGTTCACACACCGCAAATGAGTTGAAATAAGTAAGAAGGCAATTTGGTAGCTTTTTCTGAAACATACACATGTATTGCTATACTACTAGAAAATCATGGTGACACTGTCTCTCCTCAATTGAAAAAAAAGAAACCTTATCTCTTTGTCTACTTGAAATGATATACAATATGTCCTTTACTTGTAAGATATTCAGAGTCCTAAAAGCACCATTCATTATAGCGTGGCATTTTTCCCCTTCTGCCCGGAATGCAGCTTACCTCAGTAGAAGTGTTGTATTCTTTTACCTAGATATTTGAATAGTTCCAAGCAAAACCACCTATCATATTAGTGCATTATTCTTTTCCCCACCCAATAAAACTGGCTGTGAGGATCCTTCAGAACTTCTATCAAGACAGTCCAAGATACAATCTTAAAATGACAAATTTTTGCAATAACATGAATAATCTTTGCAGACAAGAAAGGCCAAGAAGCCTGGGGTGATGAGTGAACCTCTTCCTCCAGACCTAATTGCCCAGCTGCAGTCTCATTTCCATCACACTTATTTAACTTTTCTTTACTTATATCACATAAATTAACTTAGCAGCCATGCAGAATAATTTTGTTTCATTTAGATCTAAATTAATGAGTATGATCACAAAGCCATGTGTACAATTTCAATGAAGACACACTATAATTATTCTATTGTATGGGTTAGCATTTCAACCATGTATTAATGTATTTTGAATGTGTAATACATAATGCTTTTGTTTTCTTCTGCCACAACACCCTACTGAAAAATGTCTTCCAGTTAAGAAATGCTAAAATGAATTACTAAAC
Organism: Tonatia bakeri; assembly: GCA_004024845.1. Taxonomy (NCBI): domain Eukaryota; kingdom Metazoa; phylum Chordata; class Mammalia; order Chiroptera; family Phyllostomidae; genus Tonatia; species Tonatia bakeri. Next base: position 73,865 of record PVIA01002226.1, on the reverse strand, counting down.
ACAAAGAAAGGGAAAAAGAAAGGAAAAATCAGGAGGAAAAAAGAAATGACAAAGGAAGAAGTGTGCTCTCAGTAACTCATTTCCTCATGTATATTTTATTTCCAAATTGCTTCATTAAGTAATGCATTGACTTGTGCTACAATAGACCATGTTTTTTTTCTCAGCATTTAAGTGAGGGGTTTTGCAGATAGGGAACTCTGGGCATTTGAGCATATGTAAAAAATGGAAAAGAGAAATCACAAAAGAACACAGGCACTTATGTCTGCAGTCAATCACGAGTTACGCCACTAAGTACCAGCTTGAGACCATGAATTATTTCTGCCCAGGCCATATAGTTTATGAAGCCCTTCTCAGGGAACATTACACCCTTAGGGCAGGCAATTATATGTCTTAGAATTAATCCCAAACAAGACAGTGATTTAGAAATAGACACATTCTCTTCTGAAAAGCTTTAGCTATAAAAAGTCATTTTTTTCTTCCATACCCTTAAGTCCTTCTAGCCACCCTCTCTCCTTTCCCCTCCTCTGTTAAAGGTATAAAACAGTGCTTCCACCTGCTAGCACTCACAGACCAATAACTTTAATTTTTGGCACTTATTTATGAACTGAATAGACTCATCCACACCTGCTTTCCCCTTAATTAGCTGGCTATCTAAAGGCTGCAGATCAGAGGCTGCCAGCTTCCTAAACTAAAAGGAAGATCATTTAGTTGCTGATGTAAGAGAACTGGAGGTAGGGAAAGAAGAAAAAGAATTTTTTTAGAGTAACCAGAGAGGAAAACATTAGTACAAAAGAAGGAATAATTCATAAAGAATAAGGGAGCAAAATATATGTTGTTACATATTTTATATATATAGTGATATACATTATATTTATATAGTTTTACAAATACATAATGTGTCTTTTTTATTTTTTTAGGTGACTTGAAGCCAGAAAAATAAACAGCAGCCCTAATTAGCAATGATACAGTCAATTCTATCTAAACACATGAAATTTTTCATCATACCCAACTTTCTTCCCAATTTATTACCTAAGACATCACCCTATAGCCCTCACAGAAGTAAGAAAAGAGGCCCCCAAAATAGAGTTTAAAGAGAACTGGGTTGGGTTCAGCAGCCCCCAGGACTCTGGACTTCACTGTGCTGCTGACCCACTGCTAGAATACGGGTAAGTTGCATAATTAGGGTGCCCCAGCATCCTCATCTGTAACATGTGGAAATGAATAAGGGGGTCTCCAAATTCTCCTTCTGCTCAACTATCCGACTGCGATTTCACCCTCTCTCTGAAACAAAAACTACCACTGAAAGCACCAAGGAGGGGCGAGGGAAAATCATAACAAAAAAGAAGAGTATGCCATAAACCTTAGTCACTTTTCACATAGCTGTAATGTTTGAAAAGTTTCAGACCACAGTTAGTGACTTTTAGAGCTCAGTGAAAACTTTAATGACGATCTTCTCAACTTTCTCATGTTACAGATAAAAATAAAAGGAAAAAAACTAGGCCTAAGATGGTTTGCTTGTTTGTCCCATGTTCACAGAGCACAATCAAGACTAGAATTCAAGTTAAACTGTCTCCCAGGTCAAATACCTGGTGATTTTGTAGTGAAACAATCTCACCATACACATATGTCTGTAAGTTTGCACCAAAATAAAACTGTATTTATTAGAAAACAAGGGCAAGCTACACGCTAAATTTTTGGTGCAAGTTTATCTTTCCTTCATATGGTTTACAACCTCTTTATATATGCAATGGATGCTCAATATAAATTTGCTATAAATAAACATGTACTCCCCAAAGGCCCTTCAAGATTAGTACTGGACCAGCATATCTGTGCACTCCAGGTATATTGCAAGCATGCTCCTGGATCATTGCACTTGTCTACTTAAATCGCACCAGTAGGGTCCACTGCACCCAAGATAAGCATCGAATGCCTCAGGTTACCTAGGAAGCCTTTGCGTCTGACCACTGCTCACTTCTCCAGCTTTATCTCCTCCCGCCTAGTGCTCACCCCAGCAAACTGTGTCTTCAGCCGTACCGAACTATCTGCAGCTTCACAAGCACAGCCCATTCTCTCCAACTTCTCCCTTCCCCTCTCATCTTCGCCTCCACCGATCTATTCATCCTTCAAGTTCCATGTTTTGCATCATTTCTTCCCAAAAGTATTACATTCGAACCTTGTATGGCCGAGTTAGACAATACCACTAATACACTCCTTGTGCTTACTTCCTCCTACAGTTGACCCTTGAACAACACAGGTTTGGACACACAGATCCACCTTTATGTGGATATTTTTTTAAATTCAATTGGGACTCTTATCCACAGCTTTCTCTCTTGTGGATTCAACCAACTGTGGTTGACAAATAGTATTGTCACATTCCTATCTGCAGATTCCCAACCATGGACTGAAAATAGTGTTTTTCCAAGCCCCAGGTGGTTGAATCTGCAGTTGTGAAAGGCCAAATATGGTTAAGTTTTGGAGAGTCCAAGGTTATATGCAGATTTTCAACTGGGTGCTGGGGGCCAGCACTCCTAATCCCCATGCTGTTCAATGCTTAACCGTGTTACTTCACTGTACTGTACTTGCATGTCATTCATCTGCCTCTTTCGCTGCACTGCAAGATTAAGAAAAGGGATTTTCTTCTTTGGCATCAAATGCCCCATAGTGCTTAGCACTATGATAGGTACTCAAGAAAAGAGTTAGCAGATAAATTAATATTAAGAAAGCTGAAATTATGATTATATCACTGTGAATCCATTTGTTAATGGATTTTTTTAATTTCCATGTGTTTTTATAGTTTACATAAAGTGTTAAAGTCTTTTCCTTTATGCTCATAGACTCATCGACTTTCTGAGGATTCTTTAAACATCCTCAACTTCATGAGATTTACTGAGGTATGGATGCAGGGCTGTTAGCTAGGACACTCAATAACTGAAAATGTACTGCTGCACTCAATCTCATAGAATTATCAGTTCAAATTCTGCCCAGGAGTCTATAGGAGAGAGTGACCAGGAGCTAAATTCTCGAACCTGATTACCTGATTTGAGTCAGAACTCTGTCACTCAATGTAGCCCCAAGCAAGTTCCTTACCTCTCACTAACCCTCAATTTCCTCTGTAAATGAGGTGATAGCAGTACCTATTTAATAGAGCTGCTGGAATTAAATTAGTTAATATATATATAAACCTTACAAAAATATTGCCTGTAGGAATTGTTCAGTGCTTACTTCACATTTCTGTTATAATGATGATAATCATAATCATTATCCCTAAGCATTTTATATATGTTGCCTCACTTAATCTTCACAACTCAAAGAAGGAGTTGTGCTCTTTACAAATTAATACACGATGAAACATTTTAATGTCATTATGGAATACAGGATGTTGCAAAAGTTGTATTTACAAATGTCAAGATTTTTCACCTCATTGCCACCGTCTGAAGATAAGCTGCCCCTCAGATACCCTTATGCTATTAATGTTAATGTGATTCTCTCATCTACCCGTGAATGCAAGTCACTGGGATTTTCGTCAGTTTGCCTCTCAGCCACATACCCAGCCAATCCTTTTCTACATCTCACGCATTCCTCTCACCTTTTCATTCCTGCCCCTGCCCTCTTCATGCAGGTCCTCATTGTCTCAAAATTAGGTGGCTGTACACTGAGTTATTCTTGTGTTTAGTTTTAATAACATCAGTTTTGTAAAAATAGAGCTCTACTTACAGGCATAAAAAAAATTTTAAATATAATCCAATAAAAGTCAACCACAGACTTCTCCCAATTTCTGCATCTCTTCCCCAAACCCAATAAAAAACAAATAAATAAATAAACAAAGCCAAAAACAAAAGTAAAATTTAAAAGTACTCTGTTCCAATGATTTCCACATCAACCACATCACATAGAAACCTTTTTAAACAATCCACTTGTCTTATTAGAAATATAAATTTTGCACGTATTTGACCTCACAGTTTCCTCAGGACTTATTTGTGCTTGTGGGGTTTTTTAGGATGGTTTGCAAAAAGAGACACTTAGTGAAATGAATTAACTTCTCTTTAACAATTTGTTTTTTACTGGACTGATAGCTTTTATAAGACCAACTATGCTTTGAGATATCAATAAACTTGTTTCTCCTCAGCTCTTAGAAATAAACAAAGGAAGAGAAAGATTTATCACAGTTCTCTTTAAGGGTTTGTCAGTTTCCATTTGAGTAAAACTAACCTCCAATTAGATTTTTCTGATTCTTGTAACCTCTTGATCACGACAAAATAAGAAAGGAAAAAGTTCCGTAAGGCTCATAAGCTGGAGAGTGATCCAGAAAGCAATCCAGGCACTAACTCCTGTGAACTCACAACTCTAGGCAGCCACAAAGTTTAAATCCCCATCACAGCCTGAGTGGATGTCCAATCCAGTGGCTCGAATTCTATTTATCTTCTTAGAAAGCATTTCAGAGCCAGAGATGTGTTTCTATACTGTTTCCTGTATCAAACAGTGCATCACGCAGACACAAAAATGTCCCTATGTCTGCAGGCACTCTAAGATTCAAACAGTACCCATTTCCTACGTTAATTGGAAAATGAACTGCAGGTTTTGAAAGACGGCCATCTCACTGAGGGGCTTTAGGTTGCCCTGCCCATGGCTGTGTTTGGAGAATCATGGCTCCTCTGGTCAATAATGACACCTTGAATCCATGTAACTCCACTCAAAACTCAGAATACTTTCACAGTTAATATTCTATTTATTCTCAAAACATACCTATGATCCAAGAGAAAATTATAAAACTTTAAAACCATGGAGTTATTAAAACCGTTTTCCCCAGATCTACACTTTAGGGTAAATAAGAGAGAAGGAATGGAAATTTGGGAGAAATAAAAACAGACATATTTTTGTATTTTAGGAGACCCTTTCAAATACAAGGAACATAGTGGGTATATGCTTTCAAATTAGTGTTTCAGGTTTCTTTGGATGAATTCCCAGAAGTGGAGTTGCTGGGTCATAATTTTTAATTTTTTGAGGTAACTTCATACTGCTTCCCACAGTGGCTGCACCAATCTGCATTCACATCAACAGTGCACTAGAGTTCCCTTAGACTCGAAACCATAAAAATCCTAGAAGAAAACATAGGCAGTAAAACCTCATACATTTCTCTTAGCAATGTTTTTTCTGATATATTTCCTCAGGCAAAAGAAACAAAAGAAAAATAAACAAATGTGACTACATTAAACTAAAAATATTTTGCACAGCAAAGGAAAGCATCAACACAATGAAAAGACAACCCACGGAATGAGGGAACATATTGCCAATGATACATCTGATAAGGGGTTAATATCCAAAATTTATAAAGAACTTTATATAACTTAACATCAAAAAATGAACAATCCAATTTAAAAAATGGGCAAAAGATCTGAAGAAACACTTCTCCAAAGAGGAAACACAGATGGCCATAGACATATGAAAAGATGCTCAATGTCATGAATCATGAGAAAAATGCAAATCAAAACCACAATGAGATATCACCTCATACCTGTCAGAATGGCTATCATCAATAAATCAACAAACAATAAGAGCTCATTGCAGCATTATTTACAATACCCAAATTTTGGAAGCAGCCCAAGTGTCCATCTGGATGAGCAGATAAAATAGCTATGGTACATTTACACAATGGAATACTACTCAGCCATAAAAAAGAAAATCTTACCCTATACAACAATATGGGTGGACCTGAAAAGCATTGTGCTAAGTAATATAAGCCCGTCAGAGAAAGACAAGTACCATATGATTTTACTCATATGCAGAACCTAATGAACAAAATGAACCAATAAGTAAAATAGTGACAGGCTCATAGATGGAGAGCAGGCTGACAGATGTCCAGTGGAGGAGGGGTAGCTAGCTGTAAGGATGGGGTGCATTGAGTGGGGCTGGGAGGAAATAGAGAAAAAAATCATGGAGAAGGACAACAGTGTGGTGACTGCCAGGGTGGAGGAAGGGGCAGAGGGAGGTGAAGGAGGGGATGGAGGGGATGCACGGTGATGGAGGGAGACTTGACTTGGAGTGATGAGCGCACACCATAGCACAGTGTATAGATTGGGTACAGTAGAATTGTTCACCTCAAACCTGTATAATTTTGTTAACCAGTGTCACCCCAGTAAATTCAATTATAAACAGAAAAAGTACATAGAGATATTTTATTTGAAGATACATTTTCCTATAAAATTATCATGTATATTTTTAAGATGATATAAACAAATAATAATTATAAAATGATTATTGAAATAACTTCACCTTAGTAAAGCCACTCATTAAAAAGTAGAGAAAATCCTCCTAAGGGGAGAAATTAATTGCCTAACTTAGAAGAGAGAAAGAACAAAATGAAAAGAGTAAGAAATTTGGTCTCCTGGACTTACTGTTATCACTTTAAAATGTTTTATTTCTATTGAATTTGCTAAAAAAAAAAAAAGAAGAAGAAGACAGGGGGAAACCTCCTGCAATACTCCTTTTTGCCATAAATAATCTTTAAAATCATATCCTATTCTGAGCTGTTGCCTTTAGCACCTCTGAGTCCTCTAATACTTCCTTCTTATCATGTCCAATCTTTTGAAAACTGTATGTGATCCTCAGACAGGTGTCCTTCACAGTTTCCCAATATGGGATATTTCTAAATCCAGACAAATTGCTTTCGTGTTGTAGAAAATGAGAATAAAACCAGATGTAAGTAAGGAGACTCAATGCTGGGTCACACAGAGGGTTTGTTGCAGCAAGCCATGGCTTGGTAAACTCTCAGGCCACGTTCCTTGACAAAGGCCTGAATGTGTGTTTTATTCTGCAACAAGAAAATGAAGCCTTCCTATGTCCATCTCTGAGGTTTTGTTTCAAATCTAGTCAAATTCGGAAGTAGCCTATTATCTATCTCCCTTTTGCTTCTGAGAATGGAAGCTACTACAGACTGTGTTGGATCTCTTCTGTTTGACCTGTGCCAATCCACTGGGCACTCTTGACTGCGTGTCCTGGGAGGCTGACCTATGTGGACCACTCTATCAGCAAGCTTCTTGTACTCTAGCTGCCAGTTGGGTTTTCTGGAGAGAACCCATTAGAGTAGACAGGAAATCAGAGAGTAGACAGAAATCAGTGTAGGCTACTCCATCAGTAAGCTTCCTGCACTCTCCAAGAGGAAAACCCGCCAAAGTAGAGAGGAAGTCAGAGAGAGGAAAAGATGGCCAGGTTCATGAGCTCCCTCTCTGCAGTGTCACCACAGGATCGAGATGCCCCTAGACTGAAGGTCACGGCTCCTATCAAGCATCCCGCTCCACATAGTGCTTTCTTTGAGGGCTCCGGGAACTTTCTCTCCTTAGTCATTCTGGATTGTACCTTGTGGTTTCTCTACAATCTAAACACACTGTTGTTAATAGGCCCCTTATTAAACTCTGTTCAAACTGCCCAATTTCCTGCCAGGACCTTGACTGACATAGATTGTATTCAACTCTCACTCTGAGAACAAATAAGAGGATGAGTTCATAGTGATGAACCCAAAGTCAACAAAAGGAAGTCCACACAGAAGCATCCTAGCTTGAGAAAGCAGTGATCTCCCCAAGCCAGAAAGCATCCAATTCACTTTTAAAATATTATGCTGTCCTGCTTGCTTTTAAATATAAATACAATACAGTATTTTCTAACAAATCATGCATGAAGTAATTTTTAATAGATGTATTTAAAAATAATTTAGTAGGAATACATTTTAGACAGAAAATAAAATGCTTATCCTAATAATAATTTTTATAATTCAAGAATATTTATAGTTCTTTAAAATATTTCAAGAGGAAACATAAGAGAAATCTTGAAGCTTTCCTTCCATTTCTTGCTCATTTGTTTTTTTTTAAGCCTGAATGTTTCTAAATAGGCAGACATATTTTTAACCCCATTTAAAAACTAGGAAAGCTGAGGTTTGAGGAGATGGCATGACTAACAGTGTTGGAACAAACTTCCATCAAAGGCCATCCAACTCCTCCTAGAACTCATAACCCTCAACTTATCTCTGTAAAGCAAATATAAAAATGTTATGACTCGAAGATAATGTCAAGTAATTCCTGTTAGAAGCATCCCTCTTGCCCATGATGCTGATACACTTATTTCATACTCACATTTTAATAGTCCATTTGGTCCTAATCCAAGACATAGCCCTAAGCTACAGCCCTAAATGAATTCCCCTACACTTTTCACTTCTTCTGGGGAATTGGACTAATTATAGTGACTACTTTGGAGAGAGCAATAGTTTGAAAACATTGCCAGAGGGATACAAAAGTTGTTTCATTTCATAATTAGACACTTCTGTCCCAAGGGTATTTTATAGTCATGGTTTGAAATAACAACCATTATTTTATAACAATTTTCTATTTTTTGCACATAAAAATATTTAGAACATGTTTTTAGCTGAGTTTTATTAGTCATAATGCCAGAAAGCGCCTGGTGTTATGGATGATAGAATTATCTTTGAGGGCTTCCCTTTAGTGTTATTTCTTCCTTACAGTCTACATTCTCTTCGTGTTTGGTACTAGAAGTGAAATACAGAGTGGAAATTGAATATTCTATTTGTTGCGGAAGTGACCTGTACACAAGGGTAAAGAGAACCCCACCCATTCATCTTCCCATACTCTTGCCCCCAGCAAGGATTACATCTTCTCTGCCACGTGTGTAACTACCTCCGTCTTGGGTAATGCTACATTAACAAGAACAGGAAACATGGAGTCAACTCAGCAGGCACAGAAGTAACAATTCAAAAACAACTGACATCAAATAATTCCCTTATCGGGCAATGGAATTCAATTTCTCTCCAGGGGGATATAATAACCACACGGTTATCTGCATGCGCTGGCATACATGTATACAGAGAGAACAGAATAATGAAGTCACAGAAACAGAATATCGTTTAATATACCTAGGTAATTCTTTAATACAAAACAGGAATTGCCTCTATAATTGTAGAGGTCAGGTTCATGAGCTCCCTCTCTGCAGTGTCACCACAGGATCGAGATGCCCCTAGACTAAAGGTCACAGCTTCTGTCAAGCATCCCACTTCACATAGTGCTTAATTTATCCGTCAAGTTTCTGCATAAATTCTTCTAGGGACAGGCCACAGGTTACAACACACACCATACTGGTACTCTACAAGAACATTATTCCTTACATAGAGACAAATTTCTGTTTCCCCTTCATGTCTGCCAAGTCTTCCCTTTGGTGGGGAGGAGGGGCAGTACACAGGAAAATCCTAATTCTTTTCATACATTACAGCCTTACAAATGTTTAAAAATTAGTTACCATGTCCTTTATAATGAAGGGTACTTTTTTTCCTAGCCAGTAGCTATTCTGCCACCTTATTCTGGTAATAGCATCTAATTTTCCTTTAGCCATACCTTACTCACTCTTAATCCATGTGGTTGTTTGCAGGAGTTGGAGGCACATACACTGGAATGGGTATGTGACTCAGTCCTGCCAATAAATACAAGCAAATTTCCTGCCATGGTACCTAGTTTACAACTGGGTATTTGACAAAGCTAAATCATGAGACACAATTCCAGTTGTTTTTACAGAACCTTTGAGAAAGATAAATTCTCTTTCTGGTATGGGTTGCTAGTTTTAGAGTGATGCAAGCTCAAACTTTCAGGTACTACCTCATGGAGAGATCTTTGCCTGAGAATGAAGCCAAATAAATTGGAACCAAGAGACAGAGGAAAGAGATCAGATGCTATGGTTTTGATTGAGGAATATCAGTTGAACTTCATGTGAGGTCTATTCCTGGACTTTTCAGTTACGTAGGTCAATCCATTTCACTTTTTGCATATGTCAGTACAAGTCATTTCCAACCAAAAGAGTTCTAACAGAGCATTTCAGGGTCCTATGTCCTTAAGGAGCATCACAATTCCTCCAACAATTCTTTAAATGGAATATTTTCCCAGCTTTTTACCATCTCAATCAACTTAATATTTGACTTGTTTCAGTGGAAATGAGCTTCACAAACTGTTACCCATAACTAAACCCAAATTATGATATGTGTTCTGAGCAGTGCAGAGAATAGTAAATGTTCTCTGGGTATGATAATTTTATCACTTGAGCTCAATATTCCATAAATAATATTTGGATGGTTAATTTTCAATGTCAATTTCACTAGGCTGTGGTACTCAATTTCTTGATCAAACACTGGTCTACATCTTGCTGTGAAGGATAGACTTTGAGTAAAGCAGATTGTTCTCCTTAATGAGATCCCCATAAGAAAAAGAGATTCTGATTCCAGACTGCCTTCAGACTCAAGACTGCAACATTGACTTCTACAAGAATTTCTGGCTTGCCTGATTTCAGGCTTGTCAACCCCCTACCCAATTAATGTGTATGAGTGTGTGGGCTGTTGGTTTTTGCTTTCCCTAGAAAACTCTGACTAGTACAAATAAGGACGTCATACTCTTCCCTTGTTTAGAGCTCTCAGACAGTGAAGACACTCAATTATTGTACTTGCATGAGGACTCCCCATCTTATACTTGCTCAATTCATTGTTTTAAACTAAGCTTATCATTCTTTACATGTATGCCTACTACCATGATTTCCATCAATTAAATTCTTTCATTTAGCATATTCATTAAGGTTCCCAGTTTGGGACCTACGCACATTTGATAAGAAGACTTTGATCTCTTCATCCTAGTAATTAAAAAAATGTTCATTAAACTATAGCTTATGTTGGAGCACTTCTGAACACAACTTGAGGCTCCTATCAATCAGCATCCTATTGTGTGAGTTCTTTAACCAGTTGTTAATTGACCTAAGAGAATACTACCCAGCCCATATTGCTCTATTTTGCTTACAAGAATATTATATGTTTCCAATAAATCCCTACAGAGATGTAACAAAATAGACTGTGTTCACAGAATTCTTTCCATCTTTTAATATAATAACCCATGCAAATTAGTTACTTTAACATAATTTTTTGTTTATGGACTCATTCTGGTTCTAACTGGTCACTGTTTTCTTTTGTGAAGAGTTCTTATAAACAGTTCATCTAGAATATTGCCAGACTAATAATTGCCATCAGAATAATAGCATAGTAAGCTTAGATCTTACATTTCTGCTCATTTAAAAAAATACTATCTTCCTCAAAGATGAGTAATATTCTTTCCATAATTGCATCTCCAAATTCCTTCATTGCCTTGAAAAGTACTTCCTCAGAGAAATAGCTCCACATACTTGGAGAAGCAAAGTTCTTCTCACCTTCTTGAACTTCAGTTAACTTTACTCACATCAGTTTTGCTCTGTACAATTTAAATGTCTTTCTTCTTGGTAAAGAAGACAAAGACAAAACTCAGTTAAGTAAAAGGCAAATAACCAGGAAAAAATACTATAACAGATAAAAGAGTCAAATGATAGTTATCTTTGTTCTATTAAAAATACATAAAACATGATACTTAAACCATCAAAACTCCAAAAGATAAGTGAACAAAGGACATAAATATTCATAACAGAGGAACTACATCTGGATCATAAAACAAGAAACGTTGTACCTTCATAGTAGTCCAATAATAAAAGTTAAGATAAACACTTTTAATCTTGGCCTATAAAATGAACAGTCTCTTTTTTTTTTCAATATAATACACAATGTTGATAGTACAGTTATCACCTATATTTTCACATGTATATTATGCAGTCACATATATTGATAAAAGTATAACCTTCTACTACTTTTTTGCAAAACTGTATATCAATATACACAACATCCCCCAAGGTAATATTTTGAAATGCAAGAAAATCTTTGATTACAAATTTATGATTAAACATATACACTGCCTATATAAACAAAAATAAGGAACATAAAATAAATTATGACTTCATTATAACAGGATCCTGTGTAGCCATTAAAATATGATTACTATGAATTTTCTGTAAGAGAAATACTTGTTATAATACTTAGTTTTAAAAAAGGTAAAATGTGTATACACTATGTAATACAAATCAGCAAAATTCTGCATTGACTAAAAAAGCCTAAGAAAATACACCAAAATTAATATGGATATGATTCACCAGATGCTAAATTTCTTACAAAGAATGTGAATGATTTTTATAAGTGAAAGATTAGTAATAGATTTCATTTTTGAAAGTAAGTTGAAAGGTTTTGTTTTCTTTAAAGTCAACAGAATTGGGGCATATTTTTATAAAAGCCATTTAAATAGTCAAGAAAAATAATGAAAGTAATCATATCCTTAGAACATGAGAGGGAGAAAGAGAGTGAGTCAGTCAAATTATGTGTGGCATGATCTGTGAGACCAAGGAAAGCCCTCCTCTGTTCACCACCGTCACCCAGCAAAACACTTCCCCAGCCCTGCTCTGCCATAGGTTCTTCCCAACCAGACTTAAAGGCACTGTCACCACTCCTCAGAAGGTTGCCAATCAAGCTTTTCAGTCATGAATTAATGGTTAAATCACAATGAGTTGATAGCAAAGCCTTCAGTATGTAATACTTTAGCATTATTCCAGTTAGAAAATGACATAAGAGGTTCAATCTTTCCAAATGTAGAAATACACAGGATGAGGTGAAAAAAATAGCAATTCTATATAGAAGGAAGAGAGAAACTAAGATTGTACTGTGATCCAATGTCTATTACTTATTAATAAATCTACATTGACAGTGAGAAAACTAAAGCCCAGATACCATGTATTTTTAAATAAATGCAATTTTTAAATGGTAATGATGCATAACATATTGCTTTGAGTGATTCAAAATTGGTTTCTAACTCATTTTTTATAACAAATATACAGGATTCTCAAGTGAGATGCCTTTGTTCTCATAGTGTTTTTCATGACATTTAAATGTCCTTGTCCCTAAAGATTTATTTTAAAAAATGTAAATGTTAGCCTCTACAATAAGAGGTCAATCAGACAATATATTCCTGTTGATGTGATATGGCAAATACAAAACATCACCTTTAAAGTGTTAGTGCCTTAAAAAATTGTTTATCTTGATGCTAATCCTAGAGAAGCAAATCCAAATTCATCCAAACAATTGGACATGACTCTTCAAAACTGTCCCTGTTGAAAAAAGACTCTAAAAAACATGATAGAAGAATCATTCCAGATTTAAAAAGCACTAAATACACATGAAAACTAAATGCAAAATGTGATCCTTATTCAGATCATTACATTGAAAAGAGAAAAACTAAAGGACATTATAAGGAAAGCTGGGAAATATAAATATTGACTGAATACATAATATCAATCATAATAATAAATATAACAATATATAATATAGAGTATAATGATACAATATAATAATATTATATCAATGTTACATTGAGATAATTCCTTATGCTTACGTAGAAGAAAGCCTTTGTTCTTAAAAGACACATCTTATTTAAGAGTGATGTTTCCAGCTTCTTTTCACATGTCTTAGAAAAAGAAAAATAAAGTGTAAAAAAAAGGTATACATATATACATGCAACATACATACATATCTACATACAGGAGAGAAAGAGACAGAAAGAAACAGGGAGGGAAACCAATGTGACAAAATGTGAACAGATGATGAAGAAGATTATGTTGGTATATTGGTAATCATGGTATTAACCATAGTATTTCTTTCCATTTTTCTATAGAATTTTTTTTCAAAATAAGTTTGGAAAAAAGACACACAAAACAAATTTATAACTTCATAACAAAATGGGGGAGCTTGGAAAACCAAGGACTGGGTTTTGCACACAGCTCTGACAAACGTACCTTGGTGACTCTGGACAAGAGGCCTAACTTCTGTAAAATGAGATGGATGGACAAAATGATCTCCAAGGCTCTTTTTGAAACATGACTAAGCACTTGGGAACAAAAATAGCCACATGTCCATGCATGTGAATGTATGTTGACACATGCAGATAGCATAATAAAATTGCTATTCTTTTCCATAAAATTACTCTTGGGAATTTTGTAATTTATAAGTTATTCCTCCTCAGCATCTTAGCTAACTGTGTGTGTTTAATAATATCAGCCTACTTCACACCAAAATTGTGTTTCTTATTACAAGAATAAGACCTTTTATCTACTTTAAAAAAAAGGATTCTATACAAAACAGCAAGAAAGGAAGAAAGCAAGAGAGAAATGACAAAAGAAGAGAATAAAAGAGGAAAGGAGGGAAGAAAGAGAAATGAGGGGAGTGATGGAGGGAGAGAGAAGGGAGGGCTTCAAAGAACAATATTTTTAAACACCAGATCTAGATTATAAAATGAGAGTTGAGATTTCTATGTAGTGGTACGTTGTTATCTCTAACTGAGTCTGGAAATGGGACCAGCAGCCACTCCACTGACCCAGGAATGTACATATCTAACACATGTATAAAGCTCTGTGGTGTCTGCTAGGAACCAAAGAAACCAGCAAATGAAAGCAAGGGTGGATTATAGTCCTGAGAAAGACAGTAGACCAGTTTTTAAAAATTGTATGTATAATGCTTCCAAAGCTTCACCTGACAGACTATTTTCCAAGATTAGAAAAATTTCTAAGGTCATTGAAAAATAGACCAATTTGACCAATACTCTTAAGCTTCAAAACAAAACCAAAAAAAAAAAGAGTAGAACAAAAGAAGAAACTTCCAAATTAAATGCATGTGTTTTGAGATTTCTATTTATTTAAAAAGTGCAAAAGAGCAGCCCTGGCTGGCGTAGCTCAGTGGATTGAGCGCGGGCTCTGAACCAAAGCATCACAGGTTTGATTCCCAGTCAGGGCACATGCCTGGGTTGCAGGCCATGGCCTCCAGCAACCGCACATTGATGTTTCTCTCTCTCTCTCTTTCCCTCCTTCCCTCTCTAAAAATAAATAAATAAAATCTTTTTTAAAAAAAAGTGCAAAAGAGCTACACAAAACTACTATGCTCGAAAAGTTATAAGAAAGTTTAAAAGCTACTCTAATTCAATGTTTATACTCTTTTGTACATTCTAATTTTTTTGATAATACACTTTTTATTGCTGCACATTCTGATATTTTACCATGACCATGGGTTACCTTTATAAACAAATTTAAATCCTTAAAAGGATGAAAGAAAAAAACTCCATGTAAAATGGCATTATTACTTACCATTGTTTGATATGAAGATATTTCCAGGGCTATTATAAATTGAGTTGATAAATACACTGACACTTGTAAAGTGATTCTGTAACTGGAAATTTGGGGGAACACGAGAGACTCTGATAAACAATATGAGAGTGCAGACATTCTTCCCGTGCTCAGGTTGGTTCTCTGTTTACTTTCCACTATTCCTGGTGACCTGAATGGGAGTTGCCATGAACCCACGGAAGAACTTAATTTTTTTTTAATTCCATCACATGGACACTTGACCTTACCATTAGCAAGAAGAGAAATGATTGTAGCAAAATAAAATCTCACTCTATCTTGCTTCCCCATCAAGAGGAGTCAAGCTTACCCTCTCCTAAACTCACGCTCTTTATTCTGCCATTTCCTTCATCTGCTGAATGGGGAAAAAATGCCCCCAAAACAGTCTTATCCACACACATTGACAGCATGTCTTCGGTGATATCTCAAATGCAGTATAGATGAGGATTTACTCTGTAACAGTGACAGTCTTCCACATATGTTGGAATGGAGCATACAGACCCAGAAGTTAAGCTTGTTGAGGCAGCTTTCTGTTTAAGCTCATACTTCATTTGGCCCAACGTTGAACCCAGGATCTTGCCTGCAACAGCCAAAAAGAGTCCACCCAGACCGGGGACTCGACAACACCAAATTTTAGTAAGACAAGAGGGTATGTTAACATCAACACTCTAAGATAAGACCCGCACACACACTAATATGAAGCAACCAGAGGATTTATGCCGTGTTTCCTCACACCGATATCCAGGTGTCTCCTCTTCTCCAACCAGAATTCTCCAAGAGTGTGCGTGTCTTTGTCTCGCTCTGCAACAGCTTCTGCATGCTTGTCCCAAAGACTGCTCCCAAATGCTCAGGCTTTTCATCCACAAAGGCTAGCACTCGTTTCAAATCTAGAGTTTTTATTCATTGGTTTCTCCAAGATGGTTTTCTCTCATCGATAGGCTGTGCAAAATATGCAAAGTGCACACAGTGCTGCCTGCTCCCCTCCTTACAGACAGGAAGGACTGCTTGGTGTTGCAGCCCTCTCACACACATTTTTATACTGACTGTCCCTCCTCTGCCATGGTCCATATTCTGCACAGTGTGACAATGAGAAGAGGATTTTAAAACCCTTTGGCTGGAAATCACAACTTCTTATTTGAACTTTATCGAGTGATATCATGACTGTGCCTGGGTAATATGCCTCCCACAGCAGCAGCAGTCTGAGAATGTTACTTGAGAGCATCGCCTAACATATGGGGGCTACACTGGCAAGCTCCCCAGCCCAAACTACTGGGTGAACCATTTTTTTGTGGCATGTGGGCTGATTGATAATCACCTGCATCCTGATCATCCTCTTACTTTCATGAGTCTTCTCCCATCTCCGCTGGCCTTCCTATCAACTCAAGTCCTAGAAGTTTGGCATCTTGATAGAGTATAACTATATAACCACTTTAAACAAAACTAAAGCACTGATGTGACTTTAACATCACAAGACCCCCAGCCCAGCACTTCCTCACTCCTTAAAATTCTCCATGAAACATGGTGTCTAGCCCTACACAGGAAAATACTAGTCGTGTCTTGTTTAAATCATCATTCTCATATCGCTTCTATATAAAAAGCAAATTACGGAATGTCTTTCCTGCCACCCAAAAGTGCCCTCTGGCACATCTCCAACAAGTGGAATTTGACACCAAAATACAGACACTGTTGAAGGAAGAAGAAACCCAGTGGCCCTTCTGTGGTAAGCAGCCAGTCACAACAGTGGAGCTGGCACAAAGGAACCCACGGAGAGGGAAAGAGTTACACCTCAGTGGAGAAATCTTTCCTACCTGGGCAGTGATATTAGCAGTTCTGATCTATAAGAATTTATGTAATCAAAATATTTGGAGCAGTTTGGAGAAAGTAAGCAGTAACTATAACCAACTGCCAAACCAATAGACATAGTTCGGAATAACTGCTCCACTTAGACAGCCAGAGCCAAAATCCTCAATGAAGTCAAGGGGAATTTTAAGTAAGGCCAGAGCAGAGGCCGTTGGCTGGGTTGCAACAGAATCATTACACCTTCAGGGTTTTCATGTGGTGTGATATGTTCTGAATTTTTTTCTTTTAATATAGGAACCACACAGAAAAAAAGGCCATCTATCTGTAATCAAGATTCTGATAGGCTATATGAAATAATCGATCTTGCATAAAGGCTATAGTTAAGTCTTATTCACTGCTGTGTTTTCCCTTCAATTTTTGTTTACTTGCTGGATTGTTTGGCCATTTTCATCTAACTTAGACTAAGGAAAGAGAAAAAGGCAGAACTTTCAGAATGAGATAAAACCCTTTGTCCTTATTCCTAAAGATACTTCTTTTTGATAAGTTGTTTCCCAGCTTAAAATTAGGTCTCCAGTGAATATGCCTGGCATTATTTTTAAAATAATAATAATTGGTTGTTAAGGAATAAAAAGCATAAAGCATGTATATTTATTCTCTGCCTTCCCCTTCAACTCAATGGCTATTAAAGGGCAATGATAGTCGCCCAAAACAGAGGTTCTTTTAGCTGCACCAGAAAATGCATTTAAAAACCTAAACAAGCTAGCTGCAGCCATATCTTTGTTTGGCAACTTGAGTATTCTCTTCACTTAGTCCTGCTCATAGCAACACACAAAGGATTACTCTGCAGTCAGGGATAATAGCTGATCCCATAATCTGGCACTAACACTTAGAAAGATTAATTACCCTATTAAAATCTTAGACATTACTAAGAAAATCTTTCTATAAACCTTTTAACTCACAACAAATGCAGCCTTTTTGGTGCCTTCGATTTGTTATACAATACAGGCCCTCGCCCTCCCACACTTGCTCGCCATCGTTTCCAACATTTTCAGGAAGAGCCAGGTGCACACATGAAAGTGCGCACACCTGCAAGCCCGTCCCAGCAACACAGAGTCGGAGCTCTTCCTGATGTGAAGGTGTAAAGTGGGAGTGCGGTTAGAAGGCATGAAGTTAAAACTCCTCCCACCTATGAACTGGCTGCTCCGGAGGTTAATCGGTAGGGAAAAAACAACTCAGTGACTCAGAGGCTGCTGCAGTGTCAGAAACCAGAGACACCTGAGAAGATTCAGGTTGTAATCCTCACACAAATTTTATACTCGATATGTAAAATGATGAGGAGGGTTGAGTTTTCCATGTGTAGTATTAAAGTTTGCCTCTGGAGTATAAAACTAGCATTGAGACTTTAGGACTAGCTATCTCTGTGTTCTTTTATCTCCACCCTTGCTGTCTACCTACCATGGTTCCTTTCTTCTCCTTGTCACTCTTGAGGAGAGAACTCATTGAGTTCAAGACATAAATGGAATCAAATAGAAAAGGAAGTAGAGGCCCAAGTGAAGAGGTTACAAGTCACTCATAGGCTGAACAAAGAAAACGTAGCCACCTCCACATCTCCTATCAATTATGATATTTCACTATGTCATCAAAACACCTTCAAATGTCCTCAGAAAAATTCTAGGATACTGTTAATAGCAAGTTGGCTCAGAGCACGGTATATTGGGTTAACCCCAGCTCCAGCAAGAATTGGCTGCATGGGCTTATGTAACCTGAGTTATCTAATTAGCCTAAGCCTCAAATGCCCCCCTTGTAAAATGGCAATGACAGTGATACAGATGCATCAGGGTATTGTGGGACTAAATGAAGAAGTGCATGGCATGCCTAGTACAGAACCTAATACATAGTTAGTGCTCAGAAAATGTTAGCTGTCCCTGTGATTATCAGCTACTCATAGAGTGATATCAGAATAATAGAGCAGGCTGATGTCCAAACAAGGAGGGACTTTAAGACTAACCAGTCACTTGCCCCTTAAAGCTAGTGAGTAGATCATGTTCATTTGCTTTTCCTAAACAAAGTTTTAACAAACTTCAGCTGGAAAACCTGAAGACACAGTACACTTCCCTTACTCTATCATCCCAACCACCCAATAACTAGATTACTTTATCTATTTTTCCTGCTGCCATTATTTGGCTCTAGTTTCACCTTCTGTCTCAAAGACTACGAAGTGTAAAGACTTACTTTATTAAATTGCAAATGAGAAGTATAAACATATCTAACTTTCAGGAAAGCCTAGAACTGCTCCAAGTAGTAGAAGCACTTCCCAGAGAAAGGGTTCTTTGCATTTCTAGGTTAGCATCGGGAAAGTTGGGTTTTGCAAAATTGCTCCCCAAACTGTGCAGTCATAAGTGGTATCAATAATATAAGCATGAGGATGTTCTTTGTAGTCAACAAAGTTACTACAAAACAGAAACAAACAAGTATGAAAGGTTGAGAGCCTTGTGCTGGTTCTTGATGAATATGGAACTGTAGATCCAGATCCCCCACAAAACGATTCTCTCTGGATGGGTGGAGAGCTGAAATTAGTGCTTTATCCTTCTAAGAGTAATCAAATTCAGTGTTTATCATGTAAGTGGCAATCTTGCTATTTAGACACTGGAAGAAAATTTTGACATGATTAAAATAAGGTTCATTGTGTAAGTACTCTGGATGTTCAAAATTCTCCTTCCTGACACTGTGGAAACAGTGACTTTCTCTGGTTTTCCAATGTTTAATTTCTCAGGTGTTACTTTCTACCAGTCTCACATAACAGAAAATGTTACATAAAATATATGTAAACAGAAATGAGCGCTCCAAGCTGTCCAATTCTAAGTAAAAGTGAAATCCAAGTAACACGAGGGGGAGAGGGACACCTGGCACCAAATCCCTCAAAATGTACAACATTCTTCCAAAGACATCCATATAGACTTCTGGTTAAGATGGCAGCATAGGCAGACATGGTTCACTTCTTCATACAACCACATCAAAATTACAACTAAAGTATAGAACAACTGTTACCCAGAACTGTCAAAAATTGAGTTGAATGGAAGTCTGACAACTATGGAATTAAAGAAACCACATCCATCAGACTGGTAGGAGAGGTATAGACATGGAACAGGCTGGTCCCTCACCCACGTGTGGTGGATAAAAATTCAGGAGGGATATCTTGGGAGTGAGGAGTCCAAGCTCCACACCAGGTCCCCCAGTCCTGGTCCCTTCCAGTGAAGATAAGTCCTCACAACTTCTGGCTGCCAAAACCAGTGGGGATTGAGTTAGTGGAAGAAACTGCTGGAGCCTCAAGCAGTTCTTCTTAAAGAACCCACACACAGGCTTACCTACTCAGACTCACTGCCTCTGAGGTCCAGTACTGGGATAGCAGCTCAAGAGGCACCAATGACATACTGGGAGAAACTGCATCAAGATGAGCAAAAGCCATTATCCCTTTTCTAAACCCTCCCCCAAGAGAGCCAGCAGGGTACCATATCTGAGTCTCCACCAACCTGGCTAACACTGTTTGATCCACCTTGGAGATCCCCAGAGACTCTGCCCCAACCAGCTTATGGTCCCACCCAAGCTGCTTTTTCATGTGAATGACTGGTCTTGGTTCATGCTTCATAACTTCCTAAATCCTCTCAAACAAGCAACAGCTGGCCTCAGTGAGCCCCAGGCCTGCACTAGCAGCAGCCAGCCTAGATTCACAGCTTGGCTTTGCCTGGGAATCTCTAAGCCCAGCACAAGTAGTAGCCATCTCAGATTGCTTTATAGCTCAGGCAGGGTGGCCCCAGGCAATACACAGGTTGGGGCTGACCTTGCCCTGCACCACCTGGGAAACCCCAAGGCCATTGCACCCAGTGGAGAGCTCCAGACCATGTTGGAGCACCACCACCCTGCCCCTGCACAATGAATCCTCTATGGATGGTGGAGGTTAGTGGTAAGTGGCCACAGCCAATCCTTGCAGCTGACTAGCCTGGGTAAATCCCTCCCATTGACCTTCCAATGGTAATCAAGGCTCAACTACAAGAGGAGGGTATACTCAGCCCTCATGAAGGGCACTCCTTGGGTGATAGGGAGGCTATGCCACTGGACCCTACAGGACACATACTATATTAGGTCATACTACCAAGACATGGAGTCAAAAAAGCTCTACCTAAAACATAGAAACAAATACAGGGAGGCTGACAAAACAAGGAAATAAAGAAACATGGCCCAAATGAAAGATCAAAACTCCAGAAAAAGAGGTAAACAAAATGGAGATAAGCAATCTATCAGATGTAGATTTCAAGATATTGGTTATAAGGATACTCAGAAGAAGTTAGTGAGGACTTCAACAGCATAAAACTAGTCAGAAATGAAGAATTCACTAAGTGAAATAAAGAACAATTTACAGGGAAACAACAGTAGAGTGGATGAAGCCAAGAATCAAGTCAATGATTTGGAACATAAGGAATAAAAAACAACTGATCAGAACAAGAAGAAGGAAAAAAGAAGCCCCAAAAAACAAGGATAGTATAAGCAGCCTCTGGGATAACTTCAAGAGGTCTAACATTCACATCATATGGATTCCAGAAGGAGAAGAGATAGGCAAAAAATAGAATTTATTAGAAAAAATAATGAAAGAAAACTTCCTTAACTTGATGAAAGAAATAGGTATACAAGTCCAGGAACTACGGAGAGCCCAAACAAGATGCAAAGAGGCCCACTCAAGACACATCATAATTAAAATGCCAAAAGTTAAAGATAAAGGAAAAATCTTAAAAGCAGCAGGAGAAATGCAGTTAGTTACCTATAGGGGAGTTCCCAGAAGACTGTCAGCTGATTTCTCAAAAGCAACTTCGCAGGCTAGAAGGGATCGGCAAAATACATTTAAAGTCATGAAAAGGAGGGACCTCTAGTCAAGAGTGTTCTACCCAGCAAAGGTATCATTTAGAATCAAAAGGCAGATAAAGAGTTTCCCAGACAAGAAAAAACTAAAGGAGTTCATTATCACTAAACCATTATTATACAAAATGTTAAGTGGGCTTATTTAAGAAAGACATCAAAATTCTGAACAATAAAATGCCAATAAATACATATCTATCAACAACTGAATCTAAAAAACAAAGCAAATAAGAAAAACAGAGACAAAATCATGGATACAGAGAGCATTTTGATGGTTGCCAGATGGGAGGGCATTGTGGGGGAATGGCCAAAGAGGTGAGGGGATTAAGAAGTACAGATAGGTAGTTACAGGATAGCCATGGGGATGTAAAAGACAGTATAGGAAATGGAGCAGACAAAGAACTTATATGCATGACCCATGGACATGAACAATGGTGGGGGATTGCCTGAGGGAATGGGGATGCTTGGCAGAGGGGGACAAAGGGGGGAAAATGGAGACAACTGTAATTGCATAATCAATAAAGCATAATTTAGAAATAATTAAAAAATAATCACATAAAAATAAAGACATCCATATCACCACTTTTCTGAAATATATTTCCACAAATAGGCTTGAATGCCAAACTTTAAAGCCAGGCTTACCAACATGATCAGCTTCTGGTCAAAAATGTCTGATTAAAACATCTGTAGACATTTACAGAATCCAGAAAAGGTAATTGACCTCTGATTACTCCGCTGTGTAGATTCACTTTCAATTTGTGGCTCAGAAACCAGACCTGTTCTTGGGAAAAACTCCTGTTTAAATGCTTCAAAATTTATCATTAGCACATGCCAACATCTTCAGGGTTACAAGGACAAAATGCCTACACCCCACCTATGAAGTATATTAGAGCCTTCTAAAAAGCAGTTTGGGGCAATAGAAGGGAGAATGAATTTTGAACACCTAGACTTCCTTCCTCCTGAGTCTTCCTTTACCTCTCAAGACTTCCTTTGAAACATGAGGACTGTGGTAAGCAATGAGAAAGTGTTTTCACTCTGACTGTGAAGAAAGCTCTCCTACTGTCATCTCCTGGAAAGTTCCCAATGCCAGCAAAATTAACTCTACAAAGATCAACTTCTAACACATTTACTCACTTCCTAGTCATCAAAGCACAGGCATATAGAGCTGGAAGAGATTTGGGGAGCATATGATACAACTGGGATATCAGTTTTATTTTATTTACCAACACCACTCAACTGGTAACAATTTTGTGGCTGGCAGTGTTGGGACAAATTCTGAGCAGCAGAGAAGTGTGCTGAATCCACTATCCATGCTTTTGTAGGTCACGGGAGAAGGGACTAGCAGCTTGCTTGTACTTACTTGCCATCCTTGATCTAATTCAATACTTCCATTTTAAAGAAAAGAAAACTGAGTCTAGGGGCTGCACAGACTTTTCCAAGATCATTCTGTTCTAGTGGTAGGTCTTTCTCTAACTCTAAGTGGAGTTCCACAGCACCAAGTTATTTATTAGTTTTGTTTTTTTAGTTCTTGAGTACTAGAAACTGATGTGTATGATGGGCTTCAGTGTGTCTAATCTGCCAGGAAAATCCTCAAAGTTTTGAAATATGTACTATAATGCTGCTGTAAAGTTACAATATACTATTACTATTATTATTGTTACAATTATTGTTATTACAATAATTATTATTATTTTACTCAATAATGTGCTAGGCATGGTTCTATCTATGTGTTAACTCATTTAACCATCCAAGCACTGTCATTTTACAGATGAGAAAACTGAGGTACAGAGTTTACATAAATTTACCAAGGTCAAGCAGAGATGGGAAATGGTAGAACCAGGTTTAAATGCAGACTGGATCCAGAGCTCATGCTGGTACCTACTCCACTGTCCCTTATCCAAGCTTCGGGGCAGGAGTTTTTATTATACACCTAAATATTGCTGGTAGTCAATTCAAATATGCTGATTAATCAAAGAGAATGCCATAAAGGGCAACCTCCATGCTAATAAGAGTGTTTCCTTCCCATGGTCACTGAATATGGCCTCTTATATATGTAACCTGCATTTCTCAGTTTCTGTAATATTTTCCAACTCCAACAAACCATTCTTAATCTATGCATAACCTCTTGCCTACAGCAGACTAACTGGGACCCAGAACAGCCCCAAGGCCACTTTCTTCCCACACCCTCTATTGAAAGAGAAGTGAGCTTGCTTTCAGAACCTCTGTTGCCGAGTGTATTCCTGTCTACAGTCAATAAGAGGACAGGGCAGGAAGAGAGAAGGTCATGGAACAAAGGGCATTAAAACAGAGTCATCATAAAAGGAAATAAGGCAGGAGCTACTGATACTTCCAAGACCACCTCCAAGTATTACTCCCACCCATCCCTCTCACTCCACTCATTAGAGCCATGAACACCAGGCAGTGTATTGGGTACTAAGGACAAAATGATGACTAAGCTACTCTTCCTGCCATCAAGGAGATGACATACTAGAGTAGAATAGAGTCACAAAAGAAGATGAGTAGAGAAGAGTGTGTCAGGGACAGAGCTAGGTACACCCATGAGTGATTTGTCTCACCGTATAGGAAGAACAACTAAGTCAGCACAGTCTTGGGGAATGAAGGGCCAGCATGGGGCAGGCAAGCTTTCTTCAGTTCCCAAAAGTCTGCCTCTCTACCAGGCTACATGTTTCTACCTTAGGCTGTGTACAGTTTGGATGCTGAGCTTGATGACAACATGCAAGAGCCACCTGAGAAAGACATTGGCTCAGTGTCCCCCTTTGCTGCTAGTGCCCCACACAAGACTCTTAGATCCAAGTGCGAGCCACCAGGGCCCTGACTCTTACTCTGGAGGTCAGACTGCAGTACTGAAATACACAGTCTCTGGAGTCAAAGGGGTCTGAATGCAAACTTCTGACCCATCCTTTATTTGCTGTTGACACTGAGTGAGTTATTTAACCTTCCTCAGCTTTGGATCTTTAGCTATAAATAAGCAAAATGCATATTCCAAAGGTTATTATAGACTAGAAAACTTTTGAAATTATTAACAGTGCCTGACAAATAGGGGGTGCTGAGTAAATGTTAGCTTCCTTCCCTTCCTAGTCCTCATCCCTAATCTCCTTCTGCAGTCAGGGTTTTCTTTATTTTTAATTCTTGAAGTTAATCTTCATTATATACAAAATATTTTTCTTTTTTAGTATTAATATTTCTATGATGTATATTTATATTTATGAATATAAATATATTTATATAAGAAATGTGAATAATATTAATGTCATTACTTATAATATTAACAATATTTATTATTTAATATTTATAATATTTCATCTGAATCTTAAAGAATAAGTACAATAATATCCCAGAAAGAGAAAAAAAGTGTGTTCTAAACTATGAGTATATAAACTCTCACATATAATTTGGGTAGTTTTTTTCTTTTTCTTTTTTGATAACCATTCTAATATTTATTTAACCTTTCTATATTGTTGTTCTAGTAGAGTTGTCTCCACTTTCTCCCTGCCATCCCCCCCATCCCAGCCATCCCCCACCTCCCACCCTCGACCCCACCCCTTCCTGGCTTTGTCCAGGTTTCCTCCACAGTTGTTCCTGAAAACTCTCCCCTCTCCTCCCCTCATTATCCCCTCCCACCTCCCCGCTGGTTACTGTCAGTTTGTTCTTAATTTCAATGTCTCTGGGTATATTTTGCTTTTTTGTTTGTTTTGTTGATTAGGTTCCACTCGCAGGTGAGACCAGCCAGAAGAAGGCTCAGAGAACACAGCAAACCAACACTGCAAGACGTGCTGAAGGGCCTGCTTTAACCAAAGGAAGAAAAAGAGTGAGAGAGAGAGGAGCACAGGTACGAAGAAAGTAAAATGGTAATGAATAAGTACCTATCAGTAATAACCTTAAATGTAAATGGATTAACTGCTCCAATCAAAAGACATAGAATAGCTGAATGGATAAGGAAACATGACCCACACATATGCTGCCTACAAGAGACCCACCTCAGGATAAAAGACCTGCACAGGCTGAAAGTGAAGGGTTGGAAAAAAACATTCCAAGCAAATGGACAGTGATCCGAGTTTCCACAGACCTAAGGCAGCAGGGGGAACAGGTTGGGGTCTGAGCAGAGGCACAATTCCATCGTCTAAGTCCCACACAAGCTCTGAGCCCCCTGACTTCATTCTCTTCCTGAACTGGCCTGTGGCCCCAGCCATGCCACTACCTTCGTTTCTGTCTGAAGAGTGATCCATCTGGGCTCCTCCAAGCCCGAGCACCTCAGAGTAACTCATCAACCACCTCAGCTCAGCTCACCACCATCCTGTCACTTTCACCACGCACTGAGACAACAAGAGAGCCACAAGAGGTCTTCCAGTGAGAGAGTCTTCATTCAGCCTGTATTCCTCCCTCATCAAAAGTGCAAACACAGCCCTGGCTGCTGTGGCTCAGTGGAGTGGGTGCCGGCCTGCAAACTGAAGGGTCACTGGCTTGATGCCCATTCAGGGCATATGCCTGGGTTCCGGGCTAGGCCTCCAGTATCTCTCACATATCAATGTATCTCTTACACATCAGTGTTTCCCTCTCTTTATCCCTCCATTACCCTCTCTCTAAAAATAAATAAATAAAATATTTTTTAAAAAGTGTAAACATAACTATACCTCGAAACAGGAACTACCAGTTTTTGTAGCATTTATGTGAGATAATGTAGACAGCATCAGTTACAAGACAACAAACCTTTGTCACTGTGAGTCATTACTGTGACATCATCCAGGTTTTTCCTTCTGACTTGGAGAAGCCGAGTCCATGCTTCACGAACCTAGACACTCACAGCAACGACTGACAGTGAACTCAGGCCCTGTGCTGATTACATGAACTATTGTGTTTCCTCTCATAACAACTCAGAGTTAGGTGCTATTATTAGGCCCGTTTTAGTCACGACAGAGGTGAAATTAAAGCCCCGAGCAGCTAATTAACTCACCCAAGGTCACACAGACAAAGTGGTGAGATTTGAACCATGGCATCTCTACAACAGAGCTTAGCCAGCATCCTGCGTCAGAGCTGATTTACATCCTAGGTCTCACAGCTAGGCTTCATCTTTCCACAGATAGTCGTTGGTCACACACTGTATGGCAGTCACTGCCCTACCACTGGCAACAGCACAGACAGAACCATGCTTTCACGGAGCTTACTTTCTATCTGGATGAACAGAAAACAAAAAAATAAACATATGTAGTAAAATATCAGGTGGTGATAATTGCTCTGAAGAAAAATAAGCCGCTACATATGGAAAGTGCTACATAGCTAGGACGGACAGGTGGTCCTCTATTTCTATCCTGTGTCTGCAGGTAAGACACATATTACTCTCCCCACCCAGATTAGATCACAAGGAGTTGAAAACCTAAGTGTCTTGCCCAACATCCCAGAGCTTGCACGAAATAAAATACAAAGTAAAAGCCAAATCTCTAACTTTCTACTGCTTTTTTCATATGCCATATTTGGTTTGTCTTATAATATTTCAACCTAAAATGACACTTCTATAAATGTGCATTTTAAGCCCAGATAATTCCCTGTGTACTCATTTTTCCTTGTTGGTCCCAATAAAATGAGATCATCTAATAAAAAACAGAGTGGAAAGGAGAGAAGGCATCTAGAAAAGAAAGCCCTCTAAACTTATGAATAAGAAATTGAGCTGTCCAGTCTCTCACTCTCACTTTTAAATGCCTTGATTCATAATTGATAGTCAGGGTTTGCTCCATTATAACACTCAGGGACCTGGCTCTCACAAGCACAGATATCCTGGATCCAACACTCCAATTACTAAAGGAACATAAGAGACCAAAAAATCACTACTAACAGCATTGACATAGCTTCAAATCCTGCTCTTTTATTTGTTTGGATAATAAATAACTGAAATTTTAGTGAAAAATTGATTGCTCTGTCTTCTGCTCTAAGACTATGGGCATACTAATGGGATGAATTGTGATTATGTGGTTTTGACATGAAAAATATTAATCAGCTTAAACTCTCTGGAGACTTTTTTGGAAAACATAACCCAGTAGGGGGAAATAAACCCCATTCTTGTAACTGATTAAATATATTTAGGGTTATTTTCTCTCCATGCCTATATTTTTAAAACATTGGCAGAAGAATAGATAATTGACGATTACAGATCTCAGCTACAAATTGTATTACTTAGAACAAGCAGGGAAAGTCTAAACCTGTGAACTGATATAACCCAAACTACAGATTGAGCTTTTTTCTAGGGCAGGACATTGGTTGGCTAAAAATCAATTAATCAATCAATCTGAAGTGTTGACTACTAAATATCTCCTTTGCCCTTGCTGGTATGGTTCAGTTGGTTGGAGTGTCATCCTGTGCACCCAGAGGTCATGGGTTCAATGCCCCATCAGGGCACATGCATAGGTTCTGGGTTCAGTTCCTCATCAGAGCATGTGCAGGAAAGCAATTGATCAATGTTTCTGTCTCCCATTGATACTTCTCTCCCTCTCTCTTTTCCTTCCTCTCTGAAATCAATAAACATATCCTCAGGTGAGTATACTGTATTACATATATCTGCTTCTGTGAAAATGCATCTGTAACCCAGACCTCAACTGGGATGACACTGCCTTTGAGATTCTGATCACAAATCTCATTCTAACTGCAACAGGGAGCCCAGAACAGCTTTCAATAATTCTGGGGATTCTTGGGAGACAGGTTTTACCTTGACATCTTTGGTTCCAATTCTCTTCTTGTGATCATTCCCTTCTCTCCTTTTTATGCCAACCCATTCATGAAACATAACCCTTTCTTCCTGATTTTCATAAAATGCGTTCATAAGATTGTACAACCACCACCACCATCCATCTCTATAACTCTTTCATCTTGTAAAACTGAAACTCCATACCTCTTAAATAATAACTTCCCATTCCTCCCTCCCCACCTCAAACCCCTGACAACCACCATTCTACTCTGTCTTGATGATTTTAACTACTCTAATACCTTATATAAATGGAATCAGAAAGTGTTTATCTTTTAGTGACTGCTTTATTTCACTTAACATAATGTCCTTAAGGTTCATCCTTGTTGTACTATGTGTCAACATTTTGTTTTTAAGGCTGAATAACATTCCATTGTATATACACTACCATCTTCTGTTTATCAGTTCATCTGTCAGTCACCTCAGGGTTGCTTCCACGTTTCAGCTATTGTGAACACTGCTACTATGACCATGGGTGCACAGATATCTCTTTGAGACCCTGCTTTCAGTTTTGGGGATATATTCCCAGAAGTGGAATTGCTGGATCAAATGGCAGTCGTGTTTTTAATTTTTTTAAGGCATCGTCATACCGTTTTCCACAGAGGCTATACCAATTCACATTCCCACCAATATTGCACAAGTTTTCCAATGTCACCAATCCTAGCCAGCACTTGCTATTTTTGTTGTTGTTGCCAGTAGCCATCATAAAGGGTGTGACGTAGTATCTCACTGTAGTTTTGTTTTTGCAGTTCCTCATCATTAGTGATGTTGAGTATCTTTTCATGTGTTACTGACCATTTGTATAAATTCTTGGAGAAATATCTTTTCCAATCCTTCACCTGTTTTTGAACTGGGTTGTTTAGTTGGTTTTTGTTGTTGTTGAGTTTTAGGAACTTTCTATACATCCTGGATATTACTCCTTTATCAGATATATGATTTGTCTAAGCATAACACCATTCCAATTATTCTATGACTTTTCAAGCTCAAACATATGGAAAATGTTATGGTAGTGACAATATCAAAAAAATGGTAGTTCTACCTTTATCCAATCCCAATTTTCCCTCCCTGTCAAAATTCCCAATCCTTCCTTATAGCTACCACAATGTCAAAGGTAGGGACCTATTATAATACTCCCAGAACTGTGGAAACTTAAGTCATATTTTCTTTCAAATGCTCTCAGTAAAAAGTTCAACTAAGAGTTCATAGTGAAATTGCAGTCTCTCATGACAATGTGTAAGAGATGCTTTGCGAGGGGAACGGTTATTAGAATCACATTCAGACTCATAAATCAAGCTAAAAGGATTTGGAGGGAATAAACAAAGCCTAGAGAACAACAGTTTGTGCCCCAAAAGCCAGATTTATTTTACACTGGCTTTTTAATACAAAGAACTAGGATGTGAACATTTCAGCCTCCCAACTTCGCCACTCTCAATATTGTCCTGCTCTCTTGTGGAGCAACTGAAAAGGAGCCATATTCTGAAGACAAATCCTGAAAGTTCTGTGGGAGGGACTGACTTCACACATGGAAACTCTAAGGTACAACACGCTTGGGAATGCTATCATTGTGTAATGCATTAGAGCCGGAGACCAATAAAACTGATGTTGTGCTGAATAAAGGGGAATAAAAAAACAAAGTGAAATGAAAAGTCATCAAATTCTTGGACTCCACAAAGCTCCTCTCCCAGTGAGCCCATTCTAAGTGTCAACATGGCACGTGGGCTCTCAGGACTAAGCACTATGTTGTAGCCAATCACCTGTCTTCCAAGGGGAAAAACATCAGCCAACAAAACCATTATGGCTTTTCCTCTTCCAGAAGTTCCCTCGGTACAATAAGCCAGAAAACCCTACAAAAGATGACTTGCAGAAGATACCAGCATTTTATCAGAAGTCTCTGTAAATGGCCAGTTTTGGTACTTTCTTGAGAACCAGGCAAAAAACAGGCAATCAATGCAGGGCATATACACCCTTTTCCACAGCCGCCCCCTCCTCACCCACACACACATGCCCACTTTGCCCTGGGCCTAATACCCGTTATTTATGTCTGGATTTCCCTGCAAACCCACTGAAGCCTCCAGCTAACTCTCCCACTTCACTGGAAAGCTGGCCTCAAGGCTAATGTGTGTGTTACCAATGGAGAAACTGTTCGTCCTTAAACCTGGAAATTTGTCCAAAGGTGAGAGCAGGGATGGTGGGCAGAGAATCTCTCACATGAAGCGTAAGGACTGGGAGAGGGGAAAATGGCTTTATTCTTCTTGACTACTTGAAACAAACCAGGTCATCTAACCAATATCTGAAAATGATAAATTTCATAGTTGTTTACTTTGATTTGGGAATAATTTCACTGAGGTCTCTTGTTTCATCGTTTCTCAATCTAGGTTTATTCCCCAGTCCAACTCTCTCTAAGCCCCCGACCATATTTCTGCATTGTCCCTCTGACTTCCCATAGAAAGAACTGTCCCGTATGCCTACCTGGAAGAATGCCCACTCCCTCTAGCCAGAGGGTCCAAATGGAGACTGGTAGGCTGGGGTTGGTACACCCCTGGAGATGAGGCAGGAGGAGCTGGCCCTATTCTTGGTGGCATCTGGTTCAACCTTAGCAGACAGCTGGTAACAAACAGTGATTCCAATATCCTCTTCAGCATCACCAGCTCCATCTCACATCTCCTTCTGGCCCACCCTGCTCCTGTCACAGTGATTACGGAGGCAGCAGTTGTGTGGTAATTAGGATCCTCCTGGGCCAGCCAACCTCAGCGAGAGCAGAATGCCAGCTGCTCCATCATCAGAAACGTCTCTTTGGCATCCTTTCCTCCTCAGCATTCTTCTTCTCTCCCAAATTCTGTCTTGTCCCCCTAGCCACCAAAATCATGAAGGCAGGCTGAAGCTAAGTGGACAACTTCTCTTCTGTCCTGAAAAACCCAAATTGGTTCACCGGGAGCAGGACCAGCTCAAGACGAGGTAGAGAGGCACATAGTCATTCTCAGTAACCCTTTTGTCACAAGTGAGTTTCAGAAATCAGCTGAGCAGTTTTTGTTTCAATTTGCTACCTGTTGACTTTATTGCTCACATAGTATCATAGGTCTTCTGGCCTACTGGACATGTCATTGTCCATGTCTTTCCCAGCAATCATAATTCTGGGGTTGTTTCAACTCCAGGACCTGTCAAGTTCAAGATTTAGAGAAGCCGGCCTTTGGGATGGCATTGCCAGTGGGGCACCTTCTGTGGGAGGGCAGGCTCCAGGGATGCTCAGAGCTGCTCTCCCTTCTGAGTTCTTGTCACACCCCTTTTCTCTTTCTAGGATCTTGAAAGACCAATACTCAGGAGATACAAAAATGCTCCTATATCTGTCTTTTGATGAACACCAGAGATTCACCTGGCAGCAAAAGAAATTGTCCCTCTCCGTTTCCTGATTCCAAAAGCCAAGAAAAAAAATGCAGTGATAATATCTGATTATGCTAAGGGAAGACAGGAGAAACCCCACTGCCTGGAAGACGGAGCTGATCTAACTGCACTTCAAGACCCAGGAAGTGTGTCTCCTTACTACCCCACTTCCATTTTCTCTTTCTGTTGACATCGATTGGAAGGCAAACTTACCAGAACGTAACATCTCTATGTTACCAAAGATAGTGGGTATTTTTAAACCCCATTCCTTTCCCTATGACTCAAAATAAAAACAATATAAGAAAACACTTCCCTGCCTCTTCAAGCCTCTACCACACTCTTAGACTGACTCCAGAAAGAAAGCCAGATGTGAAGGAAGAGAAATACAGCAACATCAGTGAGGTCTGTGAGATCTGTGAATCCTGGGCAGAGTGGAGGGTGGAGCTACCAGATTTTCAAAGGATTTCCTAGCCTTTCCTTCAGATGATCTTTGAAGTGCCTGAGGCACCACTTTCATCCCCATAGACACGCAAAGGAGTCTTGGGGAAGCAGAGAAACAGGAAAAGACCATAAAGAAAAGGCTCAATTGTATTTAAGAAATGGTCATTCTAATAGTTCTGTGCCTGCAGGCTCTGCCATATTGTCCCTAACTAGGGGAGGAAATGACAGCCCTTTCCAGTAGGCTGAGGGAGCAGACCACAGGCATCCACAAAGAAGAATGAACCAGTTGTGGGGGGCCAGCACAGGAGATGAGGTGTAACCCAACAGAAAGATGATGACATGATGGCGGTCACCTGGCTCAGAGCCTAGGCCAATTAGCATGTGGCAGACTGGCAGTATAGGTGGTGAAGCCTAGGAACATAACACGTTCAGAAAAGAGAGACTTACAGTTACTGTGTCACTACGCAATCAATCAACCAGGGTGAAGGCACGCATGAGGCCTGTCCTTGGGACTCGGTGGTTGAAGAAATAGCTCAGCTCATGCCAAAGGGAACCTGCCACATGTAGGGGGATGTGCTGTACACATCCACAATGGTGAAGAAGAGAAATGTGACAACACAGGTTGCAGATGGCATTTCTTATAGCAAGGGTCACACAACCCTTACACCACGTAATACAACACTGGAAAAATGTTGGCCCCTGTAGTTTCTTGTGAAATATAGGATCTGGCACAAATAATGCCCATGTTTTATTACAAGATCTTTTATTACAAAATCATAAGCATGTAATTCTGTAACATAACAATATCACACTCAACCACACTATGACTTTTTAGGTGACATGTTCAAATTAAAACTATAAATCATTACACCCATATTATTACCCTACCATTCACACTCAAGCAGGCCTTACTTCTGCAGAACCCTGTACCATAGAAGAAGCAAATCATCAATTTAGGCATGAAAACCTAGAATTTCTTCTCTACCTACAGAGACTCACACTAAGGATGAGATTTGCCTCTAGCCATCCACGGCTTGAAGACTACATTGATTCCTAAGTGAGAGTATTCTGCCCACAATACCTGGCAACATTTAGACCTACATTAATCAATTATTAAACCAGTAGAGAGTTTGCTACTACTTTTTTGAGGGGCCTTCTCAAAATAATTATTTTCACCACTTCCTTTGATGCCGGATTATGAAATGACCCTTCACTGCTGCCTCCAGCACCTGCACCACCACCGTGTGCACCACTCTCACACACTCGTCCCACCTTGGCGCCTAGGTGTGGCGACTGACTGAGTCACTGTATCTACAGCTGCACACGGGGACCCGAAAGAGGTCCCCTTTCTCAGTCTTGCCAAAAATCCTGGTCTCACAAAATGGATCCTAAACATGACTTGCCCTTTTGGGGTCTGCTAAAAAAAGTAAAACAAAAAACTTGGCATTGGCATTGACTTTTGCTTGGTGAATAAATAAGAATGAGGCGTGTTATTCCACTCCCTACCTTTTATCTCTCATCCCTTTGCCCTCTCTCTTCCAAGCTTGCTCCTTCTTCTGTGTAAAGTTAATAGATGATTATTTTCATGAAAGCAAACTTGCTCAAAGCTTCAAAAATCTTGCAAGAAATTGTTATTGTGATTCAATCTTTCAAACTTTGCTATGTTAATAATCCCTTTAGACTCGTAAAGAGCTTACTGGAACCAGCATTAGAATTAATTGAATTTGTAGTCTCACCAAACAACTCCATCATTAGTATTAAGATAATTATAGCAAGTTTTTATATTTTTGCATTCTCTATATTAAAGGGGCAGTATCAAATTAAACATAAAGCAGCCTCAATTCTATGCATATGTCCTCAAATGTCCTTCCTGTGACTCAATCAAAAGCAGGATATAAACCCTGTATTTATCTAATGTCTACATCTTTGTTATTAATGGCTCTAAACTAGTAACAACAAAGTCTTCTTATTCCATAGTTTATTTTTAGGCATTTTTGTTTCCTATTAGAAGTATGCTCTTTATAGAAAGCTTACTTCTTAAGCCCTAGTTCATTTTTTATTTAGGAATATTTTCCAACTGAGCTTCCTTTCCAAATGTTAAGTCCTTACATACTTTGGCTTCAAAATTTGGTGAAAAGATCATCTTCTAAATGAGAGGGATAGTTTCCCTGAGCTGTAACAGAATGGACTTGGAGCCAGCTCACCAATGACCAACTCAGTGATTCCTCAGCATTGATTTTTCCCTTTGTTTAAAGAAAGAGAACAAGAAGAGGTGATTTTTAATATTACTGTCATCTCTAAACTTTTCTAAGTGTCTGCCTTTTGTGATTATTATTATAAAAGATGTATAAACACCTCTCACTAGTGAACTATAAATAGTTCTGTCTCTAAAAAATTATTGTACTCCTTGTTAGTGCTTTATGAAGATAAGAAAGAATTTTCTCCCACAATTATTTGTTGTCTAACACAGTGTTGTTTGGTAACAATTTTTGCCACAGAATCTGAATTTGTATGTGTGTGTGTGGGGGGGACATGTGGGCCTGTGACAGGTATGTGTTTGTATGTATGTTGGGGGAGGTGGTTATAGTAGGAGGAAAGGAATACAGATTTAGAAAACATTGAGGAAATACAGCTATATGCCTTGAGAAACTATGCTCCATTCTGTTTTGTGGTCATAGATGGTAAGTAATCATCTAAACAAGACAGCCTTGTCAATCATTTTAATCATGGACCCTTTAGTGAGTATGTCCTAAGGGACCAGCCTTGGAAGTAGATGTTAAATCTAAGTCACAGTTCTTTACCCTCAGGAGGTTAATATTCCAGTTGAGGAGACATGGAATCACAGAATTTTAGCCTTGCAAAAGTTATCATAGTTCTTCTAATCAAAATGTTATTTTATGAAATTGTCATAAAGATGTAATTCTTTAACTCAAGAGAGATAATCTTATATTGGAAAACCCAGGCACACTGCACAGTGCAGGGCAGGTTAGAAAAATAACCATTCACTCATTCCTTCATTTCATCATTCAACCAGACCTGCACTGTGTTCAGTGAGGTTTGTAAACATAAGAAAACAGCACTGGCTAGTGTTGCTCAGTGGATTGAGCGCTGGCCTGAGAACCAAAGGGTCACTGGTTCGGTTCCCAGTCAGGGCACATGCCTGGGTTGTGGGCTAGGTCCCCAGTAAAGGGTGCACAGGAGACAACCACACATTGATGTTTCTCTCCCTCTCTCCCTCCCTTCTCCTCTATAAAAAAATAAAATAAATAAAATCTTAAAAAAAAACAATATCCACATCATAACCCCACTGAACATAAAAGATAGGACTGATATGCACTGGTGAAACACATCCCCTTACATTTTTATGCCCTCTAAAAGCCAAAGAAAATCCTTTTCTGTGATAGATTGATTTGGTGTGAAGACCTAGGGGAGGAGGCAAGGTGACCAAGTAGATTGGTGAAACCACTCCCCTAGCTGAGGAATTCCACGTAGTTGCCCTCCCTCTAGTGGTCAAAGTAGAGATGGCGGCTTTCTGTTTCAGTCTTAAGAGTCTGGATGGAAGAAGGAACAGGGGTTACCCAACCCCCAAAGTTTTGGCTATATCTTTCAGAACCTTAGTGCTAAGTTATAGAACAAGTTGCCTTATAAAGATTTCTTTTTAATTAGAACATCTTGCTTGTTTATAATGATTGTGGCTCTTACAAAAGACCATATGTCTTTGAGATGCTGCTTGGCAAGACTTTTCCCATGTTTACCAAATCTATTTTGTATCCCATGCTAATAATAGTCCAGTGGGTCCCCAGGCAGAGTGATGGGGACTGAGGACTTCTTGTGTCTTCTATTACTCAGTATTCTGCCTTCAGAATATGAAAGACCTCTCAGTTCCTGTGAGAGGACTAAAACAGAGCTCAAAGTTTCCCAAATGCTGTTATTTTGGGAAACGTTTATTCCAAGGACTAAATTGTAATCTTTTCACAAATCAACATTGAGCAATGCTCTGCACTTTGTTACACAGACACTTCAAACTCTTCCTTTTAAAGGAAACTTTCAAATATGTGGCAAACCATTTTTCTATAGTATCCATAATATAATTCTGTCCTCTCCAGCAACAATTTCAACAGTGTGCCTCAAGAATTTTTAAAACATGCAGTACCTGACTACTTAGTCAGAGGAACTGACCTCTTTTCCCTTAGAGTGTCAAATAAAAAAAATGACAACAGCCAACACAACAGTAGCTGTCTGGTGTGAATGAATCAAAATTATACCTATTTTTTGTGTCAGATCAGCAAAAAATATATTTTTTGGTGTGCCACAGAATTTTAGTAGTTGGTTTATCTGTGGAATTTTAGTTCCAGAAGGAGCAGGACAGGCACACTCCAATCTTAGAGAGTGAAACTTCTACCCAGTGTTAGTAATAACAGATTCAAGGTCACACAGCTAAACTCTCCCCACTAATAACACCCTGACCGTGCTATGTATTAAAAATAAATTGAAAATGAGTGGCTGTACCTACACTATCTACCACCAACATAACCACAACGAACAATTAAACGATCAATTTGCTTTATCTTGTTGATATAGCAGTAATTAGCACGCTCAGTTTATGTTTTCCCTCCTTCAGTCTGACTTTGATCATCTAGAAGACCCAGCTCCTGTTATTCATTACGGTCAGCTTCAGTACAGTGCTGCAGCCAAGACCTGCTTGACTTCCATGAGCCTTTGAAAGTCCATCAGGCACTTGGCGTGTGAAGAATACATATTTGATACTAAAGAAGTCTTACTTTAGTTAAGTTGTTATGAACATATAATGAAGCCTTAAGAATTTTTCTTCATTGTGATAACTCTCTAGCCCTAGGTGGCATAATCCTTCATTGTAACGTATTTTATGTCATTGCGATGACTATTACCAGTCCTTCTCCCTATTAGGGAAATGATGGCAATGTAACAACTATTTGTAAAGAGCTCTGAAATAACTTATAGAGATGAGAAATGATCTTTCAAAATAACTGCCCATGTGCCAGCCAGTATTCCAAATGCCTCGTCTTTATTACCTCATTTATTCCACACAATAAACTGATGATAAAACTGCCCTTGGTATCCCTGCTCAGCAGAAATGTTCATGTTCATCAAGGTATCTCCAAGTTTGCAAAACACATTATCTCATTAATTGTGCCAGTATTCTTGTGAATCTAATGAATGCCTCATTTTATATTTTCGTTACCATACCTATTCTGTATTCCTTTTGACACTGTGTTGTTTTAATTTTTTCATATCTGTTGATGTCTTAAATGACTAAGAGCAGGGCATGTGATTTCTTTCTCTGGATTTTCTTGCTATAAATATTTTCATTATGTGCAATGGGTGAATTTTCTGAATAGAATTTGATTCTTTATATCTAAATTTACTACTAAAGTGTTATTAATCCATTGGAAGTGTTTGTGTCATAAAGATCCCTTATTTCCCAAAGAAGAAAGCAGAATTTCAGTGCAAATTTATGAAACAGCAATTAAATTTAACTCTGAGGTTGTAGATCTGTTCCTTCAGCTATAAAAGAACTTGGAAACTAGTGGGCACTAAGGGGAAAGAAGCTGAACAAAGTTTTCCTCTGATGTGACTATGTATTCTTTGGAGACAAAAAAAAAGTCACAGTACATGTGCCAGTGCCAGAAAGTTTAACAAGGTGGTGAGTCAGCACCTCAGGGGCTCAGCTGTAACTCTAGGAAATTTGAATCGAAGCCAAATTTAGAGGGGTGATCTACAGCTCAGATTTCAGAGAACACCAAGACAACCTTTCTCAGGACACAATGGGTTTTGCCTAAAATAATAGGCCACACACACCACTAGGTTATTGTTATTTTTTAATCATTTTGCCAAAATGTCAACTTATGTTTCTCCCAAAGCATAGGCATGCACCTACAAACACTTGTACTTCTTTATGCTCACAATTTTGATGGTTTATGTAAGTGTCTTGGGAAAAGGAGGAAATTATTTTGCATTATACAGCTGGCTATATCTATGTAATTTCAAAATCCAGTTAAAAATTGGGGGGGTGGAGTTTAGTCTAGTAAACAGGTCATTTTATTCCAAGTTATACTTGTCTTCAGTCAATAATTTGAGCAACTTCTGTAAGAGGGCTCTTGGTTGGAAACCACTGAGGAAGCAAAGTCCCATCTCTTAAAATGGGAACAGCCCGGGAAATCTGGGAGATAAACATCGAGGCACCGTGTGACAGTGGCCATGAGGGGTGCTTGGGCGGCTTTGGGAATGCAGAGAAGGGAGAGTGTGTCTCCAGCCTCAAGAATCCAGAAGAATTTCATAGAGAGAGAGAGAACTACTGCTAGGACATTAAAATTTAAATAGGTGGAGCTGGGAGGAGAAGGCCTTCCATGCGGAATCAACCACATGAGCGAAGGCAGAGAGAACGCTCAGGGCACATGCAGATGGGAAAAATAGTCATGCTTGGAAGAAAGTAGTGGGATGTGATCATGGAGAAGCAATCTGAGAGTAGGATGAATTTTTCAACCCCCTTTTATAATGTTCTGCAGTTACAGCTGAAAATACCTAAGAACAAAGTTGTAGTGAAAAGCCAGTTTCAAAAAGTATCTGACAGGCAGCAGAAGTTCAAATCATTCTAGGCAGAACAAAGAAAAAAGAACCTTTCCACATAAGTTGAAGTTTCTGGGGAGGTTAATACAAACAAGGCAATTAGGACAAATGCTACTTAAGAGCCTGTCTCTGTCTCTGGAGACATAGCAGGCAGACTCGGCTAATGATACCAAGCTAAACTCTAAAGAATTGGATGTGGGCATTTAAAATGAGGAAACTTTGTCTCCAGAACTATCTTGAAATGAGTGCAGCTTTATTGGTCCTTAGGGCACAAGGTCAAGACTTAAGTCCTCTGCAGTTTAATGATGATGCTTGTTATTTACTAATGCCATAGATCAATTTTGAGTGAACACACCCAGTGGTTAGCAGGATTATGAAAGCATCTTCTACTAATCAAAGAACCACAACATTGGAATGAGGGATTCACTCCTTTCCCAGGAAAAAAAAAAAGGTGTTTTTCACTTGATTTTTAAAAATATATATTATTTCCCCAAATCTTAAGGGTAGAAAATGTATGATACAAAGAAAAATAAAAGTTTGACCAAAAAGCAATGATAAGACTGAAGGCCATGTGTCATCTGAACAACCATGACCACTACTAACTTATATTACATCAAGTTCAGTAAGATCTTTTGTGTTCTGGAAGGTTCTTTCTGCATTTCAGAAGAACAAACTGAATCCATTTGAGATTACTTCCTACGCATTGCATTTTGTCACCTTTATTCCTTAGTGTGTGTGTGCTTCTGCACTGCTTCTTTGGTTTCGTGTTTGTGTGCTCAGCAGCCACATTCCTCTACAAAGGTCACAGCTGTGGAGCACCTACTATGTGCCAGGTACTCAGTGTACTTGTTCATTCTTTCTCTATTACTCTTACAACCCAAAGTTCTTCAGATATTCTTATTGACATAATTTGCAATTTAGTTTTCAAACAATCCAAGATTACACGTTCCACATTTTGCTCAAAGTAGTACCTTATTGGGGAAGGGCTAGAGAGAAAGGGAGGAGAGACCTGCACTAAAAGATAAGGACTGCTGTGAAGCCACTTCATACATAAGGACATTCCTTTGTAACAAAATTGCTGAGAAGCACTGAATTGTACCCCCTCTAGCTTTAAGCAAATAATTCTTGAGAGCATCAGTGAAAGTATTGATCTTGTTATGCCTTTACATTCAAATAATCTTATACTGCCAGGGATAATACTGGGTTAACATGAATTATCTGCCATCAAGATAGGAAAGAACACACTACCTTTGTGCATCTGTGCAGAATGAAGTTAAATAGAGGTCTCGCAGTGAGCGGCTCTGTCTGCTGATCAATGTAGAGGACGACATAAGAGAAAGTTTCCAGGGAAGCTGATTCTCTGTGCAGATAAAATAAACCGATGGTTCCCCATCTGTCTCCTTCACAGGCTCAGAGCTAATATTCATCCCAGCCAGGTTTGTTGGTAAATACACACTCAGTGTGTTAACTACCCTTATAGTTCACTTCTCCTAAGCTCTGCTCAGAAAAACTGAACAATCCCAGTTTTTTAATATTTGCTTATAAAAGACAAAATCAAAAATTAGGTGTCATTGAGAAAAAAATGGATAGGGTTCACATGGACCAAAAAGGTGTGGAGCCAGTGATTTTTAAATATGTTTTAGTGACTCCTAATGAAGTTATTGAATGCCATCATATACAGCATTAGGGGAAAATGTTTATCTATTTGTTCAGCAATGTGTATTGACAGCCAGTTATATCCCATACTCTGTGCTTGGTAGATGCTGGGAAGATGGGAGACAATCTTTATCTTTCAAAGGACTTTGAGCTGATTGGAGGCTTGAATACAGACCACATTTTGATTAACAGAGGAGAGACACAAACAACAAATGCTTCAGGTTTTCCAAGCTAGTCTCCCACGGCTCATGAAGTGAAAAACAGGTTTGTTCACAAAATCGAGACCTTGCTCTGCTCTGCCTCCCCCTACCTGCTGCCCAGTTCACAACAAAAATGAAGTAAGCTCTTCTTGGGATTTTGTTATTACCATGTGACATATTTCAAGATTCTTCTCTAATTGTCCCCAATCTCTCTGGCATGGATACCTGAGCCAAGCAGAACCATGCTGAAGGAAGAACAAGGGAGACACTGACCAGCAAGTCAAAAATGGACAAGGAAAGCTTTGAGTGACTCCCATCCACACACGCATTTGAACCCATAGATTCTCCAATGAAAATGAAGAAATTAGTAAATAAGTAAATATAAGTAGTTTACAAACCAATGTCCTGAGGGCAGGAAGAGGCATTTATGCAATTGGGGATTGCAACAACAGTAAAAGTACAAACTACAAAATAATAAAAAATATATAATTGTAAAAAAGATAAAGGTTGAAGTCCCAATGCAAACTTTCTAATCATAGAAAAGCAATAATGAATAAAATTATAAAAAGACCAAAAAAAGACACAGACAAACTAAATGTTAAATTGTAGATGAAATTTGAAATGGGCAAGCACAGTGAAATCTGTGGGCAGATCTGAACACCAACTCACATGTCTCCCATACTCTCTGAGAAAACCCTAAGAAAAAGAATCAGTAATTACCAGCTTAGAATCTGAAACATCAATGTTTGTGGCCCACCAACAGGTAGCAAAGCGAGACATTTTGGATTTAAAGGACCCAAATCCACTAGAAAGATTTAGAATGAAGAACAGAGTTCAAATCCAAATGAAAAGTGAGCAACTGGCTGTCACTGTAGACTCAATGATGCATTTTCAAAGTGTTGAAATTAGCAAAGGGAAAGATGAGTCTCAGAAACTTTTTTTAATGGAAGTAAATGTCAAATGAATTCAAAATGACAAATTTGAACAAAACAAAGAGGAAAACATAATCTACAGAGTCAAATGTAATTGATTAGGAACAATAAGCTTGTTGTGAAGTAGAAAGCTCTTGAAAAGCCATAACAATGCGGAATACTGTACAGCGGGCAGGCCAGTGGGCGGCCGGCAATGAGGCAATAACGTTCCGATGGCAATGAAGAGAACTGCAGAAACTTCATACATAGAGGGATCCTTAATAGCATCAGCCTTATGTCTCTAGTTCTTATGGAGAGTTTTTTCATGTTGATTAACTTTCTCTCTCTCTCTCTCTCTCTCTCTCTCTCACACACACACACACACACACACACATACACACACACACACCTGATACCCAACATTCCCATTCTTTTGGATAAATTCACTTATCTTGCCCCTTCCCACTTCTATGCCAAATGATTTCTGTCTAATAATGAGAGTATAGTCTAGTTAGCCACAATGTTCCTGCACAATTAATTGATTAGTTCCTTAAGAAACAGCTAGGTCCAGAGGACTATGGTACATTGGAGAGATGCATCTTGATAAGATAAAAAAAAGAAGGGGAAAAAAGTGTGAAGCATTTCCAGCACGTACATGGCATCCATCCCAGCCTTCCTTAGCTTTGTTCCTCTAATTCACAGAGCTCAGAATGCCCTAGTTTGACTTTGTTTGGATCCTGAGCCAGTCCTGACAGCAGTGTAACCACTGGAGTCAGTTAATCTGTTGTCAAGTATCCAAAACAAGCTTCTGATGCAAGGGCAATAGCAGGATTTGAGAACAGTGATGCTTGTCTCTCTGATACATTGCATGCCCCACTTGTTCTGAACCTGACCAAGACTGGCCATACCAACACCTTCCCAGGCACACGGGGCCCTTGCTGACACAAGGGTTCAAGGCCTGTCCACTTAGGGTTTTCTTTTTTAACCTCCACTTGAAGATACATTTATTGA
Organism: Tonatia bakeri; assembly: GCA_004024845.1. Lineage (NCBI taxonomy): Eukaryota > Metazoa > Chordata > Mammalia > Chiroptera > Phyllostomidae > Tonatia > Tonatia bakeri. The sequence goes on along the minus strand of PVIA01002226.1, from coordinate 31,095 downwards.
CTTGAGAGAGAGAGAAAGCAACATTCTTTGGTTGCCTCCCTAACACACCTCAACCAGGGATTGAACCTGCAAACTAGATGTGTCCTGACAGAGGAACTAACCCTATTGGTGCATGGAACAACACTCCAACCAACTGAGCCACCCAGCCAGGGCTCCACATTAGATTTTAAATCCATGTCTCTCCACCTTTCACCCATAGAAGGTTACTGCATAACCCTCTTGCAAATGTACATACTCAGGCAGGCATTTTCTGCTGCCTTGGGCATGAGTTTAGGTGGAGTATCTGCTCTACAGCCCTGAACCATGTGTTACTGTCCAAGTAACCAAGCTATATTTTTACTGCTATGAATCCACCTGCCTCCTGGCATATCCAGCTTTTGAGGAATAATGTGCTTGCACTGGGTTCCTTACTTGAGGCCTATCTCTTGACTCATCAGCCATTCCCACAGTGTTCACATCACATGGAGGAAGTATGCCTCTATTTCTCTGGCATTGACAGATGTGAAGATACCCCAGTCCTTGCCCCAAGGAGACCTTTTCCTTATATGGACATCGCCTCTTCACCCTCTCCCTAAATGCCCCTCCCTCATCTACTTTATGAAACCTCAATTCCCTTGCCCAACATGCTACACCCCTCAATGAAAACTGAGAGGAAATCATTCAAATACAAGGATACAAATACATTGGTTTAACTTTGCACACAGTCTCAGGTCAGGTCATCCGCTGAAAGCAGGTTGTGGGGAAAGGAAGGTGAGATATTGGGAAGTCCTGTGTACTTAAAGAGGGTGATAGATCATTTGTGTCTTGGCTAGCACAGAATCAGTCACTCCTGCACATGATTGCAGACATCAGCAGGGTGACATGACACAGAGGCACAAGGCCTGGACTGGCTTGGGTTCCAGTCTCGGCTCTGACTTCACCTCTTAGAATTGTTCTGTGTAAATCCATAGGGCAGAAATGAAATCAATCAGTAATAGACAGACTTAAGTTTAATACAGAAGAAAGGTTTTACTCATTTGGGGGATGGTCTAAATATAGAATCAAGTAAAAGACTTCCACAAACACATAGCTTTCTCCCAAAAAGTCTCAGAATGGGAGTGTTTGACTCTGCAAGAATTATTTGGTGATTGCTTGCTCTTGCACTGACTTTCTAGAAGGAAGGATCCTTCCTGATGCTTCTCACTGCTGTCTGCCTCCGCCAACATCCTGTCCAACAGAAGGGCTATTTACTCTCAGATCAAAGCCTCCCTGTGTGCAAAATGCCCTTTGTTCATTAGTGAAATGTGACTCGCACCTGCTCCGCCGAGGTGTACCGCTTTCACTGTGTCCCTCTCAGTTTCAGCAGCCTGTAGCGAGATCACAGGGACAGTCACTTTGGTGACGAAGGAAGCCACGCTCTGCCAGTCAAAAGATGGACCAGCTGTGCTGGTCCTGTGTGAACCAGGTGCCTACTGCTTCCCCAGGAATCTGGTGCCAAGCCTTGGCAGCAGGGTGGACAAGCAGCTGCTCCTCCAGCCTGTCTTGTCTCTCTCTTTCTCCCCCTCAGTCTGAAAGTCCAAGAGCAGTTCCTGGGAGGCCTGTTACAAAAAGAAGGAAAGAGAACTTTTAAAGACGGAGATGCAAGGGTGATGATTACAGAAGGCTGGCCAAGGGCAGGAAAAGCAGGAAACACAGTCAATGTGTTTCATCCAGTCTAAGCTTCTCATATTCTGAATGGCATAAGCCTTAAAAGACAAAAAAAAAATTATAGTAGAAATGCAGAAATCACAGTGAGAAAATCATTTTTATTAGTAATATATTGATATTATTGTTCTTCATCATAGATTTTAAATCCATGCCAACATGGATCCAAATAAAACATTGATCATGATAAAACCTACCAACCTCAATTCAGATTAACAGACAACACCACGTGCCCTATCCAAGAGCTCATTTGCCTGGGGTTTCATGAATTAATGTGGACAATAACAGCAGGGAATAAGGTTACCATTGGTTCCTATGAGATTTCCTGGTTATAGGTTTACTTGGCATTGTAACTCAGGAAATACTATTAGGCTATACTAAATTATAAGGATTTGGGCTTTGAATTGTATATCATTTGTCATTTTTCTAGAAGATTTAAATACTACTAAGCCACTCAGCCAATTGTCTATGCCCCTTAAATGCTATCATTGCCTCATTACTCAACTAGGTGGAGCAGTTGTGAACAATCCATTTGCTAAGTAAGTTACTTCCACCCCTGAGAGGCTGTTCCTTGCACATTGTCCTTGGGGATGTGGCAAAGGGCTCCTACCCCAGCAGTAAATCCCCATCTGAAGGAGGACGGGGGGTGGGGACAAGTGTAAATGACACTGTTGTGCAGTGACTCATCCCTTCGCTGACTTCACTCACTTCTCTGTTTGCAGCCATTTGGACAGCTGTGTGGGCCACGTGAAGTCAGAGAATTTTTTTGTTCTGAAGACCGGAAGATGGGGGTACAAAACAGATAAAACAGTGTATGCATGAGTGTGGAGCCATAATTGCTACATGACTTCATCTTCTCTGACCAGCCGCAGTCACCACATTAGTCACCAGTGCTCAGAGAGTGAGATGGGCCTGGGTGAATGCAACAAGAAGTGAGGGAGGCCTTGCCATTAGGGCTCGGGTTCAGGAAAGGGCTATCACTGGGTCGCAGTGAGGTGACAGGCAAATGCTTATGGCTAAAGAATGTGGTCATTAACTAGAAACTGAGAAAAATTAGGCTATTAAAAAAATTAGACAAGGACCTTCCCCTCAAAATGTCCTTAGTCTAGGGGGAAACACAGCTACAATGAGCCAGAAGTGAAAGCAACGCTCTCTGATCACAGAGGAGGAAGTTTTCAGAATTGCTTGAGGCTTGAAAAACAGTGCAGATGGGGCACCAACACATGCTTTCTAATGTCAGCTGAATGCTCAGTTCCACCTGTGTGCTTTTCCCTGTTGCCCATCCATACTCACTCTTCTTGTTTCCCACAGACTATTCCAAACCTTCAGCATTCATGCTGAAGCCCAAGCCTCAACCTTCTCATAACGCAGGGGTCAGCAAGCCTTGGCTTACAGACCAAATGCAGCCCACTACCACTTTTATAAATAAAGTTTTGTTGGAACACAGAATATTGTTTTCAATTCCCATTTATTTTTAGCTCTTGGGGTAATGTCTTTTTTTCTTTCAATATGAGCAAAAACAAGCAAGTTCAACTCAAAATAGAACTTTGAAGTGTAGGATAGAACAATAGCAACAGCAAAAGAAGAAATGAGATGTTACCAAAAGACAGAGGGTGTCCTGTCCCTTCTCCTCAGGGGAATGACTACAGCATTTAGGTGGCAGTACATACTTTTTCATACACCTACAGCAGGACTAATATTCCTTTTTGGGTAAGAAAACGTCGGGAGAGGGAGGGCCTTTCTGGAGACTTAGGAACTAAAGCTGGTCAACCTCTTCCCCCTTTATCCCCTCCTCCATCCAGAGAAAGGGAGGTGTCCAATGTAAGAGGGAGGTAGCGTGGAAGAGGGAAGGATCCCACTTGACAGAGAGGAGCAGACCAGCAAGGAAACAGTTCAGGACAGAACTTGGAAAAAGACTAAAAATGGAGATAATACTGTTAACAACACCCCCCCACCCCCAAAGCTGAGAGAAAGGCAGAGAAAAATACCTGAAAACCAGGACTTACTAGCCTGAATCCCACTCTCCAAAACTGCTGCAGAAGGGAAACCCCACCCACTTCTTTCTTGTAGGGGCTTCTACCCGCTGTAGGCAGTGGTTCTCTTTCCCCTTAGCTACCATGTGGGCTCAGGGTGGTGTTTCATCTCACAGGTCTATATGGGATCTGGATGTGACCCAGCTCCTTGGAGAATTATTTTGAAAACAGAGAGGGAAACATTAACTGAACAAATGGGAGGAGTGGGCACTAGAAGGAAATACTAGGTTACACAGAATTGCAAAAATCTACATTTCCCAGAGTGGAAAGAGAGAGGAAACAGTTCACAAACAACAAGTATCTAATGAGTACCTATTATGTGTCAGGCACTGTTCTAGAACATCCCACCACTAAAAAAACACAGAGGCAGAGGATGCAAATTCTGAGGGAGAGGAAAGGGGCAGTTGAAAAAAAAGGCAGAAGGAACTGAAAACCCCAAGTGGGGGGAGTGGCCTTAAGCCTCCTCTGCTGCTCCTCACCAAGATCCTCCTCTTCTGCCGTGGTGTCCTGGTACTGCTGGTCTCGGATACCAGGTCATTCATGTTGCTCTTGGCCTCGGTGAACTCCATCTCATCCACGTCCTCACCCGGGGGCCAGTGCAGGAAGGCCTTCCTGTGGAACATAGCCAAAACTGCTCTGAGATGTGCTTGAACAGCTTCTGGAAGGCTGTGCTATTGCCAATGAAGGTGACCGCTGTCTTCAGGCCACATGGTGGGGTGTCAGACAGCTGTCTTGATGTTTGGGGGTCCACTCCACAAAGTAACTGCACTTCTTGTTTTGCATATCAAGCATCTGCTTGTCCACCTCCTTTACAGATATCTGCCCATGGAAAGCAGCAGCCACATGAGGTACCAGTCATGGCAGGGGTCACAGGCAGTCATCACATTCTTGAAATCAAATATCTGCTGGGTGAGTTAGGATACAATGAGGGCCCAATATTGCTGACTCCCACAGCTGATTAGAGGGGCAAAGCCAGGCATGAAGAGGTAGAGACATGGGAAGAGTGTTGTGTTGACTGCCAGTTTGCAGAGGTCAAGAACAAGCTGGCCAGGGAAGCAGAGGTAGGTGGTGACACTGTCCATGGTGGCTAAGACTTTGGGTTGGGTACCCATAGGTGGCCGTGGTCCACTTGAGGATGTGGAAGCAGAGGGCCTGGTTATCAATGCAGTAGGTCTCATTAGTATTCTCTATCAATTGCTGGACAGAGAGGGAGGCACTTCAGGGCTCAATCACAGTGTCAGACACTGGGTGAGGGTACTGCACTAAAGGTGCTCATGGTGCGGTCAGAATACTCCTCATAGATCTTTCTGATGAGCAAGGTACCCATTCCAGAGCCTGTGTCCCCGACTACTGAGTGGGTTAGGTAGAAGCCCTGGAGGCTGTCACAGCTCTCAGACTTCTGCACCATGTCCAGGACCAAATCAACCAGTTCAGGCCCCTCTATATAGTGACCTTTGGTCCAGGTGTTGCCTGCCCCAGACTAACCAAAAACAAAGTGGTTTGGTCCAAAGATCTGGTCAAAAGGACCCAAGCAAACAGAGTTCATGGTCCCAGGTCTCATGGTAACATAAGGAACATATTTTCCTCCACCTGTGGCTTCATTGTAATACACAGAAATGACATCCCATGGTAGGTCACTGCCCCTACAGGATGTGCCGGTAACCATAATTTATTTTTGACATTAGTTAATCCTCAAAATTAGGATTTGATGCAAAATTGTGAACAGTGTGCTATATTTGGATAAGGACATTTTCACAGTCAGTTAACAATAAATTAAAATGTATACTTCCCATATTTTGTAGGGAAAACAGTGTCAACTATATAGTGGTTTAATTGCAGTTGGATTGAGAGAGTATCTTTGGAAAGTTCTCTTGGGCAGTAGGGAACCAGTAAGCAAGACTTGGAAATGCTCTCTTGGCTATACCAATAAGAAAATAATCCACAACCATAGTTCATTTCAAGCTCCCAGAAAAGATAATGCTTATACTCATCAGTTAATACAGTCCTATAGTTCAATGGTGCTTGATTGCTTCACAATCCTAAAATGACTGGCCAACTTGCCTTTTTAAATTCATACCTGAATTGAATGTCTACCTGGGTGGTCCATCTACACTATGACTTATGACCACAGTGTTCCATATACTCTTCCATATACGGCTTTTTATTTCATTGAAAACTTACTAGATTTGCTTGATGATGATCACTGAGACACCTAGTACACCTCACTTATTAAGTCATAAATGAATGCAGTTTAGCATTTATAAGGTGATTGTAATTTTTATTCTAAGCTTCACCAGGAATTTCAAGTTTGTATGTTACATTCTCAGACCCTGAAAACTATTGATAAATGATTATTAAAAGCACAAATTATTTCATGTGAATCCTTAGGGATGAGTGTTAGAAAATAAATGTTAAGCATAATGGAATCTTATAGGTGTGTTTAATTTATTAATTTATCATATCTCCATTGAATAAACACTTGAACTGGGTGTATTGGCCTGGGTGCAATAGGAAAGATACCCCTTAGCCTCAGTGTGTCATATAAAAGTAATGTTTACACTACACTGGAGTCTATTAAGTATGCAATAACATTGTGTCTAAAAGGCAACATGCATACCTTATTTAAAAAAACTTTGTTGCTGCCCTGGGTGCATGGCTCAGTTGGATGGAGCATTGTCCCACACACCAAAATGTTGCAGGTTTGGTCCCCAGTCAGGACATATGCGGAACTGATCAACGTTTCTCTCCTTCTTTCTACCCCCTTCCTTCCTTCCTCTCTCCAAAAAAATCAATAAATATATCTTCAGGTGAGGATAAAAAATTACTCTATTGCTAAAAAATGTTAACCATCATCCATCATCAGGGCTTTCAGTGGGTCACATCCTTTTGCTGATGGAGGGTCTTGCCTCGATGTTGTTGATGGCTGCGACTGACAGGGCTGGTGGAGCTATGAAAAGTTCTTAAAATAAGACAACAAGGAAGTTTGCCACATCAATTGACTACTCCTTTCACAGATAATTTCTTTTTAGTACGCAATGCTGTTTGGCAGCACTTTATCCACATTTTACTGTAGGGTAAAACTTCTTTCAAAATTGAAGTTAATCCTCTCAAACTCTGTCACTGCTTTATCAACTAAGTTTATGGAACATTCTAACTCCTTTATCGTCATTTCAACAATCTTCACAGCATCTTCACCAGGAGTAGAGTCCATCTCAAGAAACTACTTTCTTTACTCATCCATAAGAAGCGCCTCTGCATTTGTTGAAGTTTTATCATGAGATTGCAGCAATTCAGCCACATCTTCAGGCTCCACTTCTAATTCTAGTTCTCCTGCTATCATTTGCACTTACTTCCTCCACTGAAGGCTTGAACCCCTCAAACTCACCCTTGAGGGTTGGAATCAACTTCTCCCAAACTCCTGTTAACGCTGATATTTTGACCTCTTCTCATGAATCACAATGTTCTTAAGAATGGTGAATTCTTTCCAGAAGGTGTTCAACTTACTTTGTCCAGATTTTTCAAAGAAATCACTATCCATGCCAGCTATAGCCTTATAAAATATATTTCTTAAATAATAAGACTTAAAACTTGAAATTCTTCTTAACCCATTGGCTACAGAATGAATGTCATGTTAGTAGGCATGAAAACAATATTAATCATTTGTGCATCTCCATAAGAGCTCATCAGTTTTCAGGTACATTGTCAATGAGCAGTAATATTTTGAAAGGAATCTTTTTTCTGGACACGAGATCTCAAGAGTGGGCTTTCAACATTCACTAAACCATGTTGTCAAGAGATGTGCTGTCACCTGGACTTTCTTGTTGCATTTATAGAACATAAGCAAAACAGGTACAGCATAATTCTTCAGGGCGCTAAGATTTTCAGAATGGTAAATGAGCATTGATGTAAACTTGAAGTCACCAGCTGTATTAGCCCCTAATAAGAGAGTAAGCCTGTCTTTTGAAGCTTTGGAGCCAAGTGTTGACTTCTCCTCTCTAACTATGAAAGTCCTAGATGGCATCTTTTTTAAAATATAAGCCTGTATTAAAAATCTGCATTAAAAATATATTATTTAGTATAGCCATCTTCATTAATTATCTTAGATCATCTGGATAATTTGCTGCATCTTCTACATCAGCACCTGCTGCTTGACCTTGCACTTTTATGTTATGGAAATGACTTGTTTTCTAAATCCTCATGAACCATTCTCTGCTACCTTCAGACTTTTCTTTCGCAGCTTCCTCACCTCTCTCAGCCTTCTTAGAATTAAAGAGAGTTAGGACCTTGTTCTAGATTAGATTTTGGCTTAACGGAATGTATGCCTGGTTTGATCTTCTACCAAACCACTAAAACTTTCTCCATATCAGCATTAGGCTGTTTCACTGGAGTAGCATTTTTAATTTCTTTTAAGAAACTTTCCTTTCACTTTGGATAATGCTCTCCATTTCCATCAATGCTGTTGCAAAGGGTAGGAGCTCCTTCTTTCTTTCTGCTGCAGTGAAAGACAAATACCATATGATTTCACCTATAAGTGGAAATTAATCAACAAAACAAACAAGTAAGCAAAATATAACCAGATACATTGAAATAAAGAACAAACTAACAGTAACCAGCAGAGAGGGAGGAAAGGGATAATGCGGGAAAATAAGGCCATCAAGGAACATGTATAAAGGACACATCGAGAAAGCCAAAGAGGGTAGGTTCAAGGGTGGGAGGTAGGGGTGGGTGAGGGGCGTGGTGGGGTAAAAATGCAGACGACTGTGCTTTAACAACAATAGAAAAAGGAAAAAAAAGAAATTTTCCTTTGCACTCACAGCTTGACTAATTGTTTGATGCAAGGAACCTAGCCTTCAGCCTATCTCAGCTTTTAACCTAACTTCCTTACTAAGTTTAGCCATTTATAACTTTAGATTTACAGTGAGAAAAGTGTGAGTCTTCCTTTCACTTGAACACTTAGAGGCCATTGTGGGATTATTAATTGACCTTATTTTTAAAATTATCAAAACTTGGGGAATAGGGAGGCCCAAGTTGAGGGAGAGAAATGTGGAAAGGCTGGTCAGTGGAGCAGTCGGAACATACAACACTTATCCATTATGTTCACTGCTTATATGGGCACAGCTTGTGGTGCCTCAATCACAGTAGTAACTTCAAAGATCACTGATCACAGATCACCATAAAATATATTATAAAAATGAAAAGGTTTGGAATATTGTGAAAATTACCAAAATATGACACAAAGTGAGAAAATGCTGTTGGAAAAATGGTGCCAAAAGACTTCCTCAACAAGAGGGTTACTACAAACTTCCAACTTGTGAATATTCAATATCTGTGAAGTGCAATAAAGAAATGTACAATAAAATAAGGTGTGCTCATAATGACAAAAAAATCAAATGTAAATGAACACAGTCTAACTAGAGGCAACACATTTTCCAATTAGTGCTACCTGATAGGAAGATCTGGAGAGAAATTTGTGAGGTGTTTGGAACATAGACAAACAATAAAAATAAAAAGAATCAGACATACATAAAAGAGTTCATTTAAGACTGAATACTCAAGGGATCTTTCACATATAGCTAGCCTCTCTGGCTGACCTTGGTCTGAGTTGTGCTAATTATAAAATCATGAAGATGCCTCAGTTTCTCATCTGGTCTTCTCAAGCATCACAGTTTGAAAGAAAAGCCCAGGTATCAGGAACCTGAACTGAGAAAAGGGGGATGCTTGGTCTTTGGTTTCCCATTCATAGTAACCTAGGAAAACTGCTTCTTGGAGTGGCCCTCTCTCCCCTGGCATCTTCTTAAAGTTGGGCCCAGGGATGGAAAGAAAGGATGGGAAGAGAGTAATTAGACCAGGAATTCACACCTCTCCTAAAGACTCCCCACTCAGAAGAAGGTCACTGCCCCTCTCAATGTACCAAAAGTATCCTGTGATTAGGCCATCATAGCACTTTGCACATTTTCCTGGTACTATGTGTTTGTATACATTTACCCATTTCCTCCAAGTATAGCATATTGTACTAGATTAGGATAGATTGTATAAGACAGCATAGGGTGCAATAACAAAATCTGAGATTTCAGCAGCTTTGTACTAGGGTTTTTTTCTCAACCATACAAAGTCTGATGCAAGTCAGCAAGAATTTTCTTCATCTGGAAATCATGAGCCCAAACTAGCTCTACTGTGTGCAACTGTTAGATCAACACATCATTCCCAGGTCATGGAAGCATGGGGAAAGAGAGAGGAAGTCATGTGCTGACTATTAAGTACTTTAGTCCATGATTTGTATGAATATCATCTTCATTCAAATCTCACAGCTAGAATCAATTATGGAGCCCCATCTCCTGCAAAGAGCCAAATGGTATAACCTCCTGGAAGAAGAGAAGAATTCAATACAGTAAGCACTAGTAGTTTCTACCACTTCAGTCTCACTTGTACTGGTGATCCCGACACCTGAACAGGGACAAGTGCATACTTGGTACTGAGTAAAGGTTTGCTGAATCACATTGACTTTACCAGATAAACTGAAGGGAAGTCTTCCCAGAAGATAAGATCAGGAAGTCCCCTTTTAAGTACTAACTCCAGGAAAGGAGTCTGTTTCAGAGAAGGACCAAGAGAAAGCTTATTGCTGAGGGATCCAAATGAATGAATTAAGACAAGAATAGTCAATAGCATCACATGCCACAGAAGAAATAAATAAGAACATGACTGAAAACAGGCCATTCGTTTGACAATTAGGTCATTAATGGCTTTTCTCTGGTGCAGGCCAAATCTCATTATGGTGAGTTTTAAGAAGGAATCCAAATCATTTCAGAGAGCTAGAGTTTCATTGTATGAATGTTCCTCAAAACAGATGGCTGTTTGAGATTTGTGGATGTTTTGTTGCTCTGAAATTTTTAACCCTAATAAAATTTCTTGCCATGAAATAGCAAAAATAAGAATAACTATCATTCATCATGCCCTTGTTCTGTGTCCAGCACTTTGCTAAGTACTTTATTCACATTATTGCTAATATTTAATAACAATTCTAGAAAGATGGAATTGTTACATTCTAGTCCTACAGTTAGTATCTACTACAGTGAAGATGAGGACCCAGTTTTGTTTTGTTTCAACATTTGTGTTCTTTCAACTACATCACAGTCTTGTTTGCCAAAACATGCAATGGTCAAGGCTGTGGATATATTAGATATGGAACACTTCTGTCAAGGTAGATTGGCTCTCTCATGTTGAATTCGACCATCCTTTTATTTTTAGCCTCAGAATCATTCCATTCTGAGAGGCAGAGTGATTATTACAGATATTCTGAATTGTCACTTTGAAATTCTCCTCACTTAGAGATAAATTATGCAGTTATAAGGTATCCAAGTTTTCTTCAGCTCTGTCTTGTTTTGCTTACTATTCATCATCTCATCTTTCCTTTTACTGATGTCAGTAATAATTTGGTAACTATAAATTTTTAATATAAGGTAATCCTCAGACATTTTCTCTTTGATTCAAAATTGAGAATAGTGTGTTATATTTGGATAATGGCACTTTCACAATAAATTAACAATAAATTAAAATGTGTACTCATACTTCCAAAATTTTGTGGGGAAAAACAGTGTCAATTATATAGTGGTTTAATTGTAGTTGGATTGAGAGAATATCTTTGGAAAGTTCTCTTGGGCAGTAGGGAACCAGTAAGCAAGACTTGGAAATGCTCTCTTGGCTATACCAATAAGAAAATAACCCACAACCATAGTTCATTTCAAGCTCCCAGAAAAGATAATTCTTATACTCACCCTCAGTTAATACAGTCCTATAGTTCAATGGTACTTGATTGCTTCACAATCCTAAAATGACTGGCCAACTTGCCTTTTTAAATTCATACCTGAATTGAATGTCTACCTGGGTGGTCCATCTACACTATGACTTATGACCACAGTGTTCCATATACTCTTCCATATATGGCTTTTTATTTCATTGAAAACTCACTGGACTTGCTTGATGATGATCACTGAGACACCTAGTACATCTCACCTATTAAATTAGAAATGAATGCAATTTGGCATTTATAAAGTTCATTTTAACTTTTATTCTAAGCTTCACCAGGAATTTCAAGTTTGTGTGTTACTTTCTCAGAGCCTGAAAACTAAATGGTTATTAAAAGTACAAATTATTTCTTGTGAATCTTTAGGGATGAGTGTTGGAAAATAAACATTTAACATAATGGAATCTTATAGGTGTGTTTCATTTTTTAATTTGTCAAATATTTATTGAATGAACACTTGAAGAAGGCAGAATACTGGACTGGATGCAATAGCAAAGATACTCCTTACCCTCAGTGCATCATAAGATAGCAGGAAAAGGAAACTAAGTGAATTGATTTGCATAAGGAACATGCAAAGCACTATGTCTACAGGTGCAAAGTAATATTAAAGTCTATGTTAAATTTTGATACACTTTCAACATCCGATTTACAGAGTAAATAAATTCAGGTACCACATGGCAATTACTTCACTTTCACAGATTCATTCCAAATTTTCCTTAAACAGAAAACTCTTCTTGCACATATTTCTACTATCATTGTCTGAAAGTTTGATCTCTGCCCCTATTCTACACATTTTTTCCTTACACTGCTGATCTTAACTCTAGTCCTAGCCCTCTTACTTTCAATTGATGAACTTGGCTTTTACTTCTGGAGAAAATAGAAACCATTTTCCTGCATCTAATCAGTGTTTCCTTCTTCCTTTTGTAAAATGAGGGAAGGGAGTACCTCATCTTTAAACAAGGTTCTACCCTTCAATTATATTCTGGGTCCTGTCCCTTCCCTGCTTTCAGAACTTACTAATTGGGTTGTCTTCTCTTTTTCTCTGATCTTAAATATGCAATTAAATACATTTAATGCTCATTTCCAGTATTTCACCAAAGTTTCCCCAGTCATTGCTTGGCTGACAGTTCAACCTCTAATAGTTTCCTCAAACAGGCTTATATGAATAGTATTCTCTGGGTTCTTGCACATTCAAAACTGCTTTTCAGTAGCGTTAGACATGAAAGACACCTTGGCCATATAGAAAGTCTCTGGTTCATTGTTTCTTTCCTTAAATATCTTATAAGGAGTGTTCCACTGTCTTCTGAGATTGATTTGTATCATTTATAAAATCTAATATCTTTAAGGGTCTTTAAGAAGAACAAGAAAAACAGATTAAAAATATAAACAATAAAAAGGCAATAAATACATATCTATCAACAATTGAATCAAAAAAGCAAAATAAACTAACAAATACAACAGAAACAGCCTCACAGATACAGAGAACATTTTTTGGCAGTTGCCAGGAGGAAGGAGGTTGGGAGGATGGACAAAAAGGTGAAGGGATTAAGAAGTACAAATTGAAGGAGCTCCTACCCTTCGCTACAACATGGATGGAACTGGAAAGTATTATGCCAAGTGAAGTAGCCCAGCAGTGAAAGACAAATACCATATGATCTCACCTAAAGGTGCAACCTAATTAACTAAACAAACTGGCAAACAAAATAGTCAGAGACATTGAAATTGACAACAAACTGCCAGTAATCAGAGGGGAAGGTAGAGGGAAATAACATGGGAAGGAAGGGAAAGGGACATAAATGAACATGAATGAGGGACACATGGATGGAGTTAAGGGGGCTGGGATTGAGGGTGGGAGGTGAGCATGGGTAGGGTGGGGGAAAGTGGTGATGGAAAAATGGAGACAACTGTATTGAACATCAATAAATTAAAAAATAAAAAAACAAAAAGCTTGAAAGTAAAAGAAGTACAAATTTGTTGTTATAGAATGGTATGGGCATGTGGAATACAGCACAGGGAATACAGACAATGGTATTCTGGTCACTATGTATGATGTCAGATAGGCGCAGAGTTTATCAGGATGGTCACTTGGTGAATTGTGTGGTGTCTGTCCACTGGGGTATACTCCTGAAACTAATATAGTATTGTATGTAACTTTAATTGAAAAATAAAAAATGATTCTTAGCAAAAAATTCTGATGCCTGCCAACTTTGTTTTACCAAAAGTGACTTGATATTTTTATCTGTTGGTTCAAAATATTTTTTATTTTCTTCAAAACACTTTAGGTTGTAGCTTGATGTTGCCTTTTCTTGATCAATTTCCCCAGATGCATATTAAACCCTTTAAATATATAGATTCATGACTTATTTTTAGAAATGTTTGCTTGCATTCCATTTTTAAATATTTGTTCCAATCTTTTGTTTGTTTTCTTCATGGGAGACTCCACATGTATGTATTTGCTTGTGTTTTATTATTGTCAGTTCTTTCTTGAATTCTTTTTATCTCTTTATTTTGTTCATTTTATTAGTTTTCTTAAATATACCTTGTCCCCTATGGTACTTTCAATAATGTCTATTCTTCCTGTGTTCTGATTTAGTCTCTTATTTATGAAATAATCAGTCTTTTCATTTCCTTCATGATTCTGCCAAATCACATTTCACTTCCTCCTTTAATTTATTCATCTTCTCGTGCTGTCCAGTCCTGAGTTATTGTATTACTGCTTTGTAAATCTTCATTAATAATTAGCCCTGGCTGGTGTAGCTCAGTGGATTGAGTGCAGGCTGAGAACCAGGCATCACAGGTTCAATTCCCAGTCAGGGCACATGCCTAGGTTGCAGGCCATGTCCCACAGCAACCACACATTGATGTTTCTCTCTCTCTCTCTCTCCCTCACTTCCCTCTCTAAAAATAAATAAATAAATAAATAAATAAATAAATAAATAAATAAATAAATAAATAAAATCTTTAAAAAAAATAATTGTTATTACTCCTTTAACTTTTATTTTTATATAGAATGTTAAATTACAGTTTTTATCTGCTTCTTGGTGATAGTTTTCTGGTGTATTTCATTCATCTACAGGAAAATTTTCCTATCCTTTTCCATAAGTCTAATAGTATTTTTGTATAGGTCAGGAGTTTCAAACTCATTTTCACCAGGGGCCACATCAACCTCATGGTTGCCTTCAAAAGCCTGAATGTAATTTTATGACTGTATAAATGTAACTGCTCCTTAACTAGGGGCAAGGAGCTCAGCACTGCTGCTGGGTAGAAACAAGGTGCCAGGCCAGATAAAATAAGGTGGAGGGCCAGATTTGGACCACGGGCCTTGTGTTTGCCACCTGTGGTATAGGTGCTCTTTCAACTCTTGTGTTGTTGTTGTTGTTGTTGTTTTTGCTACTCATATTTGAATGAGTTTAATTTTCCTGGACCAGCTATTTGCAAAGGTTACAAGAGGGCAGAGGAAAGGACTAAGGAGTTCCCATCTGCCAAATATTATAGTTCATGAGCTTCCTCTACTCCCACCTGTTGCAACAGACTACTTCCTTTTTAAATCATGCCTCAATTCCATCACATGCCTTTTCCCTTTAAGGTTCTGAATGGCTTCCACCAATGTGATCCTCCAGTTTCCTCACCAGCCACTAACACAAGGGATACATCTCTTACCTTCCAAGATAGCACCTCCATTTTCTGTTGATGCATTTGGCCTTGTACATTCCATAGTCTGCCATTTGTGTGTCTCCCAACCCCTTCTCATGTCCCCACAATGCTACACCCTAATCCACCTTATCTAGGGTAAACAGCACCCCAGTTTTCCCAGGATCAAGAAGGTTCCCAGGGCATGGGACATTCAGTACTAAAGCTAGGAAAGGTCCAGGCAAAATGGAGCAGGTTGATAATCCTGAATTCATTCTTGCTTACTGCAGTTGCCATTGAGGATGAGGCCTCCCCTTACTGGAATTGAGTACTAACTGAGTTTCTGTAATTACCACAGCTGATGCCCACCTTGCCATTCTTCTCATTGCCTATCATGATTTACCATGCAGCTTCTTGCCTGCTTCCATTAGCCTCAGTTGGTTTCAACAGCATGTGTACATAGTTTGTAGTTTAAGACATTTCTGGGTCCCCTGGTTGCACTGAAATTGGAATTTGTAATTTTTTTTTCATTTGATTTCTTGCTCTGTATAATTTCCAAGAGGAGATGTGGATAATGCAGACAAAGCCTCTACCATGTTTTCTTGGAATTCAATGGACATTTTCTGTTGTCTTTATAGAGTCCCAGGTTGAAAAGCCCCATTCTTGTCATAATTGAATTCCCTGACCAAATGAATGTTGCAGTTAAGACTGTGATTCTCAGAATAGAAGCATATAAGCAATACTCCATACAGAATAATGAGCCAACAAGATGAATTTCAGTCTGTGTGTGCTAATGTATTACAAGAACACATTAAAGTACATAAAAGCACAAAAGCACACTATAAGTAGCAAGTGGACAAAAGGTAATAATAAAAATAGTATAGGAAACACTAACAACTAAGAAATCACAATTGGACTTAAATAACAGCCTACAGAAAGTATAGATGGAATACAGAACTAGGTTTTAAATAAACCCTCTATAAAAGAGAAATTGCTGTTTCTTGATTATGGCCAAATAAATAAATATAAGTGGAAAATTGGGCAGAATGATTTGCTATATGCACATTGTTGAGGCAGATGCTGTTACCTGGGTTAATCTATTTAAACCTAACTCAGTGATGGCATTGGGTGTCAGAAAAGTTAAAACATACAAGATCACACAGCTAGCATTCAAACCTGGGTGTCTCTGGGACCAATGCCCATGCTCTTCTTGCTACCCCATTCTGTCTATTTTGATTCAAAGAAAGAAGTTAATGGAGGTTCAGTGCGTGGAAGATAAACCTTGATGTAACTTAAAACAGGGGGAGTGGAAAGGGTTGTCATTGAGTTCTAAACAAATGTGGCAAACCAAATGTGTTACAAAAGTGTAAATAGTATAACTGAAGCAGAAACAGAGGGAGCAAAAAAAGTCAGCAACTATATTTATTAAGATTTTTAATGCAATTGCTTCAACAAGCTGGAGAAACATTTAAGACTTGAATGACTCGTTGCATCTGGTTTCATCTCCTGACAGAACCCCATTTTGACGAAGTGGGAATTAAATTCACAAATGTAAGAAACTAAAATAGTTTATCAAATTTCTCCCTGCTGTTATGAAAAATAATGTTGTGATAGGGAATGAGATTAAATCTCTCAAAAATCAAATTTACTTTAAAAGGGAGAGAAAGAATGGCAGGCTAACTGGCCTACCAGAGGGAACAGAAGTATAAGGTCTAATTCTTAGAAAATGTTTTGCAGAATGGAAGTCTGATTCTTCATGGCACTGCACAGCTATTAAAATTAGATAAGCTTCAAGCATTTGAATTCTTAGCCTGTAGTCCTTTCCCAAATTACAGACATAATGCATCCAAAAACTCTGGTGGACAGGTTGACATCATTGGGATCATCTTTGTCTTCACTAAACCCTCATAGAGACTCCACTGAGAGCAAAGCCCTGTACATGTTTGGCCATGGCTTCTGCATTAATAGGAAAAATTGGGGGGGCTGTGAGCCTTTAGCTGATAGGAGGAGAGTATACGAGGTAGGAAACTAAGTGATTTGAGGAGTTTATACAGCCTTGACCAGAAACCTCCCTACAATGCCATAAATCTTATTGCACTACTTCCCAGCTATTCCAGTAAGTTATTCAATAAGAAATTTCTTTATCTCCAGATACTGATATACATGGATTCCATTATTCTTTCTCTAACTACTTCAGGACATACTGTCCTCTTCTTTCTCTGAAAAGTATCCCTATGGCTGATGCAATATAATTGACCTTCAATTGCTTTTTTGTGATTGTGTATGTAAGTAAATTTTGACTCAACTAGAGAGTAAGTTGTGTAAGTGCTAGATCTAAATATTGGGACAAGCCAGAGCAAACACTTAACATTTATTAATTCATTGATCACAAGGGAAGGGACTCTTTAATTGAAGGATTGAAGGGAATAATGAAATGCAAAGCATGGAGCAAGCTGAGGAAGGGGAAGCTTTCATGAAGCATTACAACATTATATTTGGGGCATCCAAAAATTTTCAAGGAATACTGGACACCTGGGAGAAGTGAAGGCAAAAGTACTAATAAATAGAGAAATGCATAAAAATGTTGACTGGTATGTCTAACTATTTGTATGTACTTAACTAAATACTGACGTGGAAGTCATCCTCTTTAATATCTTCCTGCATAGCTTCAAAAGGAAGAAGTATAACTATCAAAGAAAGAAAAGCACAGCATCAAACACAGGGATCAATGTAGTGACAGATATCAAAGTCAACTTACTCTTTTTTATCTTGGAAAGGAGTATAAGAATACACCAAAGACAAATACAATTTGCCCAAGAAAATATAAATCAAGCCCTATCTATCTTTAGGCCACAGAATTAAATGTGTTTTCTTTTCCTCATTTGATTTACTACATCCTCATTTTACACTGTGGTCTCTAGTTTCCACGTTTGGAAAGAAAATTAGCATTTAAAAATGGCAAAATGTGAAAATTTATTACATACTCACACATATATGCAGCAGGTCCTCAAATAATATCCTTCCATTCAATATCATTTTGTTATAACATTGATAAGATGTAGTAACTATGTCTTTATATTAATTAGCCTATGGTAAAATTGGTTGCATTACACATCATTTTGGTTAAAGTCACAGAACCTAATGATGACAGTGAGTGAGGACTTACTATGTAAGTGTGTATAGCAAATGATTCTCCAGTTTCATGATTTCTTAATTACATAACATTAATAACACTTTTGTCAAATGAGCAAAAATGCTAAAAAGCAGACAAATCAGACCATATGGAAAACAATTTTCATTCAAAAAAATGCTTAATCATTACAAGGAAAACTTTAGAAGATGGATAGATCCAGATGACTTTAATTTTTCCCTTTATTTATTTTGTCATCTCTAAACCACCTATTGCCTTTCTGGGGGGAAAGTCAGTTCATGACAAGGCTTTTAAAACTGAATCACCCTAAATTTTTGATGATTGTATACTTGGTAGTTAGAAATTCTGAGTTGCAATGCTGAAAGGTATTTGAAAGACAACTCAGAAACAGGTGATCAAAAGGAAACAACAGGCAAATCTCTTTTCTTTTATCCACTTGGGCTGAGGTCTCTAGATGTATTTCTGATTTTTTAAAATGCATCTAACTGGTTACACTGGAGCTGGGGAGAGGGGAAAAAAGAAACCTGAGATCTACTAAAACCACTTTCAGTAAAATGAAAGTGTCCCTCTCTTCTCTACAAAATGGTGCCTACTTCTTGTTCACTTTTTCTCCTACTCATGTATAATCAATGTAAAATTTATTGCATATCTGACACAGATAATGTAATCTGAGTTACACAGTGATAACTAAGATACTACACTTGAACATAAAGGAGCTTATAATCAAATAAAGGGGAAATTCTAAAAGGAGAGATTGCACTATAGTTCAATAGCGTTAGTTAGCACCTCCCTCACCTCATAGAACATTTCAGATCTACTCTCTTAATAACATTCAGTATATAATACAATATTGTTAACCATAGTCACCTTGCTGTACATTAGATCCCAGAACTCATTCATTTAATATCTGTAAGTTTATATCCTTTAGCCAACATCTCCGCATTTTCCCCACCATCCTTCCTCCTAGCTGACAGTAACCATCTTCTACTCTCTGTTTTCTATGAGTTTGGCTTTTCTTAGATTTCATATATAAGTGAGGTTATATAGTATTTGTCTCTCTTGCTAATCTTCAGCAACTTCCTTGCCCCACTATCTTCTAGTTATAACTACTAAAAAGAAATCCAAAGTTAGATAAATTTCAGTATTCATATATTTTGGTGGATGCCTCACAAGTTGTTAACTATTATCAGAGAAATTCAATCAGGCTGACTAAAACCAACAACATCAATAACTTCTGTTGACCCTTGAAATTTACCCCAAAATATTACTATCCCTATCACCAAACTTTCTCATTCTCCACTTCAGCTTCAAAGTTTCTCAAGTACCCACAATACCTCACTAGATCACAATCTTTCCTTTATCCTAAATACAAAACATCAGACAGTCACTCCCTCTGCTGCCTCCTTCCATCCCTCTATCTAGGGCCATTTTTTTTTATCTGCATTACAGATTCTATTCTTTCAGGTTTGGCCAAGGACCACATATTGTTAAATGTGTTTCTCTTGTATGGTTGATTCTTTTTTTTTTTTGCTATTGGCCCCTTGCTAATATATTCAACAATGTACAACTATTTCCAAATTTTCAAGCTCTCACATATATTTACTTTCTCCCTATTCTAACTAAACACAATCACTCTTCACTGTATGGCAAACTTCTTCAATGATTGTCAAGAATCAAAGTTTCTGTGTCTTCATATCTTAAATGTATTCATGCATTCCAATCTGGCTACTCTCTCAACTAGGCCACTAAATCCCATCCAAATAATTGTATAAGGTTATTAGTGATTTCCATGGTTTAAATCCAATACAGTCATAATTTTTATCTTATTTGACATCTCAAAACATGCAACATTATTATTCATTCCCTTTGGTCAAAATATTTTCATGACTTCATCTTGCCAATATTTGATTTAGATTTTTCATTTAAAATGGTTATGGACCGAGGGATGATGTCATTCAAAATAGTTGAATAGAATCTCTGAAAATTTTCTGGTGGGAACTTCCCTGCCTGGTGTCAGGAATTGTAACCGCCCCCATGGCTAAGGCTGAGTAAGTGACCTTCGGACCATAAGCCACTAAGGAGACAATGCTTATCTCCCTGGTAGGTGCACCACCTCTGCTCCTTTTACTTCACGCTGCCTGGCCCCCAATGCTTGATCAGTTAGCCAATGATGGGTAAGATTCTTCAAGGGAGGGATGACCTAAGACAGGCACGATCATGGGGACCCCCAGGGAAGCACTTGGGAGCTACAGAAAGGGGGTGATAGATCCTCACCCCTCAGCTTTGACACAGCCTGAGTCCTCATTCTGTCTTCGAGAATTCTCCTAATCTCTTGGCTACCTTACTTCCCCTGCCTGACTTGAGCCTGAAACAATGCCTTAAACCTGAAACAATGCCAGTGGTGGGTGCAGCCCTGTACTGGAAAGGGCGGGTTCCCTAGGGCAATTAGGCCTAAAAAAGAATATGTAAAATCCTGTGAAACCTGCTTTGTTTAGAATGCTTTCAATTAAATAATAAGGGCTCAAGCAGGAAGTGAGTTTGTTCCCCAAAGTTTTATGGGCATTTAACTATTTGACCCTGACTCAAAACAGGCCCTCAGAGTTCTTTGTATGTTATCTATTATTTGATCCTTACTGCCTGATAGTGATTAATGAGCTTTACGTATACACCCTGTATTCCTATGTAAATTGAATCCAATAAAAGCATCTCCAGGCAAGGGTCAGGGCGCTCTCCTCTTGAGAGGGTGGCTGCAGTGCTCCACGGCTTGCTCTCCCCTTGAGAGAGAAGTCGTGCCATCCCTTTTCCTCCACAGGACTTGGTAGTCCATGTGAATGTATCTTGTCCCATCCATAACACCACAGGTCCACGTCAATTTTCCCTTCCATAAAAGCAACAGAATGACTGGCAAAATTGTCAGAATAAAGTTTTTCAGAACTCTGGAAATTAGCCAAAGTCTTTCAACAATCTAAAGACGTTTATTTTTTAAAAATGACTCAGTAAAAACAGTGAAATTTGTAGCACTTTTATCAGCCCTATTCCCATCTCCCCCTCCTAACCTCCACGTTAACTTTGAAAGCCTGCAACAAGCAATCACAGCAGAAACCTGCAGCCTAACAACCACTGGAAGAGATGGAAGGGATCAAAGCTCCATCAAAGTCTCATCTTTAGAGAACTATCTTTATTTTACCTGTCTTATAGCTCCCTGGAAGACCCCATTCACAAGGCTGTCTTCATTTGACCTGACTCAGAGTTCTTCCAGTACAAACAGCCTTTTCTGCAGTGATCTTTGTCAAAAACAATCATAGGCATTTGTTAGTGAATATTGCAGCTGAGGTAATAGGTCACAGTTGAGGCAAATAACAGATTAGCCAAAAATCTTAAAAGGAAAATCTAGAAGGATAAGATGCCCATAGGAAACTTTGGAAAAGCTCTGACATATTCCTGAGAATCTAAGAAAAAAACCACACAGATGCATAGGGTAGTGTACATGTTCAGAAAAGACTGGAAAATGTACTAAGCTCTCATCTCTGACTAGCCTTGAGGCTCTGTGCAAGAAAGAAGTGAAGTCTCAGGCAAAGTTATAAACTGCCTGGCAGAGTATTAATGTTGTACCCTGACATGCACATAGAGGCATACATCAAAAATTAAAAGACTTACTGGCCCCAGACATCTAATGAAATTTCTGTCCAATTATCACTTGACCTCTAAACTAACAGAACAGAGACTTTAATGGCCACAGACAACAAATAACATAGACCTCACAGAATTACTTCAGAAAAATCACTAAATAAACAGCAACAACAACAATAAAAGCAAATAGAAACAACAACAAACTCTCAATAGAGGAGAAAATATAATTTCTAGATTTGCCACATTATATCATTTTAAATATCCGATTTTCAATAAAAAATTATAGACAGTCGAAGACACAAAAATATGGTCGGTATGTAGAAAAAAAATAGTCAATGTAAATTGTTCCTGAGGATTCCAACACAGGGACTCACTAGGCAAAAATTTTAAATCTTTTATTATTTTAAATATATCCAGAAAACTAAATGAAATAATTCCTAAATAATTCATGGAATGAATGAGAACAATGACTTATAAAATAAAAAATATAAATAAAAGGAAATTATCCAAAAGAACCAAATGAAAATTCAGAAGTTGAAAAGTACAATAACTAAAATGCAAAACTCTCTAGAAGGACCTAACAGTACATCTGAGAAGACAGAAAAAAAAATTAGCAAATATGAGGTCAACTGAGATTATCCAGCCTATAGAACAGAAAGAGAAAAGAAAGAAGAAAAATTACATAGAACCTCAAAGACCTGTGGAGCCATCAAGCATACCAACACACATAAAGGGAGTCACAGAATGAGAGAGAGAAAGGGGCAGGCTTTTTTTTCATCCAGTGAATATTTATTAGGTATCTACCATGTGCCCAGCACTGTGGCTCACAGATGAGAAAACCACAATCCAGAGAGGAAAAGGGTTTTGCCCAAGGTCACCTCAGTTCTTACAAGAGGGACTTAGGGTTTGGAAAGTGAACACCTGGCACAAGAATCTGTAAGATGAACTGCTAAAAAGCATGCCCATGAGAGAAAATGAGGGTCAGAGAAGCCAGAAGTCTGTCTTCTCGTGCCTATTCAGGCCTCAGTTTCCCAATCTGTTTCCCTGTAAAAAGGGAGTGGTGTTTTTCCCCAGGTTTCAAATAATTCCTGACATTATAGATGTCACTTTCTATCATCTAGAGCTGATCCTCACCAGGCCACTGCTGCAGGTGCTCCTGGAGTAGGTGGGGATTTCAGAGGGGGAATGAAAGTAGTAAAAGAGAAGCAACTCATCATGTGTAGGGGTTCTCTATAAGATTAACAGTGATTTCTCATAAGAAACATGGAGAGAGAAGGCATTGGGATGACTTATTCAAAGTTTAAAAAAAGACTGCTAACCAAGAAACCTATGTGCAGCAGAACTATCCTACAAAAGTTAAGGAGAAAAATAAGACTTTCCAAAATAAACATTAACTGAAAAAACTTGTCACTCACAGACCTGTCCTACAAGAAATACTAAAGTGAGTCATTCAAGCTGAAGTGAAAAGACCCTACATAGCAAGTAAGTCCACATGAAAAAATAAAGATATAGACGTGATTTCTGTTTGTAACTTTTCCTTTGGCCTAACTTAAAAGACAACTCCATGGGGCAATAATAAGTACAAATTTGTGTTGATGGAAATAGAATGTATCAGGATGTTAATTTGTATGAAAATATCAGTACCAAAAGGAAGTAAAGAATGGATTTATATATAAACAAAGATTTTTTAATATTTTTACAATTGAACTTTAGTAATCTGACTGAGTTTATTATTTTTAAAGGTTTTATTTATTTATCTTTAGAGAGAAGGGGAGGGAGGGAGAAAGAGAGAGAGAATCATCAATGTGTGGTTGCCTCTCACACGCCCACTACTGGGCACCGAGTCTGCAACACAGGCATGTGCCCTTGCTGGGAATTGAACTGGCAACCCTTTGGTTTGCAGCCTGAACTCAATCCACTGAGCTACATCAGCCAGGGCTGACCTAGTTTATTATTAAGATATTAATAGTCATCTCTAATACAACCATTAAGAAGTAACTCAAAATATATATAGAAAATAACATGGGAATTGAAATGGTACACTAAAAAATATGTACATAACTCAAAAGCAGCCAGTAATGGAGGAATAAAAAAAACATAAGAGATATAAAAACAAAGAAAAATGGCAGACATAAATCCTACCTCATCAGTAATAACTTAAATTTAAATGAAATAAGCACTCCAATCAAAATACAGAGATGGGCACAATGGATAAAAATAGAAAATATAAACCAAGTATTAGCTATACAAAGTCAAAAGACATATTTAACCAGGTGGCTCAGTTGGTTGTAACATAATCATGTGGCCCCAAAGGTTGCAGGTTCAAACCCCAGTCAGGACAGACAACTATGGGAGGCACATATGAGAGGAAACTGATCCATGTCTCTCTTACAACGATGTTTCTCTCACTCTTTTCTCCTTCTTTCTCTCCTCTCTCTCTAAAATCAATAAGCATAACCTCAGGTGAAGATCTTTTTAAAGACATATTTTAAGTTCAAAGACACAAATAGATTGAAGTTAAAAAGATATGCTTTGCAAACTGTAGACAAAAGAGAGCTGGAGTGGTTATACTAATATTGGGCCAAATAGACTTTAAGACAAAGATTGTTACTCAAACAAAGAAGAATATTTTGTGACAAGAAAATTAGTCAATCAAGAAGATATGACAATTATAACAGAACCCCAAAATGCTTGAAGTAAAGATTTACAGATTTGTTCCTGTCCAGGTGGCTCAGTTGGTTGAGCATTGTCCTGTGCACTAAAAGGTTGCAGACTCCATCCTGGTTGGGGCACAGACAGAGGCAACAGATTGAAGTTTCTCTCACTGATTTTTCTCCATCTTTCTCTCTCTCTTTCTCTCACTCTCTCCTTTCCTCTCTCTCTAAATTAATAAACATATCCTTGGATAAGGATTTAAAAAAAATCAGCTCAATCTGTAGAACACTCCACGCAACAGGAGAAGCATACACATATTTCTCAAGTGTATGTGGAACACTCCATTGGACTATGTGTTAACCCACAAATCAAGTCTCAAAAATTTAAAAGAACTGAACTCATATAAATTATGTACTCTGACCACATGGAATGAAATTAGAAATCAATAACAGAAAGCAATTTGGAAATTTCACAAATACATGGAAATTAAACAAAACACTTTTCAATGACCAATAGTTCAAAGAAAAAAACACAAGTGAAGTTGAAAAAATTTTGAGATGAATGAAAACAAAAATGTAACATTCTGAAATATACATGATGCAGCTAAGTAGTACTGAGAAATTTAAAACCATAACATTTACATTAGAAAATAATAAAGATTTCAAATCTATAACCTAATATTCCACATTAAAGAACAAGAAAAAGAAGTGCAAACCAAACCTAAACCAAGCAGAAGGAAAAATAATAATAAACATTAGAACAATACTAGAAAAAAGGTGCAGAACTGAAAAACAATAGAGAAAAACAACAAAATCAAAAGTTGGTTCTTTCTGAAAAGATCAACAAAATTGTGTAACTGTTAGCTTAGACTAACAAAGAATAAAGAGACACAATTCAATTTACCAAATTCAAGAATAAAAAGGGGACATTACTACCAACTTTATAGAAAGGAAAGGATTATAAGAGAATACTATAAACAACTATATGCCAACAATTTAGATAATTTAAATAAGATGGACAAATTTCTAGAACATAAGATACTATTAAAATTGACTCAAGCAAAGTAGAAAATATGAAAAGATCTATAACAAATAACATGATTGCATTAGTACTCAAAAATGTACCATGAAGATCTCCCTGGCTGGTGTGACTCAGTGGATTCAGTGCCAGCCCATGAACCAAAGGGTCGCCGGTTCAATTCCCAGTCAGGGCACATGCCTTGGTTGTGGGACACGTCCCCAGTAGGGGGCATTTGAGAGGCAACCACACAATGATGTTTCTCTCCTTCTCTTTCTCCCTCCTTTTCCCTCCCTAAAAATAAATAAATAAAATCTTTAAACAAAATGTACCATGAAGAAAACCCCAGGACCAGGTGCTTTACCAGTCAGCTCTACTAGACATTCAAAGAAGAATTCATGTGAAAACTTGACAAACTCTTTCAAAAAACAGAAATAGAGAATTCTTCCCCTCATTCTTGAGTCAAATAGTGTCTTGAAACCAAACCAAACACAATGAGAAAAGAAAACTAAAGACCAATATTCCTTATGAACAGTGATGCAAAAATCCTCAGCAAAATACTAGCAAGCAAAATCCAGCAACATAGGATTATATAACCAAGTAACCAAGTGGGGTTTATTGTAAAAATTTAAGGTTGGTACGACATAGAAAAATCAATCAATGCAGAACTCCATATTAGTAGAATAAAGGGGAGAAAGCCACAAGGTCATCTAAATAAATACCTGCCGTGGACAATCTGGCCGAATACCATACTGCCATGTTTGCAGACCCAAAGCTTCCACCACCTATATAATAGGCATCTAGGCCTACAAAAGCATTATTCCTGAATGCAGAAGTGTCCTCCAGGCTGGACAAAACTAATGTTCAATAGTGGACTAACTGGAATTTTCAGTCCCTTCTCTCTATTTCTCTTTTAGAAACAGCCTTGCCCTTTTTGAGCTGAATAAACTTTTTTTTAATTTAGTTTCATTAAAATATAGTTGACATAGAATATTGTGTTAGCTTCAGGTGTACAATATAATGATTTGACTTTATATACCTTATCATGTAATCATGGAAAATATATTCAATAATAAATCCCTAGATTTTCAAACACAGAGAAGAAGACTACTTGGAAAATGCAAGGGAGAGATAACAGATTTCCTGCTAACAATAATATGGGGGTAAAATAATAAATTTGGTGTTTAAACCACTAAAGATAATGATGATGATGATAACAATAATGATGATGGGGAGGGAGTAGATCTAGCAATGAGAGAAATAACATGTGGTGTTAATATATTTACACCTTGGCTACAAAAATGAGTTGTGCTGACTACATATGGATATAGAAAGTGTTAAATAAGGACTTCAGCGAAGATGGAGACATAGGCAGACACACTGTGCCTCCTCACACAACCAAAAGAAAGACAACAACAAATTTAAAAACAAAAAACAACCAGAACTGCCAGAAAATAAAACTGTATGGAAGTCAAACAACCAAGGAGTTAAAGAAGAAACATTCATCCTGGCTGGTAGGAGGGGTGGAGAGGACTCACAGCAAGGCAGCAGCTGACGGAGTGGGTGACCCAGTGGTCCCACATTCATGTGCAGATAAACCACAACAACTAAGGAGTGAGACAGACTGCTCAACACAGGGTCCCAGCGTGGGGAAATAAAGCCTTAAAACTTCTGACTATTAAAAACCTGTGAGGGTTGTAGTGTGGAGAGACACTCCCAGACTCATAGGAGAGTTCATTGGAGAGACCCACAGGGTCTTGGAACCTACACAAACCCACACAACCAGGAATCAGCACCAGAAGTTTACAATTTGATTGAGGATAGCAGGGGATGTAACTGAAAGCTAGCTGAGAGCAGAACAAGTGGTACTGGACCCTCTTGGACCCCTCCCCCACTGGTAGTGTACCAACACAGCAACATGGGGTGCCCCATGCTGATGAAGACATAAGACTTGGCTCCTTACTACAGAACAGGCACATGGAGACAAAAAAAAAATTGCCCAAATGAAAGAACAGATCAAAGCTCCAGAAAAAGAACTAAACAAAATAGACATAAGCAATCTATCAGATACACAGTTCAAAACACTGGCTATAACAATGCCCAAGAAACTTTGTGAGGATCTCAACAACATAAAAAAGATCCAGGTAACTTCCAGCCAAGATGGAGGTGTAGGTAGACACACTATGTCTCCTCACACAACCAAAAGAAGGACAATGACAAATTTAAAAACAAAAAACAACCAGAACTAACAGAAAATCAAACTGTATGGAAGTCCAAGAACCAGGGAGTTAAAAGAAAAAAACATTCTTCCAGACCAGTAACAGGGGAGGAGACAGGCAGCCAGGCAGAGATGGGCAACTGGGCAGAGAGGACTCACAGCAAGACAGTGGCTTACAGACTGGACAGCCCCTTATTCACATGCAGATAAAATGGGAGGAACAACTAGAGAGCGAAATAGACTGCACAGCCCAGGGTTCCAGTGCAGGGAAATAAAGCCCCAAAGCCTCTGACTGAAAACACTTGTGGTGTCTGAGGCGGCAGTGGGAGAAACTCTCAGCCTCACAAAAGAGTTCGTTGGAGTGACCCACAGTGTCCTAGAATATACACAAACCACCCACCTGGAAATCAGCACCAGAATGGCCCAATTTGCTTGTTCATAGCCAGGGAAGTGACTGAAAACCAGCAGAGAGCAGAGCAAGTGGCACTGTTCCCTCTCAGACCCCTCCCCCACTGGCAGTGTCACAACACAGCAACATGGGTTGCCTCACCTGGTGAAAGCCTAAGGCTCCGCCCTTTATACATAACAGATGTGCCAAGATGAAAAAAAAAAAATGGCCCAAATGAAAGAACAGTTCAAAGCTCCAGAAAAATTACAACTAAGTGACAAAGCGATAGCCAACCTATCAGATACACAGTTCAAAACACTG
Source organism: Tonatia bakeri (assembly GCA_004024845.1). Lineage (NCBI taxonomy): Eukaryota > Metazoa > Chordata > Mammalia > Chiroptera > Phyllostomidae > Tonatia > Tonatia bakeri. The sequence goes on along the minus strand of PVIA01002226.1, from coordinate 2,568 downwards.
GTTATCAGGATGCTACAGGAACTCATTGGGTACTTCAATGGCATAAAAAAGACCCAGGCAGCAATGAAGGTTACATTACATGAAATAAAGAAAAATCTACAAGGAACCAACAGTGACAGGAAGAAAACCAGGACTCAAATCAACAGTTTGGAGCAGAAGGAAGAAAGAAACATTCACCCAGAACATAATGAAGAAACAAAAATTCAAAAAAATGAGGAGAGGGTTAGGAACCTCCAAGACATCTTTAAACATTCCAACATCAAAATCATAGGGGTGCCAGAGGAGAAGAGGAAGACCAAGAAATTTATAAGTTATTTGAACAAATAATGAAGGAGAATCTCCCCGATCTGCCAAAGAAAATAGACTTTCAGGAAGATCAGGAAGCTCAGAGAGTCCCAAAGAAGTTGGACCCAAGGAGGAACACACCAAGGTACATCATAATTATATTACCCAAGATTAAAGAGGAGAGAATCTTAAAAGAGCAAGAGAAAAAAGGAGACAGTTACCTACAAAGGAGTTCCCATTAAATTATCAGCTGATTTCTCAAAAGAAACCTTACAGGCAAGAAGGGGCTGGAAAGAAGTATTCCAAGTCATGAAAGGCAAGGACCTACATCCAAGATTACTCTATCCAGCAAAGCTATCATTTAGAATGGAAGGGCAGATAAAGTGCTTCCCAGATAAGGTCAAGTTAAAGGAGTTCATCATCACCAAGCCCTTATTATATGAAATGTTAAAGGGATTTATCTAAGAAAAAGAAGATAAAAAAAATATGAACAGTGAAATGACAACAAACTCATAGCTATTAACAAGTGAACCTAAAAAAAAATCAAACTAAGGAAACAACTAGAACAGGAACAGAATCACAGAAATGGAGATCATATGGAGAGTTATCAGTGGGGGAGTGGGACAGGGATAGAGGGGGGCAAGGTACAGAGAATAAGTAGCATAAATGATAGGTAGAAAATAGACAGGGGAGGTTAAGAACAGTATGGGAAATGTAGAAGTCAAAGAACTTATATGTATGACCCATGGACATGAACTAAAGGGGGGGAATGTGGGTGGGAGGAGGTGTGCAGGGTGGAGGGGAATGAAAGGGGGAAAATGGGATGACTGTAATAGCATAATCAATAAAATATATTTTTTAAAAAAGATCTAGTCAGAAAGGAAGGACACACTAAGTAAAATAAAGAACAATTTACAGGGAAACAACAGTAGAGTGGATGAAACCAAATATCAAATCAATGATTAGGAACATTTCGTAAAAAAACAACCAGTCAGAACACCAAGAAGAGAAAAGAATCCAAAAAAATAAAGATAGTATAAGCAGGCTCTGGGACAACATCAAGCAGTATAACACTCACATCATAGGGGTTCCAGAAGGAGAAGAGAAAGAGCAAGAATTTGGAAATCTATTTGAAAAAATAATGAAAAAAACCTTCTCTAATTTGGTGAAGGAAATAGACATGCAAGTCCAGGAAGCACAGAGAGTCCCAAACAAGATGGATACAAAGAGGTTCACTCCGAGACATATCACCACTAAAATGGCAAAGGTTAAAGATAAAGAGAGAATCTGAAAAGCAACAGGAGAAATGAAGTTAGTTACCTACAGGGGAGTTCCCAGAAGTCTGTCAGCTGATTTCTCAAAAGAAACTTTGCAGGCTAGAAGGGATTGGGAAGAAATATTCAAAGTCATGAAAACGAGGCACCTATAGTCAAGATTACTCTACCCAGCAAAGGTATCATTTGCTGAGGGAGGTATCATTTGCTCTTCTAAAGGAAGAGCAGATAAAGAGCTTCCCAAACAAGAAAAAACTAAAGGAGTTCATCATCGCCAAACCATTATTACATGAAATGTTAAAGGGACTTATTTAAGAAAAAGATCAAAGTTCTGAACAATAAAATGGCAATAAATACATATCTATCAACAATTGAATCTAAAAAACAAACTAAGGAAACAAGAAAAACAGAGACAGAATCATGGATACAAGAGAGCATTTTGATGGTTGCCAGTTAGGAGGAAGTGTTGGGAAATGGGTGAAAAGGGGAGGGGATTAGGAAGTAGAAATGGGTAGTTACAGAACAGCCATGGGGTGTAAAGTACAGCATAGGAAATGGAGTAGCCAAAGAATTTATAGGCATGACCCATAGACATGAACAATGGTGGGGGATTGCTTGAGGGAGAGGGGTTGCTAAGTAGAGGGAGTTTGGGGGGTGGAAATTGGGACAACTATAATAGTATAATCAATACAATATAATTTAAAAAATAAAATGTGTTTAATGGCATCTACCTTTCATAATTACTCTGAACATTAAAACAAGATGAAAATGAGATTTAAAATATAAGCACCGTATAATAGAAATCCACATTCCCCTAACTCTTTTTCCTTCGAGCAAATTAAAAGCACTAAGAAAAATGTTCTTTGCTTGATTTTATATACATATATGCATACCAAATATGCATTTATGTCTGTACAAATACATATAAATCTATAGAATTGTATAATACATAAGGAATTGTAGTATAATAATGAAGACCATAGTTGATGTATTTAAAAGAAGACCTGTG
>PVIA01002225.1:51699-222278 GCA_004024845.1 Tonatia bakeri | reverse complement strand
TCTTTCTTTCTTTCTTTCTTTCTTTCTTTCTTTCTTTCTTTCTTTCTTTCTTTTTCTTTTTTTGTCTTAAAGTTAAAAAGTTCATGATAGCTCCCTGGCTGGTATGGCTCAGTGGATTGAGTGCCAGACTGCAAACCAAAGGGTTGCTGGTTCAATTCCCAGTCAGGGAACATGCCTGAGTTGTGGGCCAGGTCCCCAGTAGGGGGCACATAAGAGTCAACCATACACTGCTATTTCTCTCCCTCTCTTTCTGCCTCTCTTCCCCTCCATCTAAAAAAATAAATAAATAAGATATTTAAAAAATATAGTGCATGATAGCTTGTTGTGGGGGGTTAGGGGTCAAGGGATTGAGCAAAAAGGGAAAAAGACTCATGGATATGGACAACAATATGGTGATTGTTGGGGAGGTAGGGGAGTAAGGGGACTAAATAATAATAGAAAAAAATACAATAAAGATTAAATTTTTTTAAGAAAGAAGAAAGGGGAAAAATGTACCAATCCTGGTTTCCAACAGTCTGTTTTTTTCTTTCATTCTCTTTCTTAATTAAGATTAGTTTGCTGTTCCTTGTAAGATCTTAATATTTTAATCTATCCCCAGCATTTGTTGATTTTCAAAAACAAAATTTAGGAGGCCTTATTGTTCCATGACTAATAAATGCTGGAATAAATCCACTTAGACTTAATCCAGTTAAAATGAAAACAAAAAGTGATAGGCCTTCAATCAGTAAGAGATTGACCTACCCAGATTATGAGGTTGACGTAATGAATAGAAATGCATGCTAGAGTTAGGGAGTTAGGAAGTGAAGACCTATTTCATAAACAGTGAGCCCATTAGTGAATATTATTGTGTTATGGTGACTTTTGCTTCTTAATGTAGACTTTTAACTGCAGGGTCTCTGATGATGAATACTTGAATAAGAAGCCCAGTGGTTTTGCTAGGTTAACTCTAGCATAAACTATCTCATGAGTAATCATGTTTTCATTTGATACTTAGTGGTTGCCCCACATAGGGTCTGGTATGTATATGTTGATATGAGGTGGTCTAGGTGAAAAAACTTTGTTCTTGTATGTGACTTAAGATGTGTGTATATGTTTGCATCTGTATTTAATTCTGACATTACTTAGATGCTAATACACTTAAGAAAATCATGTTTAAGTTTCACGTCTTACAGTTTTAATTATTAAAACTGGTAGTACAAAAAGAAGGTCCCCAAGAAAAAATGGCCTCCTAGGGCCCCATACTTGGAGCGGACATGGAGCTACCTTTTAGAATATTTCCCCTTTTTGACATTTACAGGGACACATAGTTCATCACAGTCACCCGCACCTCTATTCTTAATTTTGAAAAGTACATGGGAAAATAGTATAAGAAAGCAGCAACTACAATTTTCTTGTGGTATTTTATTTTTCTATCTGGTATTGCTTGCTATGTTTTTTTATAGAGAGACTTCTAAAATTCTAAAGACTTATGTTTTCCAAAAGCATTCTTGTCAGGCAGCTTTGCACATCGGGACCTAAACTGTAAGGTCTCTGGTTTAGCATGCACTGTTGAAGCCTGCATATTTTCCAAGAATTCTGTGTCTCTGGTAACCAAGAGCATACTTTTATTCTCAAAGGGTGTATGTAAGGGAGAATGTGATAGATGCCCATGCCCCAGTGAGGATTGCTTGCTTTACATTCTTCAAAATATCTTTGTAGCAAATTCTGAATGACTTGTTGAAAATACAGTTACCAAAAGGAAAAGGAACCATGAATAAAGAAAATGACATAAAAGTAAATGTCTTCAGTACAGGTCTCAGTTTACAGACAGTGGGGCCCAGCATAGCCAGTCACTGACTGCCTGGAGGTAAAGCCAGTTCTGCACACGAGAAGTGATGTCCTTTAAAGTCCTGCTTCCTTTTTGTTGTTGTTGTTTTGTTTCTGTTTTAACTTGGATATTAGCTCCAAGAGAAAAAGGCAAATGGAGTAAACTGGCATTTTGTGTATCAATTGTATGTCATCTATTGTTCAAGACACATTATTTGTGGTCTTTTATTGAATCTCTTAACAAATAGGTGAAGTATGTAGCATTTCCCCAATTTATTGACAAAGACCATGGATGAGGGAGGATAAGAGAAGTTGTAGTTGGTGTTTAAACCCAGGCATACCCATCAACCAAGCACAATGCTTCCTGAGTGAGGTGGGCAACACAGGACAGTTAAGGGCATAACTGGGCTCTTCCTAAGTATAGGCCAGGCTGCGCCAAAAAAGATTTTTTTCCACTGGTCATTTCTCAGTTTCCAAAATTTCACTGTAACACCACCTTCTCTAGTTTCTGCCTTTATAACATGTATTACAGAAAAGGAAAAAAAATCAGAATTGGGAACTGGAGATAATAAAAATATCCTTTATCAATTGCTATTTTAAAAAAAGATTGGTTTTGCCCTCAAAATGACTTTATAATCTGGGCTTTTAAAAATGAAATGCAGCCCTGGCTGGTGTGGGTCAGTGGATTGATTATCAGATTGCAAACCAAGGGTCACTGGTTCAATTCCCAGTCATGCACATGCCTGGGTTGGGGGCCAGGTCCCCAGTAGGGAGCACACCAGAGACAAACACACATTGATGTTTCTCTCCCTCTCTTTCTCCCTCCCTTCCCCTCAGTCTAAAAAATAAATAAATATTTTTTAATGCAGAGATATTAATATTCCACAAAATAATTATTATCATATATTAGATTGAATCAAATTAAATTGACAGTGCTTAACAATTTACTGCCCACCTCTGCCAAATGGCAATTTTACATGATTCAGCCTAATAGTTAATGACAACTCAGAGTTAGGAACTACAACACTGTACATTTTAGCTCATTCAATCCTCACTATGTCTCTACAATGAAGTTAACGGTAACTTCAAGTTACATGTAAGATGTTCACTGCTTTCTGCAGTTAGGCTAGAATTCTAGACTCTATATCCAGGCCAAAGTGGTAGAAACAGTGTAGGTTTGGAGAAAGTACATTTGCCTTGCAGCACATGACAGAGTATCTAGGGAGTTACGGGAACTACCTTCATGATTTCATCAAACAGCCCAGTGACCTCTGTCACTAAATCAATGGGCTGTATTTCAATTGGCCTATTAGAAGTATTCAATAACATATCCTTCTAGAAAAACTCTATGTTTTGGTTTATGATATTATTAAGTTTTGGGTTTTAACTGTTTTCTTGCTTGCTTGGCTACTCTTTTTCATCTCTCCTCCAGTTTTCCTCTCTACTTTTTCCTGCAATTTTGGAATTCCCCAAGGCTCTAACTTAGTCATTCTCTTATTTCTCTATAGTTTTTCTTGGGACTATCTTATCAGCACACTAGTTTCAGTATATGCATATCCAATAAATATTTATATCCAGAATCTTTTCACTACCTCTTAGTCTAGATTTATATATTTAAATTTCTACCTGACATCTTCACTTGGTTATCTTCTAGGACCTTAATACTCACTGAGTCTAAAACTGAACTTTGTTACTTTTTCCTCCAAGTCTGATCTTCCTCCAACATACTCTTAATTAACATATCACCACCTAGTCCCTTATGCATTCTCAACCTGCTTTCTATTTCTGTTTATTTTAATCTCCACCATGATTGTAATTACTGTTGTACAAATATCCCTCATGTTTGACCCAAGTGTATATATCTAATAACTCCTAATAGGACCCTGCATTTATTTATCCCTTCTAATCTTTTCCCTACCATGCAGAAAAAAAAGAAATGTGTATATATCACACTATGCTTCTCTCCTTTTAAATGCTTTGGTGTCTTCCTGCTGTTGTAATGTCATTTTCATTGCATAGGAAGAGTCCATTGCCTCTGTTGCTATGCTAGGTTGCTAAGCAGGAAAGCAGGGCTCATGCAAAGGTCCTGAGAAAAGGAGCAAACTTCCAGATTCCTAAATATGTCATTTTTATTTCCTACCCCAGGGCCTAGGCACAGGTTGTTTTTTCTTCCAGTACTTCTTTCCTCATCTCCATTTCTCTTGTTTAGTTGGCTTTTAATCTTATACTTCAGATTTCTGATCTCTCATCTCTATGAATAGGTTAATTGATCATATGCTTTTGTAACATTATATACCTTCTTGTTATAACATTTATTACAGTTGGCATTTCATATAATTGATATATCCTGACAGGGAATTGAATTTCATAAAGGTAAAGTAATAGAACTGTGGTTACTCAAATTAAAAGTAGCTAAAATGAAAGTCAAATCCACAGTTGCCTCTCAACCCTTTGCTTCTTGTACTTCCCCATCCTAGCTCTTTTGTAACACTGTGAGTCAATAGTACCATCATTGTGACTCCACCTTTGTCTACAAATTCACTCACTGTCTTTGGAGTTTTATTTTCATTCTTGATTTAAACTCAGCATTGATTTTGTGCATCCCCCCAGATTATGTTTGAGTAGTTCCAATAAGAGCTACATTTCATAGATTTCACAAAGAAATTGTTGAGTGGATACAATCTTATTTTTTGTTTTATTGAGTATTATTATCCATTATTTTCATAATTATTTTTATTGGTACAGGTCGGGAGGGGTAGATAATCATAAGCAAGTCATGCTTATTCCATTGCAGTCATCAATTCACAGCAATGAAGTGAAATGCAATTCTTTATAGTTGATACAAATACATATTTTACTCCAAGTTCAACTGGAAAAGGAAGGAAGGAAGGAAGGAAGGAAGGAAGGAAGGAAGGAAGGAAGGAAGGAAGTCCTAGAAACTGGGTTCTGTACACATAGATTTTAATCCAGGTTTGTTGTGTCTAATACTCATTTATCTAATTAAAGGTAGAGTATGGTAATTGACTTTGCTAGTAGAGGAATATCACAAATCATGGACTCATTCACATTAGCTGGCCCAGGAAGTTTGTGGGGCATTACAAAAGTACCCCAGCAAGTCCTGATAAGGAGAATTCTGTGCCATGAGCCAGCTCTCAGGCTGGTTTCCTGGCTTTGGGTTGGTATCAACACTGAGTGAAGCTAGGCCAAAACGAAAAACTAATTGGTTGACCATTGCAGGCATGGAGTGTGTTAAGAACCATACATAAACACAACCATGCAGGATGTCTTCCTAGACCCTGACTAGGCAGCCTAAAAATCACCCAGAAAACCAGGGCCTGGCAATCGGATGGTAAGGCAAAGAAGATGAACAATGAGAGTATGTATCTATCCATAGATTAAAACTAAAGTTTCTTCTGATGCCTGGGAACAAATGGCTTCATCATTTTCCTTATGACACTTCAACCTCTGCAAAGGACTTGTGATAGAGTCACAATGAGGAGGCATATTTTAATGTGAAAACCCCAATGAGAAGAGCCAAGCATAGAGTTCAAAATGGGTGGAGTCAGTTGCCACTGGTCAACTTGGGGAAGGAGGATTTGTGTGAAGCCTGAGAGGGCATGGTGTGAACAAAGGAAACATTAAATCTTAAGAGCATCCCTGAGTGAGAGTGGATATTTCATGAACGGCAGGAGAAAATCCCTATAAATCCTGAAATATCTATTTATTCACTAAATAAAATGTCTTAGGGTGTTAACTATGTGGGAAGAACTGCACTTGGTGCTAGAGAAACAGTGGTGAGTTAAATGAATAAATCAACAAAAACATGGTCTCCTGCACCAATGATGCTTGCAGTGCAGCACAAGATTTTTTGAGTTAGTGACATTTAATTTGAAGTCAAAAGGTGAGTAGGCACTTAAAAAAATATGGATAATATTTCAGAAAAGGATAAAGAAAATCATGTATCAAGGCTCTATAAAGTAAATCTTAGATATGCTAGAAGAAAAGGGGAGGAGTTAGTATGGGTGGATGGTGCTGCATCAGGCATGTATCTTTTGTATCATATATATCCTTCATGTAGTCCCTGTATTCTTTGCCCCAGGATTAATATTGTTGCAACTATAATTGACATAAAATAAAACAATTAAAATTTATCATTTGATATATTTTGATATAAATATTCATCCATTAAAATGTTATCATATTTGAGACAATGAATATACATATAACTCTCCAAAGTTTCCTCATATTACTCTGAGGTCTCTTTCCTCCACCAAAGCCCCTCCATTCCTGACCCCAGATATCCACTTACATGCTTTCTATATACTATGGATTTGTTTCCATTTTCCAAAATTTTGTACAATTAGGATAATGCAACAGGTACACATTTAATTATTCTAAGATTCATGCATATTCTTGCTTATATCAAGAGCTCATACCTTTTTATTTCTAAATAACATCCCATTGTATGATTATAGCACATGTTATTATCCATTCACCTGTTAGTGGGCATTTGGATTATTTACACATTTTCACTATTAAAAATGAAGCTGACATGAAAATTTATGTACATAGTAAACATTTGCTGTCATTAGTCTTGGGCAAATACCTAGAAATGGAATGACTGCATCATAAGGTAGACATATGTTCAACTTTCATGAAATTATTTCTTAAGTGTTTATACCACCTTACATTTCTACCAGAAATCATGAAAATTAAAGACTGTTTTATATCCTTGGTAAGGTTTTTTTTTTTTTAATTTTAATCATTCTAGTAGAAATGCCATATATCCCATTGCAGATTAATTTCCAATTCCATTATGACTAATGATATTCAACATATTTTAATGTATGCACTTGTCATCTATACATCTTTGGAGAAATGTCCATTCAAATCTTTTACCCATTTCAAAATGGGGTTATTTGTCTTCTTATTGACTAGTAAGAAATCCACCATATATGTTGTATGTATAAGTTCATGTCATTGAATATATATTTCTGTTGAATAGTCCATGTTGTTCAATATATAGTATAAGTCTATATTTTAAAGAGCAAAGATTATTACTTTGATGAAATCCATTTTATTGACTTAAAAATTTTTGTATTTTGTATCTGTTATGTTGCAATTATGAAATCTTGGCAAATCCATGGTTATTAAGATTTTCTCCCATATTTTCTTCTAATAGTTTTAGAGTGTAAAATTTTACATTAAGGTCTAAGGTCAAGGTTCATTTTTGTGGATATGTCAGTACTATCATTACAATGTCATTTTTTTAAAAAAGATTCTTTTCCTTTTGAATTATCTTGGCACCTTCTCACAAATCAATTGACCACATATTTTTGCATCTATTTCTGGACTCCCTTGTTTGTTCCATTGATATACTTGTTTATAAGTACACCAGTACAATATTGCCTTGATTGCTGTAGCTTAATAATAAGTCTTGGGACTTCAATTTTACTTCTTAGCTACCAAAATGTTGTTTTGGTTACTTTACATTTTTGTATTTCCCCATACTATTTAGAATCAGCTTGTCAATTACTATAACAAAAACAAAATTCCTCCTGAGATTTTTAATAGAATTATAATCAATCTATTAACCTGAGAAAAATTGACATCTAAATAATATTGAGTCTTTCAATCCATAAACATGATATAGATGTGTATGTTTATATATATTTTTTTCATTTATTCATGTTTTCTTTAAATTCTTTCAATAATGTTTGGGTAGTTTTCAGTGTACAGGCCTCATGTATCTTTTGTTAATTTTATCTCTATATACTTTATATTTCTAATGCTATTGTAAATAATAATATTGTTAATCTCTGATTATTTGTTATTAAGTAGACATACATTTAATTTTTGTATCATCTATCCTGAAACTTTATATCCTGCAAATTTGCTATCCTTCCTTATTAGTTATTCAATCTTTTATAGATTTTATCAGCTTTCTGCATAGATGATCACGCTGTCTGAGAACAAAGATAATTTTTCTGCTACTTTTCCAAATCAAATGGATTGATCTTCTGTTTTTTGCTTAGTGCATTGATTAAATTTTCAATACAATGTTGAATAGAAGTGGTGAGAATGTATATTCTTGCTTAATTCTTGATTTTGTGGGAAAAGCTTTCAGTCTTTAATAATTTATATGTACATATTTAAATTTTATAAAACATTATATGTAATTAGTATATAATTACATATTATATATTATTTTATATATATGTATATATCTTTTATCAGGGTGATGAAGTCTTCTATTTCTAGTTTTTGAGAATTTTAATCAAGAATGAAAGTTAGATTTTAAGTAATTTTTCCTTTAATCTAATAATTAAATTATTTTTATTGACTGTTAAAATTGTGAATCAGTGCTGGCTGGTGTGTCTCAGTGGATTGAATGGCAGTCCGTGACCCAAAGGGTCACCATAACTGGGGATTGGGACTGCAACCCATGCATGTGCCCTGTACAGGAATCGAACCAGTGACCTTTAGCTTTGTGTGGCGATGCCCAACCAACTAAGCCTCACTGGTCAGGGCTTATTTATTATTCTTTTTAAATATTAAATCAACCTTGCATTCCTTATAAAAATCGCACTTGGTCTTCTTGCTGGATTTGATTTCCTTAAATTTTTGTGAGGATATTTGTATCTATGTCAATGAGGAATATATGCCTGTAATTTATTTTTTTATATCTCTCTTTAGTTTTCATATAAAGGTGATGTTGGTATAATAGAATGAATTGGAATGGTTTTCCTTCTCTTCAAATTTTGGTCATTGTGAAGACCTTGAGATAATAGAAGATAATTATATCCAGAGGAATTAGTCTTTTATAAAAAGTCAGCATGTTCTCTAACTGAATCATTCTCTTACTTCAGTGTGCATGAGAAACACCCAAAATTTTCTTCTGAATAGACATTTTGATTCAGAAGGTCCAAAACAAATTCATAATTGGCCTTAACAAAGAAAAACAAATCCTCCCCAGGTTATTCTGTTATGTAGATCTTTGTTCTGAGGACTCTTGTCTATTCAGTGTTTCTCAAATTATGTTTCATAGACCAGAAACATCAGAATCACCCGGGAATTTTTTTTTAAATGTAAATGTTCTTCTCCACTTCAGACCTACTACAGTAGTTTCTCTGGGAGAGAAAGAAGGTGGCATTCTGCCCCTCAAGGTGACTACAATGCACACTAACATTCGAGAACTACTGCACTATGTTAATAAGAGAGAATCAAAAAGGAATAAAAATGCAATTAATTTTACATATTTTGTGTTATAAGTAGAGATGATACCTTCTGTACTTATTTTTTGTAACAATTGTGGAAGATCTGAGAGAGTGGGAAAGAGAGTAAGTGAGATGTTTGGACAGTGTGAAGAAGGTATGGATAAACTTTAGGAAAATGCAGGAGCAGGCTGATGAGATTGTTAGTCACTATTGGATGTCCATCTACATAGGCAATGTGATTGTCAACCTTAATTGGCATCTATTTTCCCAATTGTTTAATTTTCTCTCCAATCTAAACTGCTCAAGGTAGAAGAGTAGACAAGGCAGTTTCTTGGATTTGTACACAGTTATTTTTCCAATGAGTAAAAGTCAATGAAAAAAGGATGCAATAGATGAGATTATTTGCAAAAGAGTAGATGGCTATAATCTTACTCTGTATGCTGTATAAAAAGAGAAATGAAGACAAGGAGAGGATAATAACAGAAAGTTCTGAAATTTATGGATAAAAGGTCTTTATGAGGTGGAAGAACTTCTTCAGTAGACACCTTTTAGAAAAGGGGCTGGGTATAAAAATAGTAATAGCTGAAAAGTGAAATGTTTATTTGTAAATTCTTATCTTTATGCAATAAGAAGCTATAAAATATGACCTTGATAATAGAGATTGAGATTACTGTGCCAGATCATTGGTACTGTGGAAATCACAGAATGGGTGAATAAATGTTCACACATATACTGGTGTTCTCTTTTATTAGCGATGTCATTCACAGTAGTGGGTGGATAAATTGGAAGCTGACAGTCAAAGACTAAATCATAAATACAGTGGCATCAGTGTCACATAAAATAAATTGGAAGTCATCACTGGCACAGGAAAGTTCTAATGGACACATATTTGTTTCTGTATCAGATTATTTTAAACCCCACCACAATTTCAAAAAGTATGTGTTCCTAGTATGCCCTAAGGTCATGGAATGTCTTTTGATAATAAGAAACCTAATTGTGATATCTATGTATGAGTTCTGATTCAGCCATGCAGTACAGAGAGTAGCAACCAGTGTTCCTATAGACCATTGCAAAGAAATTAAGTCCTACTAACTTTCTTGTGTTTTCCTATTCATGACAAGACAGTTTGCTTTGAAAGGTTTCTACCAGCTCAGAAGAACAAAGATGGAGGTTGTATCTTCTGTGCCCTGCTAACATCTATTCTAATTCTATTTTTCATATCCACAGAGAGTGAAGAAGTTTATCAAAGGCAGGTGCTGTCAATTTCATGTATCATCTTTGGACTTGTCATCATGGGCATGTTCTGTGCAGCATTCTACTTCAAAAGCAAGTAAGACCATTTCCTTCACCTGTTAAAAGGTTACTTCTCAGAGAAAGCACTTTGTCATTCATTAAGTTCTCAGTCTTTGCTGTAAGCAAAGGGATCTTAATGCAAATTGGCCCATCAAACATCTACAATGACTTAGAATCTTTTGTAGACTGTGGTGAGTGTATATAGAATGTGTATGCATGTGTGTGTGGTTTATCTTCGATGCACATAGTTATCATTCCTTTTTGTGGTCACAAAAAACTCTATGCTCTTTGCCAGAGAAAGTCAGGGGTTATCCCAAATCTCACATTCTCTTGGTCATTTATGTTTTAATTCCCATAATCCCTGATTCCACCATTCTGGTCCTTTCTCCATTCTCTTATCACTCTTGGTATGGCATGATCTCGCCAGATAGAACATTACAGAAAATGGTTAACTCATGAAAGTTTGAAGGTAATGTGATTAGGTAGAAAAGAACACCTTCTTGAATTTAGAGGATTTTCTGAGTCAATTAAATCCCAACATCTCTGAAGGACACAATGAAGAAAATTCTCATCACTCGCAATAAGTCAGTGTATTCTATATTTCCCAAAAATTAGATTATGGAATTACTGAAAAGATAGCACTTCTATTTAATTCTCAGAAGAGTAATTGGGTCCTTTCTCTGTGCCAAGCCTCTTCTCACTGCTTCATGATCATTTTTTCATGTGGGACCTGGTTTTCCCTTTGCTTCATCAGTGAATCCTGATAGGATTTTTTGGGTGTAATGTGCTTCTAAAAATGCTGATGATTGATTTATTTTTAACAATAGATTATAGGTTAGCTGTTAGGAAGTAGATAGATTATTATAACTGGATTAAAGCAACTAAAAGTCCTGGAGATAAAAGCAACACCCTCACTACCACCCGCAAATGGTTGAAAAGATGAAAGAAGTATTTAAACAGAATACATCACACTCATGTTGTAAATTCAAAAGAAGTAATTATGCTCAGAATCTCCAAATCCTGTAGAATCTCAAATGCTGTGACTTGTGAGAGATGCAATTAATACTATCTTTTTTTTTCACTTTGAGCCACTGTTCTAATTCCTCTGCAGCATCCTTCCCATCCAAGCTTGTTAAATGATGAGGAAGGGAAAAGATCAACATGCCACATGTGCTCTCACTTTAGTTTCCACAGTATGGAAGATAGCTTTTAGAAAATCTATTTGCAGATGAGGAAACTGAGGCTCAGAGATGGTTAGGATATCAATCTTTTTTGACTTAGGATGAAAATCCCAATCGCTCTGATATATGAACCTAAGCTCTACAGAGTGCTTCCTGGCTGGTGAAGCTCCATACAAGAGCCAGTGTTCCTATGTACTCCACCAGAGCTCTGACCTTGACAGGGCCTTAGGGAAGAGGCAAAGTTAGTGCAATTGATTCTGCAAAGTATTTTTGTTTCCTTTCTTTTGTTTGTTTGTTTTATTGGTGCTGCTGCTGTTTTATTTAATTGTTGCAAAGCTTTTGGGAGAGAGCAGCTAATAATGCAGTGATTTGTTGCATCTCAGATAAGTGTCACCTCACATATTCAGGCAGGAGTACTTTACTTGGATTCTAAAAACTGAGAGTAGTCTCCACATTCACACTAAGAAGCTATGGGTCACAGGCAAGTGGTTTGACCGTTCAGAGTGATGTTTAAGAGTATAGAACATGCAGCCACACTGAGTGGATTCAAATCTAGCTCACTACTTACTAGCTATCTAAATGTGGGCAAACAATTTAAATTTCTGTGCCTCAGTTTTCTCATCTAATAAATAAGCATAGAATTAATGCTTCATCACACAGAATTATTGTGAAGAATAAGTGAACTGATGTTAGGCATATAGTAGGTGCTCTTTAAGTATTCACTATTTTTGTTATTTACAAAAACAATTTACAAAGGGATAAAAATTTATATGTAGGGTTGATGATAACAATAAATGAGCTGTTTCTAAATGGTAAAAAAAAAGAAACTATACACATGTTACAGTACATATGCCAGCCACACAATCAAGCTGCACATATTTGAATTAGGCAGATATGAATGTAACTTCTCAAGTGTGTTATAGTGGCTGGTAGGCCTAAGCTTCACATTTTCCACTGTTCACTTTTTCAGAGCATTTCTAATTGTTTGCACCTGACCACTGAGGGGTTGGGACCTCTTGCATCCATGAGGGCAAGGACAATACATTATGTTTCTGTCTTCAGAGCACCATTGGATGTGAGTCCCTGGGTGATGATGGATGATATCACATTCTCTCCAAATTAGAAATAGTTCTGGCGGAGTTGAACAAAGGAAGGATTCTTTTTGTTAACTGAGTTTATACAGCTTTAGTAACTGAGAAATATAGATGATAGGAATGAATGAAAAAAATATGCATAGCATAAATTTATGTAACTATACTTTTTTTTTTACTTAAACCAACAGAAAGCAAGCTAAGCAAATTCAAGAGCAGCTGAAAGAGCCACAAAATGGTAAAAAATACAATCTCAAAGTGTCCAGCACAATGGCAAAGTCAGAACACTTGAAGAATCACATTCAGCTGCAAAATGTAAGTTACGTACGTGTCTCTATCTCCCTTCCCGCACAGCTCACCTCAGTAATTCCAGTCCCCAGGGATGAGGAGCCTGTGATCAGACTCATATATATGTATATACATTTTTTTAGTGCTTTGTAGATTTTTCCTTGTATCAATCACATGGCAGTTCCATGCGTGCATATGAATGAATACGTGTCTGGATGAAAAAAAAAATTAAATCTCAGCTCTTGATTACAATAGGTAATATAAATTAGTCTCTGGAAGCAAAAAGAGTTTAAGTTGTTTGTTCCATAATAATTTATTAAACCCTTACTTTGCATCAGAAATCGTGCTGGGCAGGAAGGATTCAGTGTTCCCTACCAGACGAGAACTTGTATATAGTAAGAAATACAAACATCAGAACCAGAGGAGTGTAGGCTGGTATAGTTGATATTGGAACAGAAATTGGAGAAGAGATGAGAGGGGGATGGGGGTGAGGAGAGGTGAAGCATGTATGGAGGCTGCCTCTTAATAAAGTCATGTTTGAGCTGGGTTTTGAAGAATATGAAAGGTTCATCAAATAGTCAAAAACTAAAGGACAAAATACTAGAATGAACAGAAAGAATAAAGTTATGTAATCTTAAGAATCCATGCTATGTTCTGGCACCCCAACATAAGGGGTGTGAGAGAAATCCAAGGTGAGAGAGGTGGGAGGTGAGAGTTGTGGTCTCAGTCAATACTTCTAACAACTTGAAATTAAATGCAAACTCTTTGAATCCTACGTCTTTCTAAAGTAGTTTTAATCATTTCTGAGATATGCTGCAAAACATTAATTTTAAGGCAAGTGAATACTGTCTAAGGCATACTGAAATATTCTTCTCAGGGTAGCAATTTTGCCCCCACACAAGACTGCACTTTCAGATTCTCAGGCTCAGAATGAAGAAACAAAGGCCATGGTGTAAACCTAGTATTTGAATATAATAGGCAATCACCCAGGACACTTTCCACCCTTCCAAATGTGTAAATCACTGGGAATTTATACATCATTTTTGATTCTAAGAAATCATTACCCAAAAAGTTAGCATTATGTTGGGCATAGCAGATGTACTTAGATGTTTAATGCAGAGTTCATAAATGAGAAGTGTTTCCCAGCAAAGTTTTATTTAACTTGTAATTGTGGCTATATGAAGGGATTGTTCTTTTCTGAAACAGAGAGAATGCTTTTGCTAATGATTTCAAATGGATATAATCCCACCACTCTAAAACAAATGCAGTGATGGAGGGCTTCAATTACTTAGCAACTGGACCTGTCAAAGATTAACAAAGCCAGCCAGTAGTTCAAATGATAAAGACTGATCGTAATCAGCAATATACTATTGCATTATGGAAGAGGGTCCAGTGTGAACTGAACTCAACTTCAATTTGTACAGAGGTAACTAGGTGTTTTAAAGAAAGGATGATGGAATGGGTAGGGGAAACAGTGGGGGTTTCAGAGAATCAGGGAAATGAAAAATTACAGAGTTGGTCAGTGTAAATGTGACTAGGCTAGCTGTGTCTGTTAGCTAGCAATTACTGAATTGAGGATTCTGTACTTCTACAGAGACTGGGAAACAGAAACCCTACCCTTCATATTGATTACATTTCAAAGAAATGGTTTTCAGATCCTTGAGAGACACTCCTGAAATGCAGGAGTGACACCTCAGAGTGACAAAGGAGGATTTATTATTGTAAACACTTTTTAGTAAATGCTCTAGAAAAGGCAGGCCAGGGACCCATGCTCAAGTGTTATCTAGATCAAACTGTAAATTCCTTTGGAGGCCTTGAGAGGTTTTTGTTTTTTTTTAGTTTTGTTTTGTTTCCAGGCAATCCCTTTAAAGTGTATCTAGGGTTATCCTAAGGGTGCAGTCTTGAGCTGATAGACACTGTTAGAGTTTACTCAAGTTTTTTAGTGTGTCTGTGAGTGGGTGAGTAGATGAAACCATTAGGACTAAGAACCGACAGTTTTTATAGGCCAAAGTGTAAATCTCCTCAAAAAGAATACTCGGAGGAGCCTGTCTAAAGTTTGCCTGTCAAGAAGAGTGCCTTTGTCGGACCCTGTGCATTTTACAGGGTTATAGCAAAACATACACACTGTTTTGTATCCCTTATTTTTACCCCACTAAACATCTGATCAATACCATATTCTGTCTTATTTATAATTTGTATAAATTCATTTGGGAGATGGTGTAAAAGTTCACACATAGTGGCCACTTCACACTTTTTCATCCTTCCCCTCCTAGTAGACATTCATGTTCTTTCCATTGCATTTTATGAAAGCAGTATTAAAATAAACTTCACTAATGTGCTCCTCCCACCCTTCATTTGATTGGCTTTATGAGGATTAGACAAACATGAAGGAAATTACTAACTGTAAGGATTCCAGCACTTGAAAGACCTTTGAGCACAGGTGATTTTCTTTTCTTTTCCTTTCTCCCTCTTCCCTTTTCTCCAGCCTGTGCCTCCTGCCAGGACATTTTGTATGTTGTCCCAGAGCAGCAGAGGGTGGGCCCAAATAGATCATTTCCATGGGGTCCTCACTAGGACAAGGGGATACATCTTTTTATGTTCACCCCATTTTTTAATAAAGAGGGTATATATAAAGGACATTTTTTTCTCTGAGTTGTGATGAGGTCAACCAGAATAACACATTTCAAGAGCTCATCAGTGTATAGGACTAAACAGAAATTGGTAATTCAAGCAGAGAATAGACATGGGACGAAGGCTTTTAAGGACCCTGAAAAAAAGAAAAGTGCATTAAAGACACATATGCATGCCAGTGTGGAGTAGAGGGCAGAGGTGCTGATAAATACACTCTAATGCATAGGATAGCCACCCCCAACAGAAAAATTACCAAGAGTGGTATGCAAGTCCAGAGCCCAAGCTCAAGCTGTGAAATGTGTCCATTAAGCCTAGCATAGGAGTTCTGTCACCACCTTTCACATGCTCCCACTGCGAGCATTTATTTCTACTATGTGGTGAATGCCATGCTATCCAAGTATACTATAATCCTTGGGAGGAAAAATTTCCTACTTGCTTACCATATCAGGGAAATCTGCCTTTATTTTATCTTGAAGTGCAGGTTAACTTGTTTGCAAATTGCAGTGTTTAACAAATGAATTACCTGCATCTGGCATTCCTTAAGTTCATTAAACATTCATAGGGAAGAGTTTCACTTTACAGTCATTTAGCTAGATGTGGAACACCTGGTCCAGTGAAGTGACATGATAGCCTGGAAACACTTGACTTTGAGGCTACAGAGCTAAACCTGGCAGTGAGTGCCTTAGAAGCATCTAGTCTTCTCCATCATTTACAGATGAAGCATTTCTGACACAAAGAGATGCACTGACCTGGTTTACTTGTGTCATCTACCAGACCAGTCAAGGAAGTGAACTTCTCAGCTTGGTTCAGGGATCAGAAAGAGAAGTAAGCAAAAGCAAGATTGCGCGCGCGCGCACGTGTGTGTGTGTGTGTGTGTGTGTGTGTGTGTGTATTCTAGTAAGCACCAGGCACTATGTTAAAGACCAGAGAAATAATAATAACCAAAAATGACATTGTCTCTACTTTCAAGGAGCTTACCGATTACCTAGGTGATAGAGGCTAGTCAAATAATCTACCACAACAAATGTGCCAAGACCTATAGCCAACAGTGAACAGCACTGTTCGAGCTTATAGAAGGCTGGTCTGGGAGTTAACCTGACAATGGGAACAACAAAGAACTCTGAGAAGAGGCAATTAATATGTGCTCAGTTCCCTGATTGAACTTACACCTAGCTGAAGTGGGGTGATGGGTGAGTTTGGTAAAGGGTGGGGGTAGAGAAGAGTGCTTGCCGTGCGTTCTATCTGGAAAGGGTGTCTACCTGTTATTTTGCTTCAGTGGAAATGCATTAAAGTTTGATAACAATTCTTATAGTTTTTTTCTGCTCTGATACATTGTGCCAAAATTTTCAAAATAACAACAATGGTCAAGTTGTTTTTAATTACTGTCATTATAGATGCAGATGAAATCATGCTCTAAAACATAACCACTCACTTTCATCATTCTGTGGGCTAATGAGTCACACTTGAAATAAAGAATCTGTCTGGGTGTGAGTTATAAAAAATCTTGTTTGCATGTGCAAAGCTACAATACTTGTTTTAACACAATTATAAGGTGACAAACATATTTTTCTACTCCATCTTACCATTAGTTAAAGATACAGAATGATGTCAGTTGACCTGTACCGTGAAAGCTCATTGATTTGCTAGAGAACCTATTGTGAAAAATTAAATTGCATTATATTCACAATGAATGGTTCTAAATGCCCTCTATTAAAGAGATGATAACTGAATACTATAAGTAAGTGCAAATACACATGTTGTGTATATATAAGATGTGAATTATTATTTTTAAATTATACTTATTAGGGTGACATTGATTAATAAGATCATATAGGTTTTGAGTGTACCATTCTATGATATAGCATCTGTGTATTGCATTGTATGTCCACCACCCAAAGTCAGTTCTTCCTTCACCATGTATTTGACCCCTCTAACCCTTTCCTCTCCCTCTGGTAGCCACCATGCTGTTGTTTTTGTCTATGAGTTTTTGCTTGTTTGTTTTCCTTGTCTATTCATTTACTGTTTTCAGTTTATATCCTACATATGAGTGGAATCATATAGTTCTTTTTCTGTCCAACATTTTACTTAGCATGATGTTCTCAGGATACAGCCATGTTGTTACAAACTGCAATATTTCATGTTTTTTTATGGCTTAGTAGTATTCCATTGTACATATGTACCACATCTACTTTATGTAGTCATTTAGCAAAGAACATTTCGGTTGTTTTTATGTCTTAGCCACCATGAATAATGCCTCAATAAACATAGGGGTGAATTATTTTTGTGAATTAGTGTTTTCAAATTCATGGGGTAGTTACCCATAAGAGGGGTTCCTGAGTCATATAGTAACTCCATTTTCACTTTTTTGAGAACCTCTATACTGTTTCCACAGTGGCTGCACCAGTTTACATTCCCACCAGCAGTGAATGAGGGTTACTTTTTCTCCACAACCTCTCCAACATTGTTTATTGTCTTGTTGATAATAGACATTCTAACAGGTATGAGGTGGTATCTCATTGTAGTTTTGCTTTGCATTTCCCTAATAGCTAGTGAAGTTGAACATCTGTTTTGACACAGACATTGATAAACTAGGAACATTCAGAGTGTGTGCACTAAGTGCTATTGAGTAGGCTTTGCTATTTGCCATTGGGTAGGTTTCAGCCCCCAGAGATTCTGTGGGTGAGTGGTGTCTACAATATCCTTTCCTCAACAACCCTGCTCAGTTATTTTCCTCAATATTATTGTCTTTTAGCAGAAAGACAGACATTTAAAACTGTTTAAAAATACCATCCCTCCCTTTATTACATGGAGTTCCAGATCAGGGGATTATCAGCTGTGTCAGCATTGCTTTCTAACACAAACACTGCTTTCATTGACCCTTCTGACTCCTCCGGAGTGTAAGCTGCTGCAGAACCAGAAACAACATTGTTACTCTGCTTCCAACATGTGCCTGCTTCATTTGACTGGTGTATTGATTCCAGTGTACCACCAACAGTGTGTTAGTAGCGAGGTGGGTAACGGTGCAAACAACAGCGACTGCTCTCCACACCCAGAGCATCTCTGCAAGAGCTGTCAGGGAAGCCAATAGGGATGAGTGCTGCCCCATGAAGTAACAGTATTGACCAGGTCCTACGTGGGTATTTAAAAGAAAATCCTTTCAACTCTCGCTGAGCAAACCCATGAATGGACTGTGGCATCTCATTCACTATTAATGTGATGCTTTGTATGTTATGTCAAATGAGATTTTAACAACACAGATACACACACAGAGAAGTTGAGATCTGTGTAAGTGTAGGGAAAGAACGTGGAATCAACTGCTGTACTTTGTAACACTGCATAGAAATGTTAATGGAAGTGCTGTATAGACAGCTGGCCTGAGCAATTCAACTTCACTGAGATATGATCTGATAGATAGAATTGTGCCTGACTGAATGCTGCCCAGGGATGGAAATGCATATATTTGGGGAGGAACCGTAATCAATGCCTTTGGCACAGAGTGTAAATTATCCAAAGGCTATAACCCTGGCCATTTAGGCTACCTTTAGGGAGGACTGGTGCATACTGTTTGTGCTGAGTGGGTTATACATCTTGAGAGCCCATAACTGAGCTACTCATAAAACTAAAGGGAGGCTAAATTCAGCCTTCAGTCTCTAAATTCTTTTTTCTTCATTTTTGATGTGTGTCTTTTACTTTTTAAAAAATCTTTTATTTTTTAAGTACACTTTTTTTTAGAGCAGTTTTAGATTTACATAAAGCTTGTGAAGATAATGCACAGTGAAGATATGCTATACTCAGTTTCCCCTGTTTTTAAGATAGCACATAACTATGGTACATTTGATACAGTTAGTGAACCCCTATTGATAGATTGTTATTAAATAACATCCATAGTTTACAGAAATGTCCTTAGATTTTACCTAATTGCTTCTTCTGTTTCAGAATCCCATCCAGGAGACATTACATTTAGTTGCTATGTCTCTTGGCTGTGACGGATTGTCAGATTATTTGTGTGTTAATGATCATGACAGTTTTTAGGAGTACCAGTCCACTATTTTTTGTTAGGATGGTCGTCTGTTGGAATTGGTTTGATGTTTTGTCATGATTACAATGGTGTTAACCAGATTTTCAGTGAAAGACAATAAAAGTAAAGTACTATTTTTGTCACATACCAAAATTGCACACTATTAGCATGATTTATCACTGATGATGATTATTTTTGTCATCTATCAGAAGTATCAATTACTAGGTGTCTCTGCATGATGTTACTCTTTTTCCTCTCATCCTTTCTATAGAGTTCTCCTTGGGAGGAAGTGACTATGTGTAACACACACTCAGTGAGTGGGGATTGTACTTTCCTTTTGTGAGGATGGAATATCTACCTAAGTTACTCAGAATTCTATTACAAAAAGTTTGTCTTGTCTTTCTCACTTATTTATTTATTTCATTATTTAAGGGTATGAACTCATGGATAGCTATTTTATACTTTGAGTTATAATCCAAGAGTTAAATACTATTTTATTTATCACTATTTTTTTCAACTTTGACCACTGATATTTCTTATAATTGGTCCCTGTGTCACTTTGGCACAATTGATCAATGTGAGGTACTTGGGGTTTTTATTGAGCATGTCTTTGTTTCTTGGCACTCTAAGCAGACAGAAAAAAAAAAAAACAATATATACACTAGACAATGCTTATATGAAGTATTTTCATCTTTAGTTTTATAAATTCTACTTATTTCCAAAGTTGCTCAGGACAGCAGTTCCCTGAGTCCCACCTCCCACTGATGTTCTTTTTTTTACAATTGTTGTTCAAGTACAGTTGCTTCCATTTTCACTCCACCTCAGCCCCCCACCTCACCTGTCTCTGCCTCCCACCCTCAAACACACCTCCTTTAGCTTTGTCCATGTGTCCTATATATGTGTTCCTTGATGGCTCTTCCCCTATTTTTCCCCATTATCCCTCTTCCCTCTGATTACTGTCAGTTTGTTCTTTCATACATTTCTAATACAGTTAGTTTCTCTTGTCAGAGTTGGCATTCCTTCCTGGGTTATCCAGACCTCTTAAATTGTTTATTTTTTTGTTAATAGATATAGTTTTTTAATACATAAAAGGGTATTAAGTTTACCTATTTTACCTCGTATGAATCATGGTAATTTGTGTCTTTCAAGAAATTAATCCATTTCAACTAATTTATCAAATTTGAGGGCATAGAGTTGTTCATATGTCCCTTTTTTAACCTTTTTATGCCCAGGGGAGAAGTAGTGATGGCCCCTCTGTCACTTCTATTGTTGGTCATCTTCTCTCTTTTTTCTGGGTTAATATGAGTAGGAATTGTCCAATATTATTGATCATCTTAAAGAATCATCTTTGCTTTTATTTTCTCTATCCTTTTCCTATTTTCAATTTTATTAATTTCTTTTCTAAATTTCATTATTTTTTTCTTCTACTTGTTTTAGGTTTAAATTACTCTTTCTAGCATCTTAAGGTGAAGATTGAGGTTATTGATTTTAGATATTTCTTTGTTTCAAATACAAAAATTCAATGTTTTGAATTTATCTCTAATTGTTATTTTGTTACTTCCCACAGATAATGACAAGTTGTATCTTCATTTTCATTTAGTTAAAAATATTTTAAAATTTAGCCCTGGCTGGTGTAGCTCAGTGGATTGAGTGCGGGCTATGAACCAAAGCATCGCAGGTTCGATTCCCAGTCAGGGCACATGCCTGGGTTGCAGGCCACAGCCCCCAGCAACTGGACATTGATGTTTCTCTCTCTCTCTCTTTCTCCCTCTCTTCCCTCTCTAAAAATTAATTAATTAATTAATTAAAAATATTTTTAAATTTATCTTAGACTTTTTGTTTGACCTTTCCGTTATTTACAAGTGTGTTGTTTAATTTCTACATAGTTTTGGATTTTTCAGCTATCTTTTTTTATTGATTATTAGTTTTATTCAATGTAGTCTAAGAATATATTTTATATAATTGTATTTGTTTAAACTACTTAAGGTGTATTTTATGGCCAAGGATGTATTTTAGGTTAATGAATGCTTCCTATTAGTTTGAAAAGAATGTGTAGTTTGTTGTTTTGGAAGGAGTATTTTTAGAATATCAGTTAGATCTGGTTGATTGAAGGTAATGTCCTGATGAATTATATTGATAGTGATTTTCTGCCCTATGGACCTGTCAGTTACTCATAGAGGAGTGCTGAGCTCTCCAAGTACAATAGTGGGTATGTCTATTTCTCCTTGCAGTTCTATCAGTTTTTGCCTTATGAATTTTGATGCTTTGTTAGGCACATACATGTTAAGAACAATTTTATCTCCTTTGAGAATTGGCTCCTTTATCATCAGGTAAATGATACTTCTTTTATTCTTCTTTATCCTTAATACTTTTCCTTGTTCTGAAGTCTACTTTATCTGAAAATAATATACCTATTCCAGATATTTTTTTATCTGAGTTAGGATAATATATCTTCCTGTTCTGTTATTATTATCCTATCTGTGTTTTTATATATAAAGTGGGTTTTTTTTTGTAGAAAACATAATTAAATTTTGTTTTCTCATCTATATGGAAAACATCTGTTTAACTGATATATTTAGATAATTCATACTTAAAGTGATTATTGATATAGTTCAACTAATATCTGCTATATTTATAATTATAATTTATAATGTTTTATACTTGACCTTTATTTCTTTTGTTCTCCTGTAATTCTTCCTTTTCTGATTTTAATTATTTGATATGATTCCGTTTTCTCTCCTCTTCTAGCACACCAATTATACTTCTTTTTAGAATATCTTAGTCATTGCCCAAAGTTTGCAATGTACATTTACAACTAATCACAGTCCATTTTCAAGTAACACTTTATAATTTTATTGGTAGTACAGGTGTTTTATAATGGAGTATTCTGAACTTGACCCCTGTTCTTTATAAAATTGCTGTCAATCATTTAATTTGTGTTTGTAATATATCTACAACATATTACTTTCAAAATCCATTTTTATTTGATTTATTAATAATAAAAAATAAAATATTTTAATTTACATTTATTACTTCTTTGACATTTTTTTCTTTATATAGATCTGACTTTTTGACCTATATTATTTTGTTTCTACTGAGGAACAACTCTTAAATTTTTTTGCAAACAAGGTGTGCTGGTGATAATTTTTTTTAGTTTTTGTATGAGAAAGCCTTTATTTCTCCTTTATTTTTAAGATATAGTTTCACCACAAATATATTCTAGTTCTGTGTCTTTTTTTAAACACTTTATTTCACTTTTCTCTTTTTGTTAGTATGACCTACCAGAAGTCCACTGCATTTCTTAGTATTTTTTTCTTCAGGTGAGGTTTTTGTTTTTTTCTGGCCTTTTTCAGCATTATATATTATTTTTAATTATATTTTATTGTTTATGCTATTACATTTGTCCCAGTTTTTCCTTCCCTCTTTGCTCACCCCTACCCAAGACCTCACAACTCCCTCAGGCAATCCCTACACTGTTGTCCATTTCCATGGATCATGCATATATGTTTTGGGCTATTCTCTTCCCTATACTATACTTTACATCCCCATGCCTATTTTGCAACTGCCATTTTGTACTTCTTTCTTTTTTATTTCTTTTTTTTATTATTGTTCAAGTACAATTTTCTGTCTTTTCCCTCCATTCCTCCCCACACCCCAGCCCTCCCCACCTCCTTCCCCTGTTTCCATTCCCCACCTTGTTATTGTCCATATGTCCTTTATAATTATTCCTGTAAACCGTTCACCCTTTTCCCTCATTATTCCCTCCCCTCTCCCCTCTGGTCACTGTCAGCCTGTTCTCAATTTCAATGTCTTTGGTTATATTTTGCTTGCTTGTTCATTTTGTTGATTAGGTTCCAGTTAAAGGTGAGATCATATGGTATTTGTCTTTCACTGCCTAGATTATTTCATTTAGCATAATGCTCTCCAGTTCCATCCATGCCATTGCAAAGAGTAGGAGCTCCTTCTTTCTTTCTGCTGCATAGAATTCCATTGTGTAAATTGTACTTCTTAACCCCTTCACCATTTTCGTCCATCCTCCCAACCCCTCTCCCATCTGGCAACCATCAAAACATTCTCTATACCTATGATTCTGTTTTTGTTCTTCTTGTTTGTTATTTTTTAAATTTAATTATTGATAGATATGTATTTATTATCATTTTATTGTTCATATCCGATCTTATTCTTCTTAAAGAAGACCCTCTAACATTTCATATAATAATTGTTTGGTGATGATGAACTCCTCCAGATTTTTCTTGTCTGGGAAGATCTTTATATGTCCTTCAATTCTAAATGATAGTTCTGTTTGGTAAAGTGATCTTGGTTCTAAGTCCTTGCTTTTCACTGCTTTGACTATTTTTTGCCAATCCTTTCTAGCCTGCAAAGTAGTTAGCTGACAGTTTTATGTTGCTGCTTTTAAGATTCTTTGTCTTTAACCTTTGTCATTTTAATTATGATGTATCTTGGTAGGCCTCTTTGGGTTCTTTTTTGGGACTCTCTGTACTTCCTGTACTTGTGTCTATTTCTTTCACCAAGTTAGGGAAGTTTTCATTTATTATTTTTTCAAATAGATTTCTAATTTCTTGCTCTCTCTCTCTTCTACTTCTGGCTCCGCATGTTGCAAATATTGGTATCCTTGAAATCGTTCCAGAGGCTCCTTACACTATCCTCATGTTTTTTATTCTTTTTTCTTTCTTTAATGATCAATATTGCTTTTTAATAATTTTTATTGTATTTTTCCTTCTTTCTGCTCAGGTTATTTTCTTTTTGCTTTCCTATGTTCCAGTTTACTGTTTTGATTCTCTACTCTTGGTTCCCTATAAATTGTTCTTTATTTCAATTTGTATTCTCTCATTTTTTACTGAATTTTTATGCTGCTAATGTCCTCACTAAGCTGCTTGAGCATCTTTATAACCAGTGTTTTGAACTCTGCATCTAGTATATTGCTTGTCTCCATTTTGTTTAGTTCTTTTTCTGGAATTTTGTCCTTTCTTTCATTTTGGGCTGTGTTTATCTGTCTCCTAATTTTGGGAACCTCCCTGTGTTTGTTTCTATGTGTTAGGTAGTACTGCTACATCTCTCAGGCTTAACAGAGTGGCCTAATGTTGTAGGTGTCCTGTAGAGTCCAGTGACACAGCCTATCTTATTACCCAAGCTGGGTACTCAAGGTAGGCCCACTGTGTGGGCTTTGTACACCCTTCTTTTGTAATTGAGCCTTGACTGCTATTGGCATGTCCAAGGTTAGCCACTCCCTGTGTTCTGTCTGTAGTCACATGGCATAAGTACAAAACAATCTGCAGATGGCTGCTAGTTGAGTTGGTCTTGGAGGTACTCAGTCAAGGCCAAGCTGTGAACCAAGGAAGGTCACTCCTAGTGCTGTTCCTGGAACAACTTAGTGACAGATATGCGGTTCATTGAAGCCAGATGCTTTTTTTTTTTAAAGAATTTAGGATAATCTGAAGCATGGGCCAAGACATGCATTCGTATGGAAAAATCACTGGAAACGGCTTGAGAGTGCCAGAAAATTAGGTGGGGTAGGGCCTCAGGGAATGAGGCAAACAGTGTGAGCCAGGTTGATGGATTTTCAATTATGATGACTGCCTGCTGGCTCTGTGGCTCTGTGTGTGCAGGGTTCAGAAAAGGAATAATGGTCTCTGCCAGCATTTCTGTCTGGGAGAAGCTGACCCTCAGCTCTTGCCCTGATGACAGATAAATTCAGTTTCTCCCCAAATGTCTCTGATGCCTTTCAATCTACTGCTCCCATGATGGAGCTTACAGGGAGTGAGACTGAGTAAATTCATGCCCAGGCCCTTAAATAGCAACTGCCTGAGATTCCAGAAATTTCTGTCCTCCATAGCCTCAATCCCTTCTGGATTTTACAGCCACAGGTTATGTGAACCTACCTTCCTGGCATTGGGAACCTCGATGGGGAGCCTAGTGTGGGGCTGGAACCCCTTGCTTTTGGGATATCTCTCCAAATTTTTACATGAAACATATGGGTATAGGACCAGCCTCTTTCATGTCTCATCCTCTTCTACCGGTCTTGATATGGTTGGTTTCTTCTTTAATTTCATAGCTGTAGGACTTCCATTCAGCTTGATTTATATGGTTCTGAATGATGGTTGTTCTATACTTCAATTGTAATTTTGATGTGGTTGTACAAAGAGGAGAGCCTTATTTACCTACTCTGCCATCTTAACCTGAAGCCAAGCATTTTATTTTGTTTTTGTGTTATTTTTTCCTTTCTTCTTTAAAAAATAGTCTTTATATTATAGTTCAACTGTGATATTCTGTGGTACAGATTTTTACATATTTATCCTTCATGATATTTTGTGTTCTGTGAACTTCCTATACCTGTGGCTTAGTATCTGTTTATAATTTTGGAAAATTATAGGTTATTATTACTTCAAACATTTCCCCTGCTCCCTTTGCTTTTACTTCTCCTTCTAGTATCCAATTGTGCATATGTTATACCATGTGAAATTGCCCACAGTTCTTAAATATTATCTTCTGTTGTCCCCCACTTCTTCCCCCTTTGTTAAAGCTTTGTGTTTCATCAGGAAGTTTCTTTTGACTTACACTCAAAATCACTGTTTCTTTCCCTGGTTTTGCCCAGTCTACTGATGAGCCTATCAAGTGCATGCATCATTTATGTTACAGTGTTTTTGACTTCTAGCATTCACTTTTAAATATTTCTTAGAATTTTTTTCTCTCTACTTAAAAGTACCTGTTTTTGCGTGCACTTACTTTTTCCTTTAGAGCCCTTAACATATTTTTTATTTTTGTTTTAAAGTAAATGCCTGATTATTTCAACATGTCTGTGGTATCTGAATCAGGTTCTTGTGATTATTTTCTTTTCAGTCATCAATTTTTCCTTGTCTTTTAGTATGCCTTATATCCTTTTAGGTTAAAATGTAGGCATAATGTATTAGGTAATAGACAATGAAGAAAATAGACATTTAGTGTAAGATTTTAGGTTAATCTGGCTTGTAGTTGTGTTTTGTTTAATATTGGCAGTAAACATAGGTGCCAAGAACTTTAATAACTTTTATTGTTTTTTTACTCTATTTTTGTGATTAGATTTTCCTAAGAACTTACTTTTTGAGTATGTTATTGATTATTCTATTATAGTTGTTCCATTTTTTTTCTTTCCTTCATTTCCCTATATCCTGTACACCCTTCCCACCATCATTCCCCCACCTTAGTTCATGTCCATGGGTTGTATATATAAGTTCATTGGCTTCTCTATTTCCTATTCTATTCTTAACCTCCCCGTCTATTTTTTGCCTGCTGATTATGCTTCTTACTCCCCATATATTTTTCCCTCCATTCTTCCCCTCCCTGTCCCCATTGATAATCCTCCATGTGATCTCCATTTCGTTTTTCTTTTATTTAATTGTTGTTCAAGTACAATTTTCTGTCTTTTACTCCCATCCCAGCCAACCCTCCCAGCCCTCTCCACCTTCCTACCATTTCCACCCTGCCCCAGTTTTTGTCCATGTGTTCTTTATACTTCTTCATGTAAACTCTTCCCTTTTCCCCTGGTATTCCCTCCCCTCTCCCCTCTTGTCAGCCTATTCTCTATTTCAGTGTCTTTGGTTATATTTTCCTTGTTTGTTTTGTTTTGTTGATTAGGTTCCTGTTAAATGTGAGATCATATGGTATTTGTCTTTCACTGCCTAGCTTATCTTGTTTAACATAATGCTTTCCAGTTGTATCCATGATGTTGCAAAGGGTAGGAGCTCCTTCTTTCTTTCTGCTGCATAGAATTTCATTGTGTAAATGTATCATAGTTTCTTGATCCATTCATTTGTTGATGGGCACCTAGGTTGCCTCCAACACTTGTCTATTGTAAATTGTCTTGCTATGAACATTGGGGTGCATAGGTTCTATTGGACTGATGTTTCAGGGTTCTTAGAATATAATCCTAGTAGTGGAATTGCTGGGTCTAAAGGCAGATCTGTTTTTAGTTTTCTGAGAAAAGCCCATACTGTTTTCCATAGTGGTTGTACCAGTCTGCAACCCACCAACAGTGCACTAGGGTTCCCTTTTCTCCACAACCTCTCCAACATTTGTTGTTTGTTGCTTTGTTTATGATGGCTATTCTGACTGGTATGAAATGCTATCTCATTGTGGTTTTAATTTGCATCTCTCTGATAGCTAGTGATACTGAACATCTTTTCACATGTCTCTGGACCCTCTGTATGTCCTGCTTGGAGATGTGTCTGTTCAAGTCCTTTGCCCATTTTTTAATTGGGTTGCTTGTCTTCTTAGAGTGGAGTCATGTGAGTTCTTTATATATTTTGGAGATTAAACCCTTGTTTGAGGTATCATTGGCAAATATGTTTTCCCATATGGTTGGTTCTCTTTTTATTTTAATACTGTTTTCTTTAGCTGTGCAGAAGCTTTTTATTTTGATGAGATTCAATTTGCTTATTCTTTCATTTATGTCCCTTGCTCTAGGGGACATATCAATGAAAATGTTGCTGCGTGAAATATCTGAGAATTTCCTGCCTGTGTTCTCCTCTAGGACTTTAATGGTGTCATGGCTTATATTTAAATCTTTTATCCACCTTGAACTTATTTTTGTGTATGATGTAAGTTGGTGCTTGAGTTTCATTTTTTTTTTTTTTTGCATGTAGCTCCCCAGTTCTCCCAGCACCATTTGTTGAAGAGGCTATTTTTACTCCATTTTATGTCGGTGCCCTCTTGGTAGAATATTAATTGATGGCAGAGGCATGGGTTTATTTTTGGGCTCTCTGTTCTGTTCCATTGGTCCATGTGCCTGTTTTTATGTCAGTACCAGGCTGTTTTGATTACTGTGGACTTGTAATATAGTCTAGTATCAGGTATTGTGGTCCCTCCTACTTTGCTCTTTTTTTTTTTTTTCAGAATTGCAGCACCTATTTGGCGTCATTTATGGTTCCATGTAAATTTTTGAAGTGTTTGTTCTATGTCTGTGAAATATGCCATTGGTACTTTAATAGGTATTACAATGAATCTCTAAATTGCTTTGGGTAGTATGGCCATTTTGATGATGTTAATTCTTCTAATCCATGAACGTGGTATATCTTTTCATTTGTTTGTGTCTTTCTTGATTTCTTTCCTCAGTGTTATGTAGTTTTCTGAGAATAGGTCTTTTACTTCCTTGGTTAGGCTTATTTCTAGGTATTTTATTTTTCTTTTTGCTATATCAAATGAGATTTCTTTTCTTGATTTCTGCCTCTCCTGTTTCATTGTTGGTATACGAAAATGCCTTTGATTTCTGGATATTGACTTTGTATCTTGCTGTTTTGCCAAATTCATTTATTAGGTCAAGCAGTTTTTTGGCCAAGTCTATAGGATTTTCTGTGTACATTATCATGTCAACTTCAAACAATGACAGTTTTGTTTCCTCCTTTTCTGATTTGGATGCCTTTTATTTCCTTTTCTTTTCTGATTGCTGTGGCTAGGATTTCCAATACTATATTGAATAGAAGTAGTGAAAGTGACCAACCTTGTCTTGTTCCTGATCTTAGTGGAAAACATTTTAGTTTTTGCCCTTTGAGTATGATGTTGGCTGTAGATTTCTCATATATGGCCTTTATTATGTTGAGGAATGCTCCTTCTATTCCCACTTTGCTGTGTGTTTTTATCATAAATGGGTACTGTTTGTTATCAAATGCTTTTTCCTCATCTATTGATATGACCGTGTGATTTTGTCTTTGCTTTTATGTGATGTATTACATTTGCTGAATTGTGAATATTGTATCATCCTTGCATCCCTGGGATGAATCCTACTTGGTCATTGTGTATGACCTTTTAAATGTATTGTTGGATGCAGTTTGCTAATATTTTGCGGAGAATTTTTGTGTCTGTGTTCATCAGCAATATTGGCCTGAAGTTTTCTTTCTTTGTTGTGTCTTTGTATGGTTTTGGGATTAGGATGATGCTGGCTTCATAAAAAGAGTTTTAGTGTCTTCCATCACTTTGGATTTTTTAGAATAGTCTGTGAAGGAGAATGCTTAGCTTTTCCTTAAATGCTTTGTATAATTCTCCTGTGAAACTATCTACTCCAGGGCTTTTGTGTGTCAGGAGTTTTTAGATCACTGCTTCAATTTCATGTGCTATTATTGGTCAGTTCAGGCTTTATGCTTCTTCTTCATTGAGTTTTGGAAGATTATATTTTTCTAGAAATTTGTCAATTTCACCTAGGTTTTCAAATTTCTTGGCATATAGTTCTTCATAGTAATTTATTACACTCCTTTGTATTTCTGAGGTACCAGTTATAATCTCTCCTCTTTCATTTCTGAATGTGTTTATTTGGGTCCTCTCTTTTTCTTGATGAGCCTGCTTAAAGGCTTGTCGATTTTTAAGTCTTTTCAAAGAACCAGCTCCTGGATTCATTGATGCTTAGAATTGTGCTTTTAATCTCTATGTTATTTAGTTCTGCTCTGATCTTGGTCATTTCCTTTCTTCTACTTGTTCGGGGCTGTCTTTGTTGTTGTTCCTTGAGTTCTTGTAGGTGTAGAGTTATGTTGTTTGTTTAAAATGTTTCTATCTTCTTTAAGTAGGCCTGTATCATTATGAACTTCCCTCTCAGGACTGCCATTGCTGTGTCCCATAAGTTTTGGGTTATTGTGAGTTGATTTTCATTTGTTTCCCGAAACTTCTTTATTTCTTCCTGAATTTCATTCTTGACCCATTCATTGTTTAATAGCATGCTATTCAACCTCCATGATTTTGAGTATTTTGGTGTTTTTTTTTTTCCTTTGAGGTTGGTTTCTTGTGTCTGTCCCTTGTGCTCAGAGAAAATGCTTGATGTGATTTCAATTTTCTTGAATTTGTTGAGGCTTGTTTTGTGTCTTATCATGTGGTCTATCTTTGAAAATGTACCATGTGCATTTGAAAAGAATGTGTATTTTGCTTCTTTGAGATGAAGGGCTCTATATATATCAGTTAAGTCCATTTTATCTAAGGCATTGTTCAGTGCTACAGTATATTTGTTGATATTTTGTTTTGAAGATCTGTCCATTTTTGATAGTGAGGTGTTAAAATCCCCTACTCTAATTGTGTTGCTGTCAGTATCTTTCTTGAAGTCATCTAAGATTTTCTTTATGTATTTAGGTGCTCCTATGTTGGGTACATATATATTTAATATATGTATGTCTTCTTGGTGGATTCTTCCCTTGAGTACTATGAAGTGAGCTTCTGGGTGTCTCTTTATGGTCCTTTTTTTGAAGTCTATTTTGTGTCATATGAGTATCGCTACCCCGGCTTTTTTTCCCCTCTCCGTTTGCTTGGAAAATTTGTTTGCAGCCGTTCATTTTTAGTCTGTGTAGATCCTTTGTCCTGAGATGGGTCTCTTGTAGGCAGCACATATGCAGATCATGCTTTCTCCTCCATTCAGCTATTCTATGTCTTTTGATTGGAGCATTTAATCCATTTGCATTTAAGGTTATTATTGATAGCTACTTATTCATTGCCATTTTTAGACCTGTGTTTCCCCCCCACCCACTCTCTCTCTCTCTCATCTCTCTTTTCCTTCCTTTCCTTAAAGCAGGCCCTTTAGCATCTCTTGCAGAGCTGATTTGGTGGAGGTGTATTTTTTTAGACTTCTTTTGTCTGGGAAGCTTCTTATTTGGTCTTCTATCTTGATTGAGAGTCTTGCTGGGTAAAATATCCTGGGTTGCAGACCTCTGGTTCTCATTACTTGGAATATTTCTGGCCATTCTCTTCTGGCTTGGAGTGTTTTCATTGAGAAGTCAGCTGCTAACCCTATTGGGGCTCCCTTGTCTGTTACTTCCTGTTTCTCTCTTGCTGCCTTTAAGATTCTCTCTTTGTCTTGAATTTTGCCATTTTAATTATGATATGTCTTGAAGTGGGCCTCTTTGGGTTCCTCTTGATTACGACTCTCTATGTTTCCTGGGTTTGTGTGACTTTTTCTCTCATCAAATTAGGGATGTTTTCCATCATTATTTTTTCCAGTAGGTTTTCTATCCCTTGCTCTTCTCCTTCTCCTTCTGGCATCCCTATTATACAGATATTACTATGTTTTGTATTGTCTTGCATTTCACTTAATCCATCTTTATTCTTTCTCAGCCTCTTTTCCCTTTCTTTATCTTTCTGGGTGTTTTTTTCTAGTTTGTCTTTGAACTCACTGATCTGATCTTCTGCTTTATTGATCCTGCTTTTGATTCCTTCTACTGTGGTCTTCAGTTCAGAAATTGTATTCTTCGTTTCCTCTTGGCCCTTCTTGATAGTTTCTATTTCATTTTCTATGTTGCTATAGTTTGCAGCAAGCTCACTGTAGTTTTCCTGTAGTTTCTGGTAATTTACTTTGAGCTCATTGAGCTTTCTGATAACCATTGCTTTGAACTCAGTATCTAATTGTTGAGTTGCCTCTATTTCATTTAGCATTCTTTTTGAGGCTTCATCCATCATTTCATTCAGGAATTGTTTCTTTGTCTTCCCATTGTTTATGAAACTCTTCTTGTTAACCTCAGCTTCCTAAATTGATCTGTTCTGACTCCCTGGGTTTATGGTGTGAACTTCTATGGTGGAATACCTGTGAGCTTCAATGGTGCAGTCTCCTTGATCTCCTGAGCTCACTGGTCTTGGGCTGCCATTTATGTTGGTTCTGTGTTTTTTTTTTTTGGGGGGGGGGTTGATTGTTGTTGGTTCTTGTTTTGGTGGGTCCTTCCCACTAGCTGGTTAATTGAGGGTCACTCTGTCCACCACCCCTTATATTTTGTTTTGCTGTTGAGGGCAGGTTGTGTTGAAGTTGTTTCTTCTCTGTATACAAGGTTTCGAGGATTCTCTCTTGCTCTTGTTCAGTTGTTTGTACTGGGTAATTTCTCCACTATTTAGTTGTATTTCCAGACAGGACCTGGATTGAGGTTAGTGTGGCTTTCACTCCCTCCTTCACCTTCTTCTGTTGTTCTCTGTTGGTGGTTCCTTTGTTTTTGGGTGTCTTCTTCCATCGGGTATCCTTGTGTTCACAGTTTCCACCTATTCTTTTTTGTGATCAGTTGGAGAGGAAAGGCAAAATTGTTTAAGATAGCAAGGGAGTATTCTATGATATTTACAGTAGCAGTTGATAGAGAAGAGACAGGAGATCCTTTTTCTATGTGTATTGTTAACCATGATATTCCATGCAATTAACCACTTTTTAGAGAGGATGGAGAGAAGATAAGACTCTTGTTGGGGAGGGAAGTGCTGTGAGTTGGATCTAGAAGGCAGTGAGGTTGTGGAAGGTCATATTCTGAGGTAAGGTGAGAGTAAATGATAGTAAATAGGTGTAGTATATAAGAGAATAGAGTTAACTACTACAGTAATAGAGTTCAGGAAACCGCAAAGTGGGCTAGGGTCTGAGAGGGGTATTGTGTAGTATTTACAATTGTATGAACAGGTATTATTTACAATAGTATTAGAGCAACAATCATATGACAGAATCTATATGATTTGGATAATAAGACTAGGGAGTATAGGACCTTGAGTAGTGTGCTAATGGAACATAAGTGAAGTGAAAGACAGTGAATTAGCAATACACAATTAAAGAGAGAACAGGGAATACCAGTCAAATAATACAATATAATCAGCTAAGCAAAGAAGACTAAATAGAAAGAAGAGGAATACTAAAATAACTATTAAAATAGAAGATGTAAGAATAATGAAAAAATAATACAAATATGTAATAACTTTCAGGTTCTCTGTAATAGCAAAGTGAAATTTGTCTCACTGTTTTGGGATGCCCCCTCTCTGGGTCCAACTCTGGTCTTTTCACAGTTCCAGAGTTTTTGTCTCACTTGTTGGTATTTAAAAAGAAAAAGAAGAAGAAGAAGAAGAAGGAAGGAAAAAGAGAGAAAATTGGAAAGAAAGAAAGAAAGGAAGAAGAACCAACATAAAACAAGAAAGAAGGAGAGAGAGGAAAAAAGTATTGAGAGATAAAAAAAATAATTAAAATAATTAGAAAAATTTATTTAAAAAGGATTTTTAAAAAAGCCTCTTAGTGGTTTCAAAATAGACACATTGGTTTTGTGGTTTTGCTGGCTGCAGTGGGCTGAGGGGATTTTCTCCCTTCCAGATCAGCACTCAGTCTCACGTGCACTCTCCCCATGGCTAGCCTGAAGCCTCTCTGCAGGTCCCTCATTGCCAGATCCAGGTCTTCCTCAGAGTGAACTTTCCCTGGGATTACCACTGTGGGGTGGGGCCTTCTTCCCAATGCACTGCCCCTGGGTTGTGGGTTGAAGGTGAGGGCCAGCACTCAGCCAGTCTGTCTCTGGCCCCACGGGTTGGGGCACACACCCTTCTCAGTGCTATGGGGGCTCTCAGGGCTTCCCATGCCTCCTCAGATGCACTGCCCAGCTGGGTGTGGGGGAAGCCAGAGTGATTGTTGCAGGAGAATTCCCCAAATAGTGTCTCTTTTTTTCACTTTTTCTTTTTGATAAATTCCTCCTACTCAAGCCTGCCATTCTGTACAGTGGCCTGGCCTCTCACACAGCCCAATTCTCCAGCCAGACCAGGGATTATTGGGGTCAGGGCCCATCATGGTGCAACTTTCAACTCTCCCCAACCAGCATCCACAGACTCCATCGGTGCTCACAGCCCCTGTACATTTTTTGCCACTTAGCCCTTATTTCCATCTCTGAGATTTCAAGCAACCAGGTCACTCCTGGTGATGCTCAAACCTTGTTTGGCCAGGGAGAGAGCAGCTGACCCAGCTCTCTCCCAAGGACTCTGTGACAGACCCGGTGGATGCCAGGCCTGAAGCTACAGCTGCCCTGGTCCCCCTGCCAGTCCCTGGGACCTTATTGTCCTGAAGCACTCTCCTCATCATCTAGTTTTTCAATGTCTGCTACAATTTTTGCTCTCCTATTTTCATATATGCTGGGATACTGTTGCCTGTTTGATCTGTTCCTTTGCAGATCATGTAGGTTTTTCTCCCATGTGTAGAGAGAAGTAGAATCTGCTTCCTCCTACCTTGCCACCATCATCCTCCTCCAATGATCTCCATTTCTGTTCCTGTTCTAATTGTTTGCTTAGTTTTTGTTTTAGTTTTTTTTTAGGTTCAGTTGTTGATAGTTATGAGTTTGTCACAGTTTTACTGTTCATAGTTTTTGATCTTCTTCTATTTCTTAGATAAGTTCCTTTAACATTTCATATAATAAGGGCTTGGTAATTATGAAATCCTTTAACTTGACCTTATTTGGGAAGCAATTTATTGGCCCTTCCATTTTAAATGATAGCTTTGCTGGATAGAGTAACCTTGGATGTAGGTCCTTGCCTTTCATGACTTCAAATACATCTTTCCAGCCCCTTCTTGCCTGTAAGGTTTCTTTTGAGAAATCAGCTAATAGTCTTATGGGCACTCCTTTGTAAGTAACTGTCTCCTTTTCTCTTGCTGCTTTTAGGATTCTCTCCTTATGTTTAATCTTGGATGACTCAATTACAATGCACCTTGGTTTGTTACTTTTTGGGTCCATTTCTTTGGGACATTCTGTGCTTCCTGGACTTCTTGGAAGTCTATTTTCTTTGCCAGATTAGGGAAATTTTCCTTCATTATTTGTCAAACAAGTTTTCAATATCTTGCTCTTGTTCTTCTCCTTCTGGCACTCCTATGATTAGGGTGTTAGAGAGCTTAAAGTTGTCCCATATGTTGCTAAGCCTCTCCTCATTTTTTTGAATTCTTGTTTCTTCATTGTGTTCTAGTTGTATGCTTATTTCTTCCTTTTGTTCCAAAATGTTGATTTGAGTCCCAATTTCCTTTCCTTCATTATTGGTTCCCTGTATATTTTGCTTTATTTTACTTTGGGTAGCCTTCATTTTTCAACTAGCTTGATCAGTTCTGTGAGCATCCTGATTATCAGTGTTTTGAACTGTGCATCAGATAGGTTGTCTATCTCCTCATCACTTAGTTCTTTTTCCGTAGTTTTCTTCTATTCTTTCATTTGGGGCATATTTCTTTGTCTTGACACAGCTGTTACATTATAAGGGGCAGAGCCTCAGGTATTCATCAGGGTGGGGCAACCTGCTTTGCTGCTGCAGGGCACTGTCTGCAGGGGAGGGTTAAGAGAGGAAACAATGCTGCTCGCTCACTCAGCTCTTAGCCCCACTTTCTAATGAACTCTCCTGTTAGACTGTGAGTTTCTCCCACCTTCCCAACCCCCACAGTATTTTATAGCTAGAGGTTTTTAGTCTTTAGTTTCCCAGTCAGCCAGCCCCACCTCTCCTGCATGGTCTGCTGCCTTGCTGTAGGTTCTCTCTGCCTGGCTGCCCATCTCCACCCCTCCTACCAGATGAATGTTTTTTTAACTCCTTGGTTGTCAGAGTTCCATGAAGCTTGATTTTCTGGCAGTTCTCATTGTTTATTGTTTTAAAATTAGTTGTTATCCTTTTTTCAGTTGTATGAGGAAGTGAAGCATTTCCACCTATGCCTCTATCTTGCTCAAAACTCTCGAACTTCTCACATAGAATCTGTGACTCTCAAATTTCTTCTCAAATAGAATTGTAACTCAAAACTTTTCAGCTGTCATCTACTGTTATTATAATGAGATCCTGTTGATAATGATTTTAAGGAGTGGTGGAGAAGAATCTTTTATGACCTTATGATTATATTTCACTCTTTTAGTGAATCTGCAGACTCACTAAGTCCTGTGCTCTGACCTTCACAAGTATTCCTTCACTTTTTACCTCTTATATGAAACAGAAAGGGTAAAGGGGATGGAGTTAGGAAAATGCTCTTCTCTCAGGTGAAATAAAGCTCTGGTAAAATAGGTAGTGGTAGTGGAGAACATTCTATATGCATTTAAAAGTGGTTACTTTTTTCCTTCTTTGTTAGAGATATGAGATTTTTTCTTAAATTGTCATTTGTGTGAGAATCTGTTGTTGGTCTGGAGGTAAAACCCAAGAAAGTGTGGGAACTCTTCTGAAGACTGTAACCCTCAGATGATTTTTAGTTTCACTGTAGTCTACACATGGATTCCAACAACTTATTGACATTGCCACTTTGTATTCTGAACAGTTTATGGTTCTGGCAGATCCTGCTTTAGGTAAGCTGATCTTGACTATGATTCTTTGTATTCACTCATCTGTCCAGATTTTAGAGTGGTGGTTTTCCCTACAACTTCAATTATCTGATGGATATAAGAACATTCATTGATTTTCGGTTTGTTCCACATTATCTTACTGTAAGGACAGGCATGACAATGTCCAAGCTCTTTATTTGTCAGTACTGAAAACCAGAAACTGTGTTTAAATTCACTTGAACCCACATGTACAGAATATTATTTTGAAGTATTACCAAGTTATTAGGGTTTTTTAATAGGGTTTCTGCATGTTTCAACTAACTCTGGATAGGAATAAAAACAATTTAAACCTGAATCTCATTTTAAATGTAGGCACAGAAATGAAAATGATTTTTATAAAGCCTGTGTGAAAAAAAAGAAGATTCAAAATAATACAATATGCAAACTAATTTGTGTTAGTGGATCAAAATAGTACAATTGAAAGCAACAGTATGATGTAACAATAATCCATGCTTTTGAAAGAAAAGATTTTGGACATAATATCTAGTATAAACCCTATGAATAAGCAGATGAGTAAGAGGTTTATCCTATTCAAAACTTTTATCCAGGATTTTAAACAGGGCCCTTAAGCTTTCAGTACCAAAACTTTCATTCCAGCAGAAGCTCTGACCTAGGGGCCCAAAAGCCGACTTAGGCTTTTTGATATATATTATTAAAATGTAAATAAATGGATCACTGACTTTAAATGACTTCATAATTTCCTCTAGAAAATCTGATGCTCCAGAAACTCTAGCCACTGTTGCTCCTGAGAGCCCCTCTGCAGGAGCAAAGCAGAGGCTTACTGCCTCCAGTTGCTACAGGTGCCCCAAATCAGCTCACTTGTTTCTGGAGCTGAGCCTTCCAGGCATCCAAGTATGTCTTCTAAACCAACTCACTAGAAGTTGATGGTAAAAAATACAAAAACAAAACCTAGTAGATCTTTTATAGAATTTGTAAATCAGACGGAAATTGAGGATGTTTGTTACATTTCAGTCACATGTCTATTCAGTTCACTTTTTTCCTAGATGGTTTACAATAAACAACTCTAAATAGTTAATAAAGAAGCACACATGAAGATAGTCCATTC
Organism: Tonatia bakeri; assembly: GCA_004024845.1. Taxonomy (NCBI): domain Eukaryota; kingdom Metazoa; phylum Chordata; class Mammalia; order Chiroptera; family Phyllostomidae; genus Tonatia; species Tonatia bakeri. The sequence continues at coordinate 184,624 of PVIA01002225.1, read as the reverse complement.
TTTTTTGGATGTAATTTTGGTTTGTTAGAAACAGTCACCTTTTTCAAATTATCTCCATATCTTCCTTTGGTTCCTTATCAATTTATTCCATTTTGCAAGAAGCCTGGCCAGCTTCTGTAAATCCATTTTGTAGAATTCAGATTCTGATTAAAGACATGATCATTACTGCCACTATGTGGCTTATTTTGGAAGTACTTTAAAAGAAAATGTTTAGTTAGACATTTTGAAGTTAAGGTTACATAAGGTTTAGTTTTTTTTTCCTACTCTTGTAAACCCACACCCACTGATACACTTTGCATAAAAAATAACACCTAGTTAATAGTCTATTTTACTTTTTCTCATCCATATTCTTTCTGGTTGCATGGGAAACACAGACACACACATGGAAACATGCACACAAAATATACACATATGTACATACAATATCTATAAATGTATACACAAAGCTAATATACATGTATATCCATAATACATATTTACACAAATATGTATACCTGTCTTCTGAATTTTTTTTATTAACACACATTCTTTATATTATGCATATTTTTTGTACCTTGATATTATTCTTTTGAATGGCTATATAGTATTTGTTTGTGGACATTTTTATTGTTTCCTTTGTGTTCATTTTCTGTTTTTTTATTAAAAATTGTATTGCTGACATACTCTGCTAATTATATCACCTTGAAATTTTATAATTATTTTAATACTGGAAATTCCTGAATCAAAGAGTATGTATATTTAACATTTTGGAAAACATTGCCAATATTTACCCTAATAAATTAGCACTCTCTACTATTCTCAAATCTTTGTCTTTACTAAATATTCTTGAAGTTTATTTTTCTCTATTCTAATGTTCATTTATTGAGTGTATTTGTATACCTTCTCATTTTAATATTATACCTATATTTTTTTCTATGACATTCTTGTTTATACATTGAATACAAATATCTGGATTTCAAAATTCCTGGAGTTTGGTTAAAATTCTAAAAAAAAATCTTATTTCTCAGGAGAGTTTTTATTTAAAGCTCTAGAAGAGAAACCTGCTATTCTTGCTGCCTGTTCAAGTTCCAGAGTTCCAAAGGGTGTTAAACTTGACCGCTATCTGGTCGAGATGCCATGTGATACTTACCTTGAGGCAAAATTTTTCATAATGTGTCATCTCTATAAGTCTCTTTTAGGCTCCTATAGCTTATGAGGCTCCGTAATCAAAGGTGAAACCAAGACTTAATAACTATAAAGAGCAAAATGCTCGCAGTTTTCTCCTTTTAGACACAGGAAGTTCCTGATAACGGGCTATGAGAGGGAGACAGTGGAGAGTGGTGGGAAGATACACTAAATCAATGTCCTCTATAATTTCAAGAATATTTCAAGTTTTATTCAATCAGTATTTATTGAACCTTTATTAGTAGTCAGCTACTATTTTTTTGTAAAGTGCACATTGAATAAAACATACGTATACTTTTTTGGCTGTGTTGTGGGTACGGATTGATATGAAAAGACAGGCTCAGGGGTCTAAAATGAAGAACCCTCTTGAATGGACCTTATCTATTCACAGAGAGTTTGGGGCAAAGATGGGGACAACGTACTCAATGTGTGAATAATAAGATGCAAATGATGTTTCTATCATTCTCCTAATTGTGTGCTCAGTGGAATGCTATTGGCAGGTTCCATAACTTTCCAATACCTATCTGTAGTATTATAGGCCTTCCTCTTGTAACTATCCTCCAGCTCACCTTTGTGCATGTGATTTCCTACAGTATTCAAAGGTGGAGAGACATCCTGTGACTGCTTTGGAGAAAATGATGGAATCAAGCTTTGTTGGCCCCCAGTCATTCCCAGAGGTCCCTTCTCCTGACAGAGGGAGCCAATCTGTCAAACACCACAGGTACAGATCATGGTGGGAATGGGTACCTTCACAACATGGAAGACTCTGGACAACACATTCCAAGAAATGGCAACACTATTAGGAGAGATGATTGTTTTTGCTTTTCCTATAGTTCTTCATGGAATGGATGCTCAATCAGCTCACAGCTGGTAAACCAAAGATACCAGAAGGTTGCAATGCACCTATAAAAAGCCTAAAGGAACTCTTAACAATACCCATCAGAGCAGCACACACAGACCAGTAGATGAAACAATCGCATTCTGAGAAACTATTAAAAACATGATTTTTTTCTAGCCTGCCTTATCACTATCTACAAATTTAATGACTAATTCTTCCCTAGGCAACTGATGTGACATGCTCCAGGTCTTCCAACAAGGTTCTCACACAAAGAAAACTTTCTAGGGGGATGAATCCTGGCAAATCTTCTTCATGGATCTGCATGATCTGTTATCAGTGGCATAGCACTCTTACAAGCTGACCATAGAAATCAGCTCTTTTGGGGAGAAAGCCAAAAATAAAGTTATCTTATAAATTATATGGCATTCTGAAGCTGAGAAATTTCTTTATTGCCTTATAGTCACATACTCTGTTTTATGCATAAGGAATCTGGAACTCCCAAAATTGAAAACCTTTGTTCTACAACAAGTGCCAAAGTTTGGAACTAGAGCCTGAACAAACAAATGGTTTGTCATTTAAATACATATCCTCAATCTTTGTAGGAGTTGTCCCGAATTAAACATCCTTCTCTTAGTAAGAAGTATAATACCTTAAACTTAAAAAACTATGCAAATTTGTAAAAATAAAATATAAAAAATATCAATTTTCCCAGCAATGAAAAATAAATATAGGTTTTACATATCTAGGTAGTGTTTTTTTAAAACCATAGTGACAGAAGCATGCATTAACAAGGAAACTCTCTTCTCCTTTGCTTCTCAATGAGTCTGAAGATGATTTTATTGAAGATGACACATTTACTATGAGGTTTTTCTGTCATTCTACATAAGTAGAGACTGAAATACTAAGGGTCTGTTGGTTTTTAAAAAGTAATTTAAATATTTTCAGTTCAGGATTGAAATATGTTTAGCTATTGGGTAATTGCTTTAGTTATTAACTACAAGTTTTGATTTATATCAATTGAGGCATTTATAGATATTTCCCTATGAAAAAATTATTTCAGTTCACTGGAGCTAATAGAAGTTCTTTAATTAGGGAAATACATCCAAAATTGCCAGCCTTTAAGAAGATGGCTATTTTCTTCCAAACACTATTTTTCCCTGCTGATTATAACACACATGAAAGTGGTATTCCATCTAGTCAAGTGAAATAATTAAGTATAATATTATTTTATACTACATTATGCCATAAATGTTTTAAAGTTGAGATAAAGAAGGATTAGAGCTTCTAATGTATTTGTGCTCCAGATACCCTACTCTTACCCCTTGCTTGTTGATACACTTTCTTCTAAACTTGGATTTTACTCTGATTTTTAGGAAATACAAATGTCTTTAAGAGATCTTCCTTTTTGTTCAGTTCAGTGACATTGCAGTATTTATAGGCATACATTGTGTCCTGATAGGTAGGCAAGGGTTGATTTATAAAGCACATCTAAAACTTTTTAAATTATAGTGTAATATAACATAGTTTTTGTTTTGTAAAACATGCAGTAGACTTAAATGTTTTCATGACTGATAAACTGGCCACTGATTTATATAGACTAAAAACTGCTCCATTACTTCTGAATGCTACTAGTTAGAAGGGTAGCATAGCTGATTGATCAATAGGTATAGAACTGCTTTTTAAGATGGGTCACTAGTTCATACTGGTAGACTTTGCTGTTGTGACAGTTTGGCTAGCTATGAATAATTAATTTCTTTCTGTGCACTGTAAATATGACTTATTTGGATAATTTATTTATGAAATAAAACTGTTAAGTCAAAGCACTGTTTCTCATTTTTAATAAATAAAACTATTCCTTTTTAAAAAGGAAGTCAATTTTGTCATGTCATACTTATTACATTATGTTTTAGCAGTATAACCCATTTATAGACAACACATAGATAGGCCTTTTTAATAATGAAATAAATTCAGGTTTTTCAATGACTAATGGGAGCCTTTGAGTTATCATTGGTGGGGGAGGAATCAGGGGAATTTACTGTGTTGAGCACCTAGTATGTGCTAAATTTCATGCTAGATACTTTGCATACTTGATCTTTTTGAACCCCCCACAGCAATCCTATGAAAAGACTTAAGTATCATGCTAATGCTGTTCTCTTGCACCTCCTCCACCCATGTCTAGGCTTTACCTTTCTCTGCCTTGCTCTGTGCACTAAGAGGTAAGCAGGCTCCCTTGGCCTCTAGCTTCTCTTGATTCAATGTGAGGCAAGAATAAGGTATGGAAGGGCAGAGGGAGAGCAAGGTCCTAGTATTTCTGCCCCCACCCTCCCCGGCTGCCTCAGCTATATCCTTTTTCCTGGGACAAAGTGCTGGCCAAGTGGTCCTCTCTTTGCAACCCCTTTTTCTCTCTATTCTGCAGATGGCTTCCTCCCCTTGTCCCTTCAATTACAGGGATAGTAACAGCTTCCCATTGTTAGTAGCCCTGACAAACAGTAAAAGCCTATGTTGCTTTTTTTTCCTCAAATACTAAACACACCTTTGAAAACAGCAAAATGTGCCCCCAAATTATCCAACTTAGAGTACCATCTATTTTTCTCCAGGACTTTGACTGGTTCTAGTACTTCCCCCAGTATCACACTGCTAATAATGTACAGATGCATATCCAGGTACACCTATTTCTAGCACCCAAGCCTTAGTACCCTTCAGAGTCCGAAATTTCCACTGGATGATATAGGTAGAAGCTGGCAGGAAGGGAAATAAATGAGCTATTATAGATCTCCTTAACTTGTTGGCTACTAGGCATTTTGAGACTCAACATGCAAGAAATATTACAATAAAGAATTAAGTTGTAATAATGTTGCCAGGTATGACCTGGTGTTTGCACTGACTCAGGAAGTCAATGTTGGCTTGAGGAATGTGAAGTTTGATTAGTCATCATGGTTGTCAACTCTGAACTTAAATAATATTTGATAAATTATTTTGTATTTATTAAGTAGAAATAACAGCAATATTAGTACCGGAAAGTTACAGAACTCCAAATAATACAGTTATATGGGTGAAACTTCCTTAGGGGAACTGGTACCTTTAAAACTTGATAGTTCTATTGAAATTTTGAAAATGTTTTTCAATTTTTTCTGTATAGTTTTATGTTCTCTATATAGTTTCATCACATAAACTGGCATCTTACAAAATGTGTACACAGGAGCAAATTCTCCTCAGTACTACCTGTGAGAACAGGTTAAATTGGTGAGGTAGAGGTGAGGATGCATATGGAACAGGTAAAGTGTCAATTTAGCAGTTGATTTTTATAAAGAGTCTTGTTCTTTTGTTTAACATGAGCTATATAGGGATATCACCTAAAGTATATCTCACTTATAACTTGTGCCCTTTGATGACATCTAAAAATGTAGTTATTTGGGTATTTGGATCTGTGAGTCAAAATGAGGTGTTTAGTAAAGCAAATTAAAAAAAATAATTTAGTTCCTCAAGATTGATGAAAATGTGAGGTAGTGAACTGTGAATTTAATGTATATGTTAAGGAGAGAATGCCAATTATAATAAGATTTGTTTGTAGCAATTTTCAAACCTCACTTAAACACCCGGTGAACTGACTGTAGCATGCAGAACCCAGCTCTCCCGGCTATGGACACACATAAAAACCTGAAGTGTGCAGAACCCGGCCTTCTCCCGGCTGGCTATGGACACGCTTAAACACACTGCGAACGGCTCGTTGAATCACAAGAAATCATCATGCATAGAAACAGTTTTCTGTAGGGAAGTCAGGAAGGGAGAAAACCCTCTAATGGGGAGAGCACTCGGCTAACCCCCTCGTGGGGAGCACCTTGTTCCCTTCTCCCAGTGAATTTTATTCTTGAATACCAATACAGTTTGCAAATTACAAGTAGTTAGCTTTCGAAAGGTGCTAGCAGATTTCCTACTGGGATGCTAAGCCAGAGATTTTGGGATTTTATCATTTAAAAAGACTACAGGACTTAAAGCTTAGATCTGTTTCCTGCCCATGACTTCATATTCTAATTAAAGAGCATCCTCCAGCAAGCAGATCTCACAGGGTCTTTCATATTCTATGTTCCAGGCCTGATTACCCCAGGGGTCCACCATCTCTGGTCTGAGCTACCCCTATGGCTAAGCCCTGAGAAGGGCTGGAGACAGAGGCAGCAAGGAGACTTGGATCTCTCATATCTAAGTACAAAGACTCAGGCTAAGAGGGGGCAGGGGTAGATGATCACCCCTTCCTTTCCACAGCCCCTTCATTTATTTCCACAGTCTCATGGGTCTTAATCCACAGGCCTTTATGAGATCAGCTCCTGGCTTAGGCCACTCCTCCTTTAGGAGTCTTACCCATCATTGGAAATTGATCTAGCATTTAAAGGCCAGGCACAGAACAGGCAGCGTTCATTCCAGGGGAATAAGTTTTGTCTCCTTAGTGGCTGGCCAGGAGTTCTCTCACTCAGCCTAAGTCACAGAGGGTCACAGCTTCCTGAGACCAGGTAGGGCAGCCCCCAACATTTGTTTACCACTAACAAACTGAAATTTTCCCCATAACACCCTTCAAGGCTTCCTGTATTTGGTTCTTGTCAGTGTCTAATAACAAAGCCATTTTTATTTTTACTTGAGAGATAGTTACTATAACTTGAATGATGAGGGTGGATAAGAATCAGAAGCTTGAGAATGTCTTAATCCCACCTCTTATTTTGGTTGGAAAGCAGCAATTATTTTAGTCAATGCTCCCCATTGGAAAGCCAGAAATACAAGAACTCTTTGTCTAAGTATCAGCAAGGGTAAAATGGATTTGGCAACTTCTGATCCCCTCCTAGCTATACTATAGTTATGGATGGAGACTGGCCTACAACTTTGAGAATCTGGGGTGAAAATACAGTGTTTGAAAAGTTTGCACAGCCACTGTAAGGTTATTGCTATGACCAATTTGTTTGCTGATTTTTTTTCACCCCAGCAGGAATTTGTCTTCTTGCTGCAGCCCAGGACAAAGGAGTGGCATGCTCCACAGGAACGCCTTTAGAAGGACACCACCCTCACCTCAAAGTAGGCTGGGTGGAATTGTGGGACCAGTGTATCAACAACTTGAGGAATCAAGGATCCCAGACCAGGATACAATACCTTGTCAAGGGTAGGTCTAAAACAATGAAATTGAGGGAGGGTGTCATTACTGCTATAGCTTTAAATTGAGTCATGTCCATTGGGCTTTTATTCATTGATATTGTCATCAATTAGCTATTTATACTTCCTTTCATCTTTGTTTCACAAATGTAAACTAACTTGAAAGAGTAAGTACAATGGAAATAGATGTTAGGGAAATGTTAGAGAGAAAATAAACATAAACACTAACAAGAAAATAAATGTATAGGTATGTAGGCGGTGTGTTGATATATAGTTGCTAAAACAACTTAGAATTTGTCTTTGATTTAAAAAACTAGAGATTTCTTAAGAGGACTAAAGTGTTTCTTTGTCCTTAGTTTTGGAAAAAAATTACTTAATTCTCTGATCAGTATCATGGACAATATCCTAAAAAATAACCTGTAATGTGTTTATTTAAATTATATATATATAATTTAAACTATATAATTATATAGTTATATATAAATTAAATATATAATTTAAACTATATATATATAGTTTAAAATCTTGAGCATTCTTGAATATGTATCAGTTACAGTATTCTCTCAAGTACAACTTGCTGAATTCAGATCTCTAGGTTTGTTCACAGTGAAGGGATGGAAAAAGGGACTTGGGATACTATGGCTGCTATTCCTCCTTGCAGTACAAAAGGTATCCCTTCTTCTGAGTGGACACAAATTCTCATAGGGTTCAAGGCATGGTGAGTGGAATGTATTGCAGAGTGAATTTTAGCCACCATCCACCTAATTGACGTACTGTTCAACCAAACATGGCAGCACTTACTTAAAATGACTGAAGTTCAAATCTCATCTTTGGCCCTTAGTATTTGTGTGAATTTGAGAATCTAAGTTTTCTCATCTATAAATTGATGACCCTTCCTGAAGGTTGATGGGTAGATTTTTTTTTTTAATTATGTGTGTAAAGAGCTTGTATAGGTCACGAGGTAAAAACAGAGAGGTAGTACTGATATTTATTGTCACAGGAACTGTTACAAAATTACCATTGATTTCAATAGTAATAAAATCAGGGTTTATTTCAGAAATTTAAGGAATCTGTTGCCTCACACAATCCAGGTTCTTATTACATCTAGTTTTTATCTCTGTGTAAGCCAGGCCAGATTTCTATGCTTCTCTGGCCTGGATGACTTTTATACACACTTTATCAAGCTGAAGGCCAAAGCAAGTAGGAAGACCATCAGAGAGTCCTGCCATTTTATTTTCTTCTGGGTAAGATGTATGTGCAGTTGTGCCCTATCTGAAAAAGCCCAGCAACAGATTTCTTCAAGAAGACTAGAGGATAGGAAATGAATAGCCTGTGGCTGGGTTTTATAATTTTGAAGCAATTCCAAATATACTGTAAAATGTGTTTGATACAGATCTGGTTTGACAGATGTAAATTCAACATAACATCCAAGTTGTCCAAGAAGTAGGTTGGCATTTCTGTTTGCCTTGTGTCTGGAAAAGGGGCTTATATTTAGTCTATAATAATGACTAATTATATCTCATAATTATTTTTCTTTTTAAATCACTGATAATGTCTATTAAATAGGATTAATATATTTTGTGGGTGGAGAGAGAACCAAGCCCACACTGCCTTTCTTTCTGTTGGGCATATTTTGGCTATCATTCCATATGTCCCAGGTGTAAGGATGTTCTGGCTCTATGCTGCACATAGGCTTAAACCATATATACACAAATATTCAGTGGCTCAGAGATTCTGATTACATGTTCAGGCATTGCTTTTCTTTTACCTCCTGGGAGACTTACACTTACTGTCTGCAAGGTGGTGGTTTTGTTTTGGTTCAATCATCATTGAGATTAGAATAGTCTCTCCGGCTGGCCAGCCATGTGCATTTTCCTACATGTGTTATGGGCCCAGTGTTGATAAATGGTAACTCTAAGTATAAGTCACTGTGTACTCAGTGCAATGAATCTCAGGGAGCAATCTCATTCTCAGTTCTTGGAAATAGCTCTTTTCTACTCCTGGGGGACTGACTGTCTCTACAGACTAGAAATAGGATTGGTAATAGAATTTCACAGCTAAAGGCCTTCTTCAGATCTGGCCCTTGCCTAGAGGGGGAGTGAATGAATTTGCAAGAGCTATCAGCCATCTGCTGCATGTTTATCAAGCATGTGGGCACTGTCTGCTAGTTAGGCTCTGGTGTCTGCAACTTCACTCCTTGGCACTGACTTCAGCCCACTTTGAACCCAGCAGCTATTTTAGTGAGGCCTGAGGAAGGCATGAGGTGGTGATTACTCAGGCAAGTCAAACGAATGTATTCATGTACTAGAGAGAAAGAAATGAAGCTACAAAAGTTTGACTGCCACCTTCAAAGTAGATGGGATACAAAAATATACTGATTATTTATCTCACTTAACTAACAACTTTATATACTTCAGTTATTCTTCAGGAAATTGATAGATGAGTGCACTAAGAATAGGGGAATTTAAATGGCTGGCCCAAGGTGGGATATATCATATAAAGACACTAAAATTGAATACTGGTCTTTCTGACCAAATAAGCCATTAAACCAGAAAAAGGAATGTGAAGAAAATCACATTCATGGATGATGATGTATAAATGGAATCTCAGTTGTATTGTTTCAGAGGGAAAAGTGAATTCTTTCAATTTAGTCAGTTCATTCAAAAGCCATATGAACTAGGAACTAGGTCCTGGAGTCCCCTATGGAAATACAAACTCCTTGGCCTGACTCCTGAATTATTGGGAATAAAACCAGGTGACTAATTGTTGGAATATTTCACCTTTTAAGTGATGTTTTGACTCACATATTTAGTGAGGAAATGCACTTGTGATTTCTTTTTTGAGGGATTGAAGGAAGGACAGGCCAAACTGGTATTTTACAGTCAATGAATAACAAGCTTATGGATCAAACTTGTGAAAGGGTGATTGACTCTCAGGGATGCAGAACACTGAGTGTTTTCTAATCAAGAATCACATCTAGAAATGTATCTCTCAATTAAACTTCTGAAGGATAGTAACAGCTTCTACTCAATACCAGTGCTGGGACACTCACAGCAGCTCTAGAAAGGAAGAGAGGACTACAGGGTGCCTCTGATCGAATAGTACAGAGGCATTACTTCAGTTAGTTCTCAGAGTAATCTCCCCAGGTCAGTATGACTATCCCATTGTTTTAATATGAGAAAATTAAAGTGAGTCTGCAATTTTTCTAAAAATAACATTGGGACTTGAAGTCATATCTAATCCAAAACAAAATCACATTTTGGAAAGTTGTAACTGTTTAAGGAATATCTTCATGTTATAGTAACATTTTATTTCAGTTATTGCCAGCCATGTGTCCCATAACTCACTTGTGAGGTGACAGAAAAGTCAGCAGCTGCAATTTCTCTTTCTCATCTAAGTCCTTAATTCAGCAGTTAGGCATGTTGGAAGACTGTTACAAGTTTGGCTTGAATTACCTTTGACCACTTCTTAGTCATGACACATTGTTGACTTATTGAAACTACAATTGACTAAATCCTCAAAGATATTTATACCTTTGCTAATATTTTTTCCAAATAATGTTTAGATCCTGGTATAAGAATTTTCATCTGTTGTCATCACATGTCAATACATTAGATTATACCTACTGACATACTCTCATGAGGTCTATACAAAATATGATTTTGCCCTAATTATATTTTTGGCTCTGTTATGTTGGAGAATCTGATAGAAGACATTCTACATATTCATACATATTAATGGTGTTAACAGTATGGTACTAAAGACAGGACACAAAATCCTCTAACTTGTTTCCTTTCTTCTTGTTGAAATCGATTTACTGATTAAAATTCTTAGGTTTAGATTTTCAGTCCTACAACACTAAAGAAAAAGGGAAGTTCTTTGTATGTGGTGACTATATAGTTTGCACAGGTAAAGATTATATATCCTTCTAAAGGTGTTCTAGTGCACCTTGGATGTCCACTGATTTCTGGCTTTGACAGTAACAATGAAAATAAGACAACTTAGGTTTAACTTCTTCCTCTGATGCTTACTAAAGGTAATTTAGGGTAAATCATTTGAGTACCCCTTAATGTAGTTTATTCATTCCTTACATGGTAATAATAATAAATAAACCACATAGTATTTAAAAATTCAATGAGTCAAATGCAGGTCAAAGTGCTTTTTAAAAGCACTCTGTGGATGTTAGCTCTTATTATTATGTTTGAAATGAATGCTAACTGGGGTATAAAGTGTGTTTATGTATTCATGTGTCCATTCCATTGAGATTTATTGATTACCATTTCTGTATTAGTAATAGTAAGGATGGGACTAAAAAGACACCTAAATTTGTTCCCTATCTTTTCTTATTGTCTGATGGGAAGACAGATTTCTAGATTGTCCCCATCATGTCCCCACATTAAAGACTTCTATTTAGTATGTTACATACTTTTTTTGCAATTATTCTTTCCATGCATAAACATGACTTTTATTTATATTACGATATGAGACTAAGAGAATGATATATATTATATGGAGAGCAGATCAGTTTAGATTATGCCTAAATTTTAATGTTTAAATTAAGGACATGAACTGAGAAATAGAATAAAGACTAATATTCTAGTCCCTAAATTTGTATCTATAATATCCTTGAATCTATAATATCGCTGTTCCACTTTATGGTACTGGGAACTTCTTAGCTCTGGCAAATTCACCAGCTCTGAACAGGTAACAAAGGGGCAAGTCAGATTCCGAAATATTCAAGTGACTTGAAATGGCAAGTTGGCATTCTTAACAAGCCATTGACATGCACAGTGAGCTACATAACTTGTCTCCAGAAACCATGTGAGGAAAGTTGCTAGATTGATAGAGTTTCTGCATGTTAGCCACTGGGCAGAGACAATTGTATGCTTCCTGTTCCCATTTTTTGTCTTAGCAATGTGTAGGGAGTCAATTCCTATGGAGCAGAGTGTCAATAGAAATTGCATTCAGTTTCCCTAAAGTTAGGGTGAAACAGAAAAAGTCAGGAATATAGTACCTTAATGCTTAATATTGGGCTTCCTGATTTCTTTGTGTAGAGTGGCCACATGAGTACTAAACCAGGGCTGAGAGGGTGGTCAAGTTGATGGAGTGGAGTAATGCCATTATGGGTTTCCTGTTTGTCACTATGGAAAGGCCACACTTACCTGCTCAATCCCCATTTACTTTGTATTCTAGGATAGAGGTCAGGAAGACTATATCCCACCTGCCTATACAGCTGTGGTGTGTTGAAAGATCCCTGGACTTAAAGTAAGAAGATCTGGGTTTGAGTCTCAGTCTGTCACTTATTTTCTGTGTGACCTTGGGCAAGTCACTTCACCTATCTGAGCTTCAGTTTACTTCTCTGTTTAACTGGGAACATACTATCCGTCTGATGGGGTTGCTGTGAGAATTCAGTGAGATGGTGCATGTGGAAAGTACTTTGTTGGCTGGATAGTGCTCTGAAGAGGCACTGGCAGAGAGAATATGTAACACTTTGTTTCTTTTTCAGGTATTCATCCACCAGTTTAAACACCCAACAAAATGCACCAGTAAATATGCAACTGCCTTCAAGAGAGACAAACTCCTATTTTAATAACTTGGATCAAAAGGACCTGATGATATATTCATCCACAAGGGCCAATTCTGTGCCCATCATCCCTTCAGTGGGTCTAGAGGAAACCTGCATGCAAATGCCAGGGATTTCTGAAGTAAAAAGCATCAAATGGTGCAAAAACTTCTACTCTGCTGATGTTGTCAATGTGAGTATTCCAGTCAACGATTGTCTTAGAGCAGAACAAGAAGTGAAAATATTGCTAGAAACTGTCCAGGAGCAGATCCGAATTCTGACTGAGGCCAGGCGGTCAGAAGACTATGAACTAGCCAGTGTAGACACTGAGGACAGTGCAAGTGAAAACACAGCCTTCCTCCCCCTGAGTCCCATGGCCAAATCAGAACGAGAGGCACAATTTGTCTTAAGAAATGAAATACAAAGAGACTCTGCATTGACCAAGTGACTTGACGTAGGAATCTGTGCATTGTATGCTTTGCTCAACAAGAAAGAGAGGAAATTAAATACAAATTATTTATATGCATTAATTTAAGAGCATCTACTTAGAAGAAACCAAATAGTCTATCACCCTCATATCATAGTGTTTTTTAACAAAATATTTTTTTAAAGGGAAAGAAACATTTCAGGAGGGATAAAGCTTACAACTAAAGCTTTTGGATAGAATTCTGAATACAGTTTCAGTTAGTCCCAACACTGTCCTTTTTGGCTTTTAGTAAATGGGGGCGATCCAGACCCTTAGCCCCACAGCACCAGTGTCCTCATAAAAAGGCATTGGCAGTTACCTGGTTTCAGAGACAAGCTGTGTTCTGAGGGCAGAGGTGCCAGTGAGAAGACTCTTGCCATTTAGCTTGAAAGTCCCAACCTCTAAATTTCTTTTCACTGGACAACCTCATCACAGGTTATGTCATATCAACACATGTGTTTTCTATTTAATTTTAAATTTTGAAGAATGGCACCGAGACTCTGGAAGGAGGAGGACAGGAGATAAAGGGAGTCATTGGGGGCAATCTCAGCTTCTCTTATGTGCCATCTTCTTCTGAAATTTGAGGGTACAGAATCTCAGAGGGAGGTATGAAATCATTATAGAAAAAGAGACAAAAATTATAGTGTCATGTCACTAAAATCATGCTGATAGAAATGTTTCTCTTTGAGATTGGTTAAGGGCTCCACAGGAGCATTTCTCAGTGTGTGTGCCTGTGTGTGCCTGTGAGAGTGTGCATTTGCGTGTGTGCGACTGAGTTTGCTGGAGCAATGGTATGCTGTATGCACGTGTTCATTGTGAGTATGTGTGTGCATGTGTGTGTGTATTACACTTGTTAAGATTTGTTCTGAAACATCAGGGAATCTAATATTCAGAAAAAAATTTCCCTCTTAGATTTGTTCTCTTTAAATTTTCCCATGAAATATAAAGTTCAGTTAGTATGTTCTTAAATTGGTCACTTGCATGGTGGCATCCTATAAAACTCTTGACAATGTCTAGATCATTTTCTGATGTGAATACTTCTGAGAGGAACAACTATAGGCTCATTGATGATATCCATATCACAAGGCAAGTTGAAGATGTGTATTTACTTTAAATTGTATGCACTTAAGTTATTTACACAAGCCAATGACCAAATTGACAGTTATCCTTTGCTTCACATGAGGGTCATTATGATTTATTTTGTAGCAAACCTATAAGTTGTGGACCAAGACATTGGCTTCTGTGGTTAATAAGAATAAATTGTTGAAATCACAAATCCCAGAGTATTCAGTTCACAGGAATCCCCCTAAAGAACAGTAAATTGTGTTGTATGTTCATTTGGAATAAAGCAATATTTTTATCACTGCTAAGGTTAACGGAAACTTCTCCTGAAGATTTGTCTGTTTTATTTACCCTTACTTTATGGGGTATACAAGAAAATTAGTGTTCACATAACCAGTTTTTTTTTCCAATTTTTGGTGGTGTTGTTATGTTTACACTGTTTTAAATAAAAAGGCACAGTATTTGAAAGCATATAAAGGATTTCTTTTACTGTAGTTGGGAAAACTTTGGTTAAAATTTTCTTTTTCCATTAAAATGGAATGTAACTTCCTGAATCAGACATTGAATATGTACAACTCTTACTTGAGGTTATTTCTGTTGAAAATACATTGCAAATTGCTCTTTGAGAACATACTTTAATAATAGATTTAATATTATACAGGGAAAAGAAAGAGCATAGTATTCTTTCCAACATTGTTTAATGAAAATTCAAGGTCTCAACTGTTGAAAACATTTTGGTAGAAATGCATTTCATATTCACAAAAGGTTTGTGGTCTTCATTAGTTGTCTCATTATAGTTTTGTTGTTTTGAATATAGAAGTAATGTTAGCCCCTTAAAATATTATTATAAAATTTTAATTTCTAGATCACCCACATTCCCATCTAAAAATATTATATCTTTGTGAAAATTTTGAAAAGATGGTCTTAACAGGTATATATAAACCTCCCGAAGTTGCACATAAAATATGTTATTGTGCTGAAATTTATTACGATTATGAACATTAACTGGAAGTCCTCACAAGTTTGATTAAGTCAACCTTTATCTTGGGTCTTTTCACTAAAAAGTTACTTTTTTACTTACCTGAAGGATTCATACACAGTTTTCCTAATTAGGAGATTATATAATCTATGACTCACTATAGTTACGTTAATATATAATGTACTCTGAAAAGATTGAAGATCATCAGTCAAACATAAGTCCTGATTCAGCCCCTTATTCCTTAAAGTGCAACCATGTATTATGTGATTATAAACATCCTGTGCATTCTGAAAAGCATGAACAGCAAGCACACCCACTGGCAGTCTAATGGGAAGTTTAGAGATATAGTTACTTCCTAATTGATAGTCAAGACAAAGTTCTCCATAAAGAATAAATATTAATGGTTACTTTCAGTGGTTATTTGTCTCCCTTTGGAATATGAAGCTGTCCTCTGAAAAAGGTCCAAGCTCAAATTGTGTATTTTTGGGCACCAGCAGACAAGCACTGACAGCATCAAGGCTTTCAAAGCTGACGTAACATGGCAAACACCTGGAGCCATTGCTACTGGTCATTCAAGCTCATGTGTCTGCAAAGAAATGCTTACTTCTACAAGACATCTCTGATTTTGTTTCATTTACACTGTCTTCATTATGTAAACAGGTATTTGAAGATTTGTAATTAAGTAAGTTGCTTATTTACAATTAACTGGGAAGTGAATGTCACCCATTATTTTTACTCTGAATCATTTTCTGATATGACTTTTTTTATAAAGCATATATTATTCTAATTCACTAATGATTGCTATGGAAAACTGGTGTTCAAAATGGGACCGATCTTATGCTAATGAAAAATAATAGAAATGGTGTTGGATAATCATCACTCAAATATTCTTCCTGATTTTCCTGTGCATATAATGAAGTGCTCTGTTTTATACTGTAGTCAAATATTTGCCTACCTTATTATGGGTTAAGGAATACATATTTCTAAATTTCTCACATCTCTAACAATTTACATTATTTCCAGGTAGCATCAGCAAGGCCTTCTGCAGGAGGAACAATGCTGTTTTTAAGACTTGACAAATTAATCTGTTTTAATCACAATAACATATCATACCTGCCAAAAAGAAAACAGAATGCCAAGCAGACTTCAAGAGAATGCACATTGGCTTCTAAAGTGAATGACAGTTAAATCTGCAATTTTAGTGAAGCTTCTGGTGACCTTGGCTATGGCTGTCTATAAGCAGGTGTCCACCAGAACATACTCATGTCTGCAGCAGTTGTTCACACCTGGCTGACAGCATGGTGCTATAGGAAACCACACCTCCCTAAGTGATGAGGGGGTCTTTGATTCCAGCCCCATAAACCAGAGAACATTGCCCTGAGACAAGTGCTGTGAAATATTTCCCAAGTCAGTATGTAGTATACCTGGGAACACAGCAGGAGGGTGGGATTTTTATTTGATCTTTTGGTGCCTGGGAAATATTTTATATAAAAAATACTTTTTTATTACTGTTCAATTATGTAAATTTAGTATAGTGTTGTCAATGATAGCATGTCTATACTGTATTTGTACTTTAGTCTTCAGAAATTTAGTCTACATCCAGGAAAAACCAGTACAATGTTTCTAGGGTGTTCTCTTTTTTAAATATATACCAATATTTCATGGGAAATGAGGCCTTTAAATAAGCTTTATCTCTTTCTCCTTTATTCTTTCTTTCCCTTTTAAGAAATAGTGAGGGTAAAGCAAGAAATTGATTCCTTAAGATACACATTGTTCTTATATAATAATCTGTTTCCTACTGTGACCACCTCCCCTACACACATACATATATATAAACATATATATACACAATACATATGTATGTTACATTTAGGTGTTTCATTATTTTACTAGCTTTATTTCTGCTTAAATTGACAAATATTAAAGTGTTGGCCTTCTGGAGTGTCAATGAAACCAAATCGTGTAGTGCTCAGCCAACCTGGCGACATTGAGATAATACAGGCATTTTTCAGTTTTTTCTCTTTCTTCATTAAGCAGAAATATCCTCATGTTGGAAAACTCAAAAAACTCAAACTGGAATACAATCTCTACTGGATTATCTCTTAAAAACAAATATTAAACTATGAGTATATATGATTGCTGTCCCTATAGTATATAATGATCTCAAATATATTTTATACAAATTAAATCAACTTCTCCCAAAGGTCCTTTGATTTCTAGTGCCCTTTGAACTCTAGTGAGGTGATGGTAGAGTGGTGGGAGGGGTCTATGTGTTAATGTTGAACACCAGTGAAGATGTGACGACAACAGCAAAGGTGAGGTAAGCAGACCTAGAAGTGCTAGGCTTCTAATACTTTGACAACTTTTTGTCATTAATACCTGTATTGATTGCATGTGAAATCCTGCCTATGAAAGAATTGTATGATAGCCAGCAATCTTTTATTGTTGGAAATGAATTAGAAAACCATTACATTGAAAGTCATCTTTGTTAAAGCCTCTTACTTATCTATCCATTATAGTAGCTCCATGACCCCGTTTGTCAAATAATGAGTATGATCTAGTTCATCTCCAACTTCCTTCCAAAATGAATACCCTGTTATCCAATCATTGTAACTCAGATATTACCTGATCATTTGTCATCCTTTCATTTCAACATAATCTTTTATAAAGTTAATGGCTATAAGCCTATCTCTGTGTGACTCAAAAATTATTAGAACCCATATGTGAATCTATGAATGACTTACATTTATAATGTTCCATTTAATTTCCTTTCAGAAATAGACAAGATCCCTTTTGTGACTATCTTTAGAGTAAATTTACCTAGCACAGGTAATAAAAATGGAGGGTTGACCAAGAAAATATCTAATTTTCCAAGCTTGAGCATCAGAAATTTTCCCATATTTTAGAATCAAAGTTTGCCACTAATAATAATAATAATTATTATTATCGACTAACTATTAACTAATAATTGTTATTATTAACTTTATTGTTATTGTTATTATTATTATTATTGAAACTGAATTCCATGAACCCAAAGCCAGAGCAAGGGGTTCTGAAGAGAAGGCACAGACCTTGAAGATGTCCTCCTCTCATGGAGGCAATGACACACTCTTATTGGATACACAGGACATTTATTGATAATCTCAATGATTTGCACTTTAAACTCACTAACATAAATTCTCCAACTGATAAGGAATACATTCTCTGGAGATACTTCAACCCTATAGTTAAAAATAATTCTGTCCTTGGGGAACACAATAGACCAAGAAATTGTAGGATTACTCTCTTACTTAATTTTGTTGTAATTGCTGTTTCTGACAAATCAATATCTATTTGCTCTTCCAGTAACAGCCTGAGTAGCAGCACTATTCTTTCATTTATAATTTATCTTCATCAAGATTCTAAAGTTTAAATTCCTTAGTCTTCAATAAAACAATGCAGGATGTAAAATACTTAAATTGAAAATAGTTGTTCTCTTTAAGTTGTGTTGTTTATTAAAGTTATAAGAATTCCAAGTAGTGGTTTACAAAGTCAAAACTGAAAAAAAATCACAGTTTAAAACTTGTTTTTGATGTATTTAGAAGGCTGGTGAAGCACTTAGACAGCCTTGTTACACTTTCCATTGATACTGTCCTTTCTGAAATCAGTATACATTTAAGGGCTTAAAGGATCTCACATGCACACATAGATGTGTGCACACAGCATAACACATACGGCATGGCAAAACTCAATATAATACTCCTTTTCCTTAGATTTTTCCCTTACAGCTCATTTAAGTGTGTCTAAAGTCTTACCACATGGAAAACCTTTAATTCACATGTGTTTTATAGGAAATTGATATGGCAAGAAAATATAGTGATTATCTTATAAGGTTTCTTTTATATAGTCGGCTTTTGAATTATATCTTCATCAATAAAAGTCTGGAGAATTGATACATTTGTTCAAACTGATACAAATGAAAAAACATAAATCTCATGGTCAAATCATTGCTCATTTACCAGTGACCACTGTATATATTTAATGATAGAGGGAAATGCCTCAGCTTGCTCTTGTTTTTTTAAGTTTATAACTGTACACATTAAATCTAAATAAAAACACATTCCATAGTTCTTAATAATTAATATATTTTATTAACCCATTTGATTATAGTTTAAATAAAGAATGTATGTTACACACTGCAAAATCATCAGCAGAATATTTTTGGTTCTCAGTTTTTCTCATTTACCAGAAACAATCTTTTGTGCCTGTGATAATAATTTTATTTCAAGGAGTGTGCATGTATCTCCTTTATTTTCTTAAAAAAAAATAGACCACTTAAAATGTTGTCCACTACTCTGTGGGATATGAAAACTATGGGAAATAATACTAAATGTATGTCTTTCAACATCCCAATAAGATTGCATTCCATTATTAAGTCTGCACTTTGTTTCAGGGGAGATATACTGCTTATTAAAATTAATATATGAAGTTAATAATTTCTTTAATAATAATCTTGATCTTGTCATGTAAATGTTCACCTGTAGAGGGAATCCTCAACTACCATTTCCCTGCTGTATCTTCTTAGTAGCCTTTGATAAAGCCGGGCACTCAGAATTCCTCAGGGTGGCTTCTTACACATTCCTCTTATCTCACTCCCCTTCCATTAGACAGGTAACTTTCTGTTAAATGAGAGATTAGTGTGATTTTCTAGAGAAAAATAGTTTTGTTCTTTGGCATTATGTTAGTGGAAGAATAAACTGGGAACATTTTTATTATTTATTATTTTAATTAAAATATTTTAATTATATTTTATTATTTATTCTATTATAGTTGTCCCAATTTTCCCCCTTTGCCCCTCTCCAGCAATCCCCCACTCCCTCAGGCAATCCACACACCACTGTCTGTGTTTATGGGTCATGCATATATGTCCTTTACCTTCTTTCATTCAGTCCTCCCTTCCCCCTCCCCTCTGACAGCTGTCAGTCTGTCCCATGTATCCATGCCTCTGATTATATTTCACTTGTTAGTTTATTTTGTTCATTAGATTCCACATATAAGTGAGACTTTTTAATGTAAATGATAACACAGTTCGTGACTTTAGCCAATATCTCCTCATATACAGATCTACCTCAGGGCCCTTAGGTTTCCTAATATTGTTAGCAAGACATTTCAACTTCTTGTTAATGTTTTTTTTACAACAGTATTTCCCACTTTGTAAGAAAGGTAAAATCATCTATTTATGTAGAAGACCAAAGCAAAAAATAAAGCAATCATTCTTTATACAATGAATAATAAAACAAGCCAATAATAATATTTTTAAAGGGTTTGAGTAAAATACTAACTGACTAAAAATCAAATAAAATCTAAGGCTAAAACAATGTACAGGAATGTTAGGGAAATGATTTGCACCATGCTTTCTCATAATTCTCTGTAAATTAGACTCCTTTTATGATACTTCATTTTTTAGAATTTCTACTGGGCATTGATTATGCTTATTGAGCACAGACATTTAAATACAGGAAAATGTCCACTTTTGTCATTTTTTCTAACTTAACATAAAATTTGTCAGATGAGCAATATAGAGATTTATGAAAAAAATTATTAACCAGTCTTGTTTTCTCATTGACAGCTTTCACTGAATGCTCCAATATTTTAAGTTAAACATAGTAGAAACTACAGAATCAAATGAGGCAGATGCAAACGTATTTTCAACATTAAATTGCTCGACACATATAACTAGTCATGAACTTTCTTGTATCCAAATAATCTCAACATCTGAACATTCTAAAATACAGTGTGAGAAATGGGTCTTTATTTTTTTTACATTTTTTACTCTTTACATTTTTAAACTACAGTTTATGTTATTATTTTACATTAGTTTCAGGTGTACAGCATAGCAGTTGGACAATCATGTTTTACAAAATGTTTCCACTAATATTCCCACTATCCAACTGTTATCATACATAGTTATTACAATATTATTGACTATAATTCTTAGCTGTAGTTTACTAGATGGTCATGGAATTTAGTGGGTAATTCTTTTGTGTAAAAAAATGTAAACAAAATAATTCTTTGTTAAGAAGAAAAAAGCTTATGCTGCAGACTCCATCCATTACAAATAAAAAGTAGGTGTTACTGTGAGTCCTCTGTCCAGTGAAAGAGACAGAAACAGATATTATAGAATTTACCAACAATTTTCATTTTGCTATGCTTTTTCATCTTCTTATTTTAAAATTAATGTTACTGAAAGTGTTAAAAAAGAAAATAATCAGCCTTGAGTTCAACTATGGAAAGACCATCGTAAGTGGTGTCTCTCAATATTGCAGTCACATTTTCCACATATGTACATATTTTGCATTTCTTCCTAGGAAGTTACTTTCTTATTATGTTGTATTATGATTTAAAAACAAAATGTCATACTATACCGTGGTAACACATTGTCTTTGTAAACATTCACGTAAACATTTCTTTAGAAAGTAAACTTCTGGTTCATGAACAAATTTTGTAGGGTCTCGAAGCACTCAAAATTTTAAGTAATGTTTGTGTACAGGTTAATATGTTTACTTTTTGTTGTGGGAGGAAGGTGTATAACTAATAATTTCATAAGGTTAGTAAAATGCCCTTGGTTATATATTATAAGAAATTGTATGGCTGAGTCAATGAGTATGACTTTGTTTTTTTAACAAAGCTTTTTTTTTTTCTTTAGAGTAGGTTTATGTTCCCAGCAATACTGAGGGGATGGTACAGAGATTTTCCATATACATACTGCCCCCTCCACAGTCTCCCTCATTATCAACATCCACCCCCTGCCTGAGAACAGCACCTTTGTTAACAGTCGAAGAACCTGTATGGACACATCATAATAACACCAAACTCATAGTTTACATTTGCTTTACTCTTGCTATTGTACATTATGTGTGTTTTGACAAATACACAATGGCACGTATTCATCATTATAATATACAGAGTACTTTCACTATCCTAAAAATTCTGTTTTTCATTTACTCATCATTCTTGCCCCCCCTACCTCCAGCAACCACTGATATTTTTACTGTTTCCATAGTTCTACTTTTTAATGTGACCACTTAAAAAACTTGTTTTAATCATGACTCTACTGATTTCTGGAAGTGGCTAACATATACAGTTTTAATATCACTGGAATTAAAAAAAATATTTTTACTGTTCAATTACAGTTTACTGTTCAATTACAGTTCCCATTTTTCTCCCATTAATCTCCCCTCCCCTGCCCACCTCCACCTCCCACATTCAATTGCCCCCTCACCCCATTGCCCTTGTCCATGGGGCCTTTATTCATGTTCCTTAACACATCCCCTTCTTTCTCCTACTATCCCCTTCCCCTTCCCTCTGGTCACTGTTCAATTTCACCGTTCTTTATTTCTATGTCTCTAGCTCTATTTTGCTTCCTTGTTTGTTTTGTTGATTAGGTTACAGTGCTTTCTAAAAAATTTAGTTTGAATAGTAATATGCAAATATGCAAATAGTTAAAATATAATCGGATTAGGTCTAATCAGAAATGCAACATTTTAATGAAGCTTAATTTAAATTTCTAATTAGAAAAATATTACATTTACACATAGAATATATTAACAAAAATAAAAACCACAACCAGGAAATAAGCACTATTAATATTTTAAGTATATTTGCTTCCAATATTTTAATTGAATAAATATATACATGCCACATGTAATTTACAACTTTGGAATCATCCAGTATTTAAAACATTTTCTCCTCCTTTAGTAACTTTACATATGGTCTCTGATAATTTCCTCAATTATTAAAGTATCTTTACATGTAATATTTTAATGGTTACATAATCCATTATATGGATGAAGCCCATATATTTTCAAAGAACTCTTTAAACATTTATCACATAATATATTCAACTGATATTAAGTGTTTATACATTGATTTTAAATGTTTGACTGCCAATATTTAAATATAATATGTACACACATACATTAATGTTTTCTTGGTATAAACATATGTCTATGTTGGTATAGACAGATATTAGACTTTCTCACAGCATTAGTTTAGTTTTTGGAACAGCTGCATTGATAAACTTTGATCATCAGAATAATACTTTGCTAATGTAGACAGCTGGATAAAAAGACATAAACCCTACAGAAACCTCTGTACAGCTGACTAAATTCACACCTCCCAATCCATAATCAAAAAACTGAGTGTTAAAAAATAAGGAAGATGATGATTTAAAAATTTCCATCAACTTTAGAAACCAGAAGGGATGACATTAACATAAAAGCAAACCATTATAAAGAACTGAGGATATGCCTGGCACTGGGTGTTTTACATATATTATTTGTTCTTCACAATAACCCTTTGAAGTAGAAATGAATATGATCCCCATTTTAAAGACGAGGAAACCAAAGCCACAGATAAGTTAAGAAACTTGCCCAAGTTTTCACAGAAAACAAATTAAGGAGCTGGTCTTCAACCCAGAGTTAATGCAGACTTAGGGGCATCTTTCTTGAAGAATTTCTTATTATCATAGTTCAAACATCCAAGACATGACACTAGTTCACCAAACTCACAGATTGGCTATAACAAGTACTAGAAGTGAGTGCAAAGCATAGAGCTCATGAATGGAACTCTATGCACCAAATTTTGTGGGTTATTTGAAATTCTCACATATAAAATGCAGTGATCATATAGTTAGGAAAATTGCTATTTCTTACCCCAATATGTCAGGCAATAGTGCTAGATGGAAGCCAGAAGAACTATACCCATGGCTGTGGCTATATGCACTGTTTCCATCAAGTGATGAATGGCTACAAAATGTTTGTCTCCCCATTATCTGCTTCCACAAAAGAAAGAATTGGTATATAGCTGCACTTGCCTGTGAATTCACTTCAAGGTGTCACATCAATGAAGCGAATGTATGTGTACATATATGTGTGCCTGTTGAAATATACATATGTTTCAAAATAAATAGAAGTAAAAATATGTAGAAATATATGTGTATATATATGACTATATGTATGTATAGCATATATGCTATACATATATGCATACATATGAGGCCTGTCCAGAGGTATCCAGCCATGTAATATGAAAAACAGAGACATTTATTGAAGAAGATACAAGATAAAAGAAACAATGAACATAGGACAATGACACCTCAGTTCTTTTCAAAATGGCACCTTAGGACCTCACATAATTCTCCCAATCACCATCAGCTTTCCCTGCTGTATTTTCCAAAATCTCATCAAAGGTTTGAAATCTCTTCCTTCTTGAAGGTGATTTTAGTTTTGGGAAAAGCCGGAAGTCACAGGGCATCAAATCTGGGCTGTAGGGACAGTGAGTCATCTGGGTGATTTGGTATTTCACCAAAAACCCCTGCCTGAGACATGATGCATGACTGTGTATGTTGTTGTGATGAAGCTGCCAGTTATCAGTTGCCCATAGCTGGGGCCTTCTGAATCATCCAAACAGTTTCCACAGAAGAATATTCAAGCTTAACACAAAAGGTGATGCAGATCCATTGCTCTACTGGCTCAGTCATTTTGAATGCGAAGGCCACGTTATATATGCTCACTCAATGACATCTACTGTCCCCACTGACTAGTACAGTGAAGTCATCATTGTTCACATATGTGCATCCCACTCCACTCTCCTTGGCTGCCTGGTTACATCGACATCACACCAACTGTTCTCATTATATTAACAAAGGTTGGACTTTTTTCAGACAGACCTCATACATACATATGTATAATATGTGTGTGTGTATATGTGTATACATGTATATAAATAGATGATAAATAGATAGATGATAGATAATAGATACTATTTGGGGGGTCACTAGTCTTTTATGCATTTCAATATAAAAGATGACACCAAGATAAGACAAGTGATGTTCCACTTTTCCCCCACCCAATTTACCTTCCTGAATCCTTATTCAGTGGCAGCCAACACTAGAAGAGGTTTGGGGTGGGATTCTTGGTCATGGGGAAAGCTTCTGTGTTTGGTCCCTCACACCTGAAAGGATCTGAAAGAGGGAAGGGTTTTGTGTGGAAGCATGAGGTCAAGAGAAGATATTAAAAGGGTTCATTCAATCTCTCTCACACCCACCTTTATTACAGAGACAGACCTAGAAAGACCTCTGCACTGACAAGGCAGAGAGGTCAAAATGAGCAACATGAGGTAGAATCACAATGATCCAAAAGAAAATTCATGAGTCAACAACATGATACTGTAAATGACTTCAGTGATAAGCCTATAAGCAAAATAGAATAAGGGGATATAAAAGATAAGCTATATAAGATCCAATTTGAAATATTAATATAGATATACATTACCTAGAAATAATTGTAAATGAACTACTATGTAAATAGCATTGATGAACATTTAAATAAACAAGAATGCATTTTTCTATTCATGAGAAAACTCCATACATTAGACTTGTCAAGAATCTTCAATTTAATTCATAAATATAATGTAATAGAATAAGATGTATTCAAAGTATTTTGAAAAATACATGGATATGAATGGACAAAAACATTTTAAAAGATAAATATGCAGAGAATGAGGGACAGTTTACTATGCTTTCAAAATGTTTTAAAACTATAATTATTAAACATCATGTTGATGCAGGAATAGAGAGAAATTAAACTACACAACAACATAGAATCACTCTCATAAATTTTAAAAATTGAATAGAAATAAACATTTTAAATTATATGTTTATACTATTCAATAATTGTTGCTAGAAAACTGACTACCTTAAAAAGGGAATTAATTAATTAATTCAACAAATCTCAATTGCATGCCTACTGTGTGCTGGGTAATGTTCTAGAAGATAGGAATGAATAAAATGACAAATTCTGGTGCCTCAGTGAGGAAACCATTTTAGTGGAAATATGGACAAAGACCATGAACAAAAAATTATCTCTGCAAGCATAAACACACTACATACACAATCCAAAAGCAGAATGAATAGTACTATGTATATGACAATATCATTTTATGGCTGACATATTCCATAATAGAAGTTTTATACAGAAAATTACACAAGGACTTATTGCGTAAGAATATTTAGTACAGCCTTATTTAAAACAAAAAAATAAAAGGTTAAATCATGATATTTTACATGATGAAATTCTTACATTTAATGATGAAATTCTATTAAATCTTGTAAAGTTGAGTCTTAGTGTCCCCAGTATTACACTTAATTAAAGATATAGGAAAATGTTGAACTATAGTTTTAAAACATAAGTAATAAATTTAAGTATCATGTGTTCCTTCCCCTCTGTTTCATATATGTATGTATACATATATGAGTAAAACAAACTTAATAAAAGCAATTGAAAGATACCCCAAAACACAGCTACAATGAAATGCTTAATTAAGTAATTATGCAACAATAGGATGGAATAGTATTGAATTATTAAATCATATGTTTTGAGAGAAAAAATAATTGTTTTAGAAAATGTTCTCAACATAAGCTATTGTAAGGAAATATTAAAATTTTAACAATGAATATTTCTATTTCTTATAGTGGACATGTTTTACTTTTATATTTGGAAGAGATGTTAAATATTATTTTCAAGACTAATTTATCAAAAACCCATTTCAATGTTGTTGTGTTTTTTTTTTCCTTTCTACTCTTACAATCCTAATTAGTGCATTGTTTTATGGTGCTTTCTTTGAAAGGATTTGCCTTTTAGTTTTGGGCATGCCTCTTTGGTTTGATTAAGTGGGGCTTCTCTTCCACTACTCTGCATTTCAATTGAGTGTTTTTTTGAGGAGAAGGCCACAAGAAGCAGGACAATATTATTATACTCTCTCCCCAAGTCTTCTTATTTTGCAGAGATTAGACACATTTGCTCAATGGCCCTGAGTTGCTATAACAATCTCTCTCTCATTTCTTTTACACTCAGGGGCAAATGGCAACTTTCTTGTCAATCACTACCCAGCTCACAAAGCTGATGTGTATTTGTTCATTATTTAATACTTGACAGCTAGCTTCCAGCATCAAACCATTCGTGAAGACTGCTGGCCTCTCACAGAGGGAGAGCTGTATGAGCTTTCAGCATTCTAGTGGCTGAGAATGGATCTGGGGTGGTTCAACAAATTCTTTAAAATGTGTTCCTGAGTTGGTTCATGGAATCTTTTCTTTGTCAATCAAATGACATTAATTATTACTACTCCCTGTAGCAAGACTAAAATTTGTATTTATACCCTTTGACAACATGAAATCTGATTACAAAGAAAGCAGAGAAGGCATCATTCATCAAGTACCAGATCACATGCGACTTGAGAGAGCAAATATTTTCCTGTTAACCATGGTGCTTTCAATGTGATGAGAAAAGAGTACTGGCCTAACCATGCAAGCCCAGTCACTTTTCCCTTAAAAAGCTTGGTGGCCAAGTTTCTTCTGTGTGCAGAGATTGGGTGGACAGAATGAGTGAGATATTTCTCTACACATGTGCCCCCCATATGTAAACGTGCTCATGTGTTTTCTCCCTTCCTTCCAAAGGCATCTCTTGAGTGTTTACTGTATGTGAGATCAAGTTCTGAGAGCAGGAGATCCATGGCAAACAAAAGACGAGGTCCTTTCACTGGGCTAGAGTTCTGTGAGGGAGACAGACAAGAGTGAGTTAAATAATTAAGTAACATAATTTCAGCTTGTGATCGAAAAACCTAAGGAAATAGAAAGTATCTGCATAGAAATGTAGGGGACAGAGTTATTTTGGATAGGATAATTGGAAAAACCACCTCTGAGGAAATTCCAAAGACTTGGGCAGGAACAACCTAGGTGGAAGAAGCAGCAAGTGTAAAGCCCTGAGGTGGGAGGCAAGTTGGCATGTTGAAGCAGGAACAAGGAAGCCAGAGTTCCTGCAACAAAGTTAATGAGGATGAGTTCAAGGAAATGGTCATATAGGACTGGCTGGCACAAGTAAGGTTGATAGGGTCTTATAGGGTGTGACATGGAGTTTTGATTTTAATTTAAGAGCAATGAGATGCCATTAGAGAGTTTTAAGGAAAGAAGGGATCTGTTCAGATTGTCTTTAAAAAGATGACTTTGCCTTCTGTGCATAAAATGACTTCAGGGTGGTAGGTAAGAGTGGATGAAAGGGAACGTGATGACAGTTGAGAGACTGTGACCAGTTGGACTGAGGTGTATAAAAACAATTTTACAAAAACAGAAAAGGATTATTCATTTACTATTCTATATTTACAGTGGGATTTCCTATGTTTTACCTAAAACAATGTTTATGTTTCCTTTCAACTTTAAAAATCTAGAGGTTAATCATATAAAACTTTAGAGGGATTCAACAATAACTTTTTCATTCTCTAAAATTGTTATAATACATTTAACAGTAGTGGAAATTCCATCCATACCTATCCCCATTATATATCCAATTTAAAATGTTATTTTTAAACTTTAAATTTCAGAAATTATGTATTCTTGCTATTTCACATACTACAGATAGTTTTTACATTGGAATTAGCTCATTCTAATTTACAGGTCAAGTTGTGTTTTCAATCTTATATTCTTTGGAATCAGAATGTATGGATGACTTCTCAGCCAGAATAATTTAGCAATGATAATCTATGTAAGGCTGCTGACATGTTGTAATATGGTAATAAAGATAATAATTAGAGGCCACAATTAAGCATTTCTTCCTTATCATTCCAAACAATTAATGCTTTGCAAAAATTATATGATGGTCTTTGATATTGTGAACATTTATTAATTCAAGAACTTAGTAAGATGTTAGTTAATAAAATAGAAATAGTCACAACCTTCACTGTTTACAGGAAGTTTCTGAGATAATATTAATAAAGGCATATATGTGTGCGTGTGTTGATAAGTGTCATGAAGAATATGAGCAAGCCACAATGACACAGGGTAGAGGTGATATGGCACCCACCCGTTCATAAAGATGGTTATGAAAAGCCTCTCTTGGGAAGAGACATTTAAGCCCACATATATTTCAACCACATGAAGAGTAGAGGGAGCAGCATTCCAGCTGGGGGGAAATTTCATACTCAAAAGTTTTTAGATAGGAAAGGGTTTCAGTATTTCAGGGAAGAGAAAGGAGGCCAATGAGGCTGCAGGCAAATATGTAAATGAACCTGAAGAACAAACAGCAGTCATATCTGAGCAGAGATCTGTAGCTATGGTAAGGAGTTTGGATTTCAGTTCAAAGGCATGTAAAAGATACTAAGGCGCCAAAAGAATGAGACATCATGATCATATTTGTTTTTTTTTCCTTCTTCAGAAGATTACTCTGTCTGCCATATAAAGAATGGAGTGGAAGAAGACAAGAGTTGGGAATGGTGTAAAACAATGAAAAGATTATTTCATGTTCAGAGGAGAGATAATGGTTGCTCTATTTATACTGGAAATGAAAAACACGGAGATGTTGACAAATTAAAGATACATTTTTTCAGATAGAATTAATAAGACATTATGTTTGATTAATAGGAGGTGAGGGAAAGAAAGAAAAATGAATAACTTGTAGGCTTCTGGTTTTAGTAATGGTAGATGAATACATCACCATACAAGAAAAAGAGGACTGAGAGAAAATATTTGGCAGGAAAAATCAACTGTGCTTTATTATAAAAACCTTAAGCCAATCATTCCTAAATGTCTTGGAATGCTATTAAAATAAAGTTTAAGTTAAGAACATGTAAGAAGGTAAGAAGAGGAATACAAGAAGAGAGGAAATTTTAATATTAAAAGCTTAAATGTAAAACAGTATCAATAAAGAAAATGGACAAAGACTTGTACAGCTGAGGCAGGGAAAGATGGGACAAGGGAGATCCAAAAGTGGAATAAGTTTTCAGAGAGCAGGATAGCCAAAAGAGGGCATAATCATGATGAGGATGAGGATTTGCTGCTGCTGATGATGATGAGAAATGATAATAATAATTAATGGTGATAATGGCATTGGTGATAATGATTATGACACCTAGGATAAAACTAACAAATATATTTAAAACATTTTGCACTAGTTGTATAAACTAGTTTGTATACTAATAAATAAGGTCACCAAAATTTTAGTGGCTTGAACTACATTGGTATATCTCTTGTTCATGTTCCATATGTGTTTTAAACCAATTAGGAGCTCTTTTTCACACTGGGCTACCTCTGATACTCTTGATGATGGAGCTGCCACCATTTAGAGCATTGTCAGTCATTGTGGCAAGGAATAGAGAGCATGACAAATTGCACTGTATTTCTTAAAGTTTCTGACATGAACTTAACACATGTGACCTCAACTCATGTTTTATTGGTGTAAGCAAGCCACATGACCACACCCAATTACAAGGGGCTGAGGAAGGGCTGTTAAACCATGTTCTGATCATAACTGAAAGTGTTTGGTGAATCACACTACTGATTATCTATTTGCTATACTTTAATTGGATTATCTAATTTAATTTCATATTGCTGCAAGGCAGGTACTATTCTTTTCCTCCCCAGTTTATAAGAAAACTTAAATTTAGAGAGGTTAAGTAATATCTGGTTTAAGGAAGGTAAGATATAGACATGTTAAACTGAGGTCATTAGCTAAACATATGCTCAACTCTTAGCTATAGTACCTATGTTGGCCCTGGGCAGGAATCTTACCTATGTTCCCCCCACCAAAAGAGAGAGAGAGAGAGAGAGAGAGAGAGAGAGAGAGAGAAACATTTAAATGTTTTAAAGAGAACAGTGGGATTTTTAGATTTTCATTCTAAGAAATAGTTGGTGTATGTTTCTATTCAGGACTCAGGTATTTACAAAAATTGCCTTATAAATATTTCTGGCTTATAAACCAAATTTAATTTCTAGTAAAAGGCACCATTCTACTAGTAAAGTGAAAGGTGAAAACTTGATCTTAGTCAGTGTTTAATTCTTATGTTCATTGGTGAGAGCCTCAGGGGGATGAGCATGAAATGATTACTATCTATGTTTGTGTCATCTAAGATACTCTTAATTTTGTTTGTTCCTTTCCTACAGTAAAGATAGGTTCCCAGCAAGGATGCTCTTTGGGTCTGGGCTTATCTTAGCTAACTGCAGAGCACCCCTGTCGCAGTGGAGAGACATGCTTCTATCAGAAAACACTGCGGCACAGAGAGCTCTCCATTTACATTTGTGCACCAGCCCAAAATCACACACAGATATTAGAAACCAGAGTAATGCACCCACACCACCACCCATATCACCACCACACATCATCCAGTTCAGGTTAATGATATCAGGAATGAGATGAATTAGAGCTTTCTTTTTAATTTTTTGGGTGATACCTCTATCCACATGCTCCTTATTCTGTAAATTAAAAAAAATCCATATTGGTCAAATTACTTCATTTGTATTTTATTATTGAAGTCAAAAGTGTCCTAAATAATTTAGCTTATATGATTAGATGAGAATTATCTGAGAATTTCTACTTGCTGAGAGAATAGAGCCTATGAGAAGAAAGACAGTTGAAAATAAAGATTGGAAAGCAGAAGGCTTTCCTGGAGAGTCCTTGAAGAGGTAAGGATGAATGCACTCATTGGGAAGAGTGGAAACAATGGCCCATGAGGGAGAATACAGGCATGTCATTCTCCACCACTGATGCAAAAGAGAGAGAACAGATTTGAATGCAAATGTTAGAATATGATATGGTGGTAAAATTATGTTTTCAGTATGTCTAAATGCATGGATTTTCTACTGGTATTGCGTTGTTTTCTTGGGTAGAGAGTCCTGATAGGATGTAGTAAACATTTTATATAAAAATTGAGAGGAATGAAGGGAGAAGCTGATTAAAAGACAAATCTTGGGACCAAGCTGAATTTGGAGACTGTGGACATGGAATAGTTGTCAATCTGAATCTTCTGTGTCAGAAATAAAAAGAAATAAAAAAGCTTGGAAATTGTATTCAGTGTTTGGGTTTCCTCTCATAATTAAGACAAAAGAACTGGACTACAAAGGAGGGTTCAGAATAAGGGTTATATGAACAAATGGTGCAACCACTACTGGCTAGGGAAGGAAGAAGAACCGAGAGGTTTTTTTGAGACTGAAGAAAAATGGAGAACAATACCAACATAAGAATTACATAGGTAACACCTATTTGAGGGTTTAATGTGCTCCAGGTGGGATGCTGCATAAAACATTGCTTGATGAATACCCATTCCAAACCCAGAGGTTGGTATAACTCCCTTTGTTCAGCTGAATCATTTTACCGATTAAAAAACTTTATTTGCAAAATCATTGTCTTTATGTCTAAGAAGGTCCTGGTGATTACTAAGAAATCAAAAGCAGTAAAAGTGGGTGCAAGGACAGGCAGGAGATTGTGATGTGCAGGTGGAATGTTAGAGGTCAAAGTTTCATAATTTAAGTTGTTTCACTAATATCTAGAATAAGGTATATGCAACTGAATTTGAACAGAGGTAATGGTATTTGCAGTGACCTTATTCTTATACATATATGTGAACATTAAAATATCCTAGAATTATAGTAAGCATTAATATGAATGGAAGAAGGAAGAGAGTGGGAGAAAGGCAGGATTACTTAGTCATGAAAATCAGGAATTAGAGGTCATGAGTGCTTGCTCTCACTCTGCAACAAAAGACTTGTGTGTATTAGATAGAACCCTTTGGTTTTCAGGTTAACAAATACTAACTCAAACACTGTTGAAGAAATAAAAATTTGTTATAATTTATGCAGGGATGTCTCATGAATCCAAGGGCATTAATGCAGTTGGGCCTCAGGAAAGACTGGAATAAAACAGAGAAGACATGTAGGGAAAAGCAGCAGTGCTATCAAGACATCTTTGAATTCTGCCTCTCCCTTTTGTCCCTGCCAACAACCTCCTTTCTCTGCAGAGCACACAGTGGAAAAGACTGGCTTCTGTCCCTAATATTTTATATCTATTCTTCTTAGTGTACTAACCTTTCTTGAGAATCAGTTTTGAAAATTCCTGGCAAAAGGAGTACTTGGGAGTCAAATGTTCATCCTAAGAATATATTGGATAAAATGTTTGCTATAAAGGAGGCAGTGGTGATAAAAGGCAATCCCTGAAAAAGGAGAATGGGTGTATAACCCTCACATTGTCCTTTGTACTATGGGTCTATGCCTATTACCTTGAAGAAACAATAGTACCAGTTTCTGGGCTTTGATTTCAGTGAGAATTTGCCTTCCTGAACGCCCTCCCCTGCCAACCTACCTCTTCTCATATTTTTGTAATAGCATTCTTGCAAAATAATTTGAAGGAATAAAATTAACAAAATAAATTGTTTCTACTAAGTAGCCAAAATGAACTCAAGAATTTCAAGCAAGTTAATATTGGTGCTAAAATTTTGCAGATCCTGTGTTTGTCCCTATATCTCCTTTTGTAGTTCCCAACTACAAAACATCTGACATCTCAACTACTTGGGCATGACAGAGCATTACAAAATCAATATTCTCCTTTGAGTAGTTATACTAAGATGAATATCCAAACAGAAAAATTGACTATATATCATGTCCAAATGAATGGTAAATTTGAATGGAATTGATGTTTTTCAAATAAGGAATCACATTACATAGCTACATTAATTATTGCCATCAGTACAATTAAGGTGATTAAAAACTTGTTTACATTAATGGAAATATACAGAGCATTTTTTTTCTTTCCTAAGTATCTTCTCATTTGTCAGAGGAAATAGAAATGGTTCTTGATATTCTTTGTAGTCAGAGTTGAGAAGAGAAATATACTAAAATTTTATGAAATACCTTCTTTATAACAGTACTAGAAGTAGGGGGTAAATTATTAATAAGCTAATTAATTTGTATCATCTTTAGGACAGGATATGCCTTTATAGCATGTTACAGTCCTCCGTTAAGAGACCATCATTTTGCCTTTGAGTCCTGGGCTTACTTTTCATTTGAATTGAATTTTTTAGAATTCTGGCTCCTGAAGAGAATAGAATGATTTTGCAGGGGTGGATGGGCAAGTGGGGAGAAGAGGATGGTCCTGGAAGGAAGGCAGGATTTTGTGGGTACCACAAGAGGTAGCAGTATATCCCTCTGCTGCAGGGCACCCCATGAGATCCAGGTTTCCAGCTTGATGAAAGATATTTAGATGGCTATGAAGGCTCAGCTTGTAGCCTGGGTGTCTAGTGCTTCCCATCTGGTCAACAGAGAGGAGCTTGGTGTGGGTCAGTGCTCTGAGGACTTCCAGACCTCATATATCTGTCTACATAAAATCATGTAACAGGAAGCAATGATAATTTCAGTGGACCAAAACCTGGCCCTTTCTCATGATTTTATGGATTTAACACATGACTGCTTTCCTGTGTAATCTAAACAAAGGAAGGAAAGCACTGAAGAAATGCTATGGATGGACTTCTCTTCAACCTCGAAAAACAAGGATATGGGATGGATTTGATATATTAAAAAAATAAAGTATTTAAAATATATGTATGTTATAAAAGTTTCTTATACTGTCTGTGTAATATAATTAATAGTTAATATATAAATTATGTTAAATATTTACTGTAATCCTATAAAGAAGATATTATACCCACTATACATATGAGGAAACCAAAGCTCAGAAATAAATTATGACTTGCCAAAGATTATTATATAAATGTCAAAGTGTGTATTGAAACTAATATCATTCCTTCTGCCTCTCTCCCCCTTTTAAATATATGAACATACATATAGGTACATGTATAAACATACCCATAGGAAAATGCATACATGCAGACATATGCATATATCTATAGCCTCCATATACGTATGACTCTTTGTCTTTCTCCCTTTATATGTCTCTCTCACCTTTTCCCTTTATCTCTTTTTCCTTCATCTATTTCTCAACAGATGCCTTTCTTTATATCTTTCTATTCATTTGCAAATACAGATATTTCTGTTAATTTTTTAAGGCAAGTAAATAATTTTTCTTTCTATGGCAGTCAACTTTCCTAGTTTGCCTACAACAGTCCAAAGTTTAAGAGTAAAGTCCCATGTCCCAAGAAATCTCTCAGTGTCAGGCAGATTGAGATAATTGGTCACCTGAAGTTCAACGAATCTTTAAAACTGAAAATTTTGTAAGTTATGATATAAAAAGGCCTGTGACAATTGTAACACACAATAAATACAGACTTAAGTTTAAATAATTGCAAACTCCAAGTAAGAACTGAAAAATAAAATAACCTAAGAAGTTAAAATGTGCCACATTTAAAATTTTTCACTCAGAGAAGAGGCAAAATTCTTAAAATTAAAATATTGATAAATGTAACATAAATATGTATCAAAGAAGGTTAACATCACCACTGGAAGATTAACAATATATACAGCTTTTGTAAAACATTTCATGTGTGATATACATATTACACATGTAGTCATCTGTACAGTAGTTATACATCAACTTGATTTGTTATTTCTGTTTTGTAAGAAATACACTTATAATCCAAGGAATATACATCTACATCATAATGTATAAAAGCTTCATAGCACTCAGTTTTATGGGCTTGATAAAGTCTGGTAGCTAAGAGCAAACTCAAAAACCAAACTACCCTGGTGACTGGGGCCTATGCCCCAGGTGGAAGAATTAAATGATTCAATGCTACTAAGCACTTATAAAAGTATATGGTGTAAAAAGATTAGCTATTTTCATTTTTATTAATCCATCATAATGAATTTAATCAATTCTTGTGTTTATAGTTTTATTTCCTATAATATAATCAATTTAGTTTTTAGATAAAAGTGCTTATTTATCGATATTTTCTCCATAAAATCCTATAAAGACCATTAAAATTCAAGCCATTTGGGTATGAGACTAGTTAACTTCTCTACTACTATTCTCCTCCTGACATTTGAATTTTGACCCTGTATTTCTAGATGCTGCTTCAACAATGCTACATTCCTTTGGCACACTTATAACACAAGGTTGTGGCATATGATTCACTACTACTTATAAACAATTTTTATTGTTTATGGTCTTACAGCTGTCCTCTCTTTTTCTTCCTCTGCACACCTCTTCCCAG
Organism: Tonatia bakeri; assembly: GCA_004024845.1. Classification (NCBI taxonomy): domain Eukaryota; kingdom Metazoa; phylum Chordata; class Mammalia; order Chiroptera; family Phyllostomidae; genus Tonatia; species Tonatia bakeri. The sequence continues at coordinate 148,458 of PVIA01002225.1, read as the reverse complement.
CTCCACCCATCCCCTCCCTCAGTCAATTCTCATATCGTCTGTTACCATGGGTCATGCACAAATGGTTTTTGGCTGATCCCTTCACCATTAGTTTAACAGTGACAATGAACAATTACGACACAGAGTAGGATGTAAATTTACATTTAATCTCAGATGGCTCTATTGTAAAAACTTATTACTCATTTGCTGCCATGAGATTTCAAGTGACTAAGACCTTTCTTAGGATCCCATTCCCCTCACAGACTGAGTCACTCCTGCTGCCCCACTTTGTCTATCTCTCTTCTCTACCTCTCTCAATTTCTTTATCTTCTTCTTCCTCTCTTTACAAATCAATATTTTTTTGTTTCTTTAGTGTGAAGAGAAACTTATCCCTCCCTAGAAACTTTACTTTTTACACTTAAAGACAATATGTATTTTTTTCTAAAACAATAAACCACCTGACTTCTACATGAATTATTCTATTCTCCTAAAAGACCAAAGTTTATTTTAAGTGGCATTTATTCTCACAACATTTCTAAATAAATATATTGAGTATAGAGAATATTTATTGAGACAGATTGAAAAACACTGTTTTCCAGCACTGGAATATGGTTTCCTCCCTTCATGAAAATGCACATTTTTCTGGGACACAGCTTTTTGCAAAAAAAGTCTGTGCACCTATCTATGCTATAGTAAGTTACCCAAAGTAGTAATGAAGAAGCATGAAGGGTATTCTGGAACTCTCTCATATTTCTAGAATGGATTCGAAAGTGTCCAGAAGCTCTGTTATACAAGGGAAAATCTTTTCTTATTTATGAGTCATGTTAAAAACATATTACAATGGGGGGATAGTCATGTGAATCTTCTGAACTTCTATGTCTTCTTCATGACTGCAAGCCACTAGGTCATTGGAACGTTTTAAGGTGCCAGGATCAGAGCCTTACACAGAGGCACAACTTCAGATTCAAGGGTATATAGTACACACCAGGTAACTGTCTTTATTTTATTTTTCTTGCCTCAGAGGCATACCCTCAAACCCACTTAAAATAATTTCCCCCAGAATCCAGTTTCCCCATAGCCTCCTTCCCAGGCATTATGATTCCTGATATTTACAACATTTCTGACCTCCTCGCATTCGGAACTTCACTTTCACATCACATATATGTAGCTTTGATGACTTAATTTTGTCCTTGCTAAGTCTGGCTTGGAATTGTATCTTGTGTTTGGGTTTACTCTGCCTCTATCACTTTAAGAGTTCTACACTATAAAGCATGACTGGTGAAGAGAGCTCTACCATGAAGCTACTCAACTTAAACTTCAAGGCCCTTTACATGCATGGGCCCCTGAGAGGACCACCAGTTTCTAAGGAGTAGTGCAATATTTTGGGGAGGAAAAGTCAGGTTTCATTTCCATGCATACACTTATGACAAATTGTCTAAAGGAAGCGATCTCAAAAGAAAGAAGTTTGGGTATCTGAGATTCCAAAAAATGTTGGCAATTTTCTCATTCTAAATAAAAATTCTGTTTAATACCAAATTTTGCACTTGTAACTTTGTATTCTCTTTCTTAAAGAGGTCCCCTCTTATTGAATAAGTTTCATGTCCCATATAACCTGGATCAGACCTTGGACATTAAATTCAGATTATTAATAACTTTCAAGCAGTGTACAGGAAGACTCAATGGAAAGCTATCTAAAGAAATGTTGCCTAAGCAATAGAATACAACTGACCCTTGAACAAGGTGGGGTTTAGGTGTGCTGACACCATGCAGTCAAAATTTGCATATAACTTTTGACCCCCCTAAACATCACTCATTTCTTAGTAACAGCATGGGATTGGTTCCAGGACACTCCAAAATGCAAAATTTCATGGATACTCAAGTTCCTTATATAAAATGGCATAAAACAATGCTCACAGTCAGCCTTCCACAACTGGGGATTTCCAAATGCAGATCAAAAACACTGTTTTCAATCTGGGATAGGTTGAATCCTGTTATGCAAAACTCAGGGATATGGAGGCTCAACTGTATATCTGTTGAAAAAAATTATGTATGAGTGGATCTACATTGTTCAGACCAGTGTCGTTTAACTGTATATACTAGATGTAAAATGAGAAGAGTAAGTCCTGGGAACTTAATCAAGTTTTTTCTTTAAGAGGACAGAGGCCACAGGTACTTAAATTATTTTAGGAAAAATAAATTAATAGGTGAATATAAAAGAAGCCACAACCTTATAACATCTCTGATTAAAGAATTTACTTTTCTAGAATGTAGAAAAATAAAGCAAAGAACTGGAATGTGTCAATATTTTTATCACTGTCTAGAAAAGAAAAACTGGGTCCTCTAGATGGCACTCACCAGGTAGCCTTGTGTAGCGGACTTTCACTGCAGTCTTACAGAGCTCCAGGGCCCTGATCATTTTCCATTGACTGCATTTGTCAGTTAGATTTTCATATAACCAGCTGATTGTAAGCAGTATCTTATAGAGAATTCCCTTGAGAAAGAGATTGTGTTAGTCAGAAAAGTAAGTTTTGGGTATTATTTAGATTCACATGAGGTTCTATTACTATTGTAACTTAATATTCTTTCTAATTATAAGGGGAGACTGAATAGAGGCATCTTTAGTACTTGGAAAAGTAGTTTCAAGAGTGAAACTAGAAAAATCAATATATAATGATGATAATTACTTGGAAGATTTTTATGTACATAAGGCTCTGGACTATCGATAGCAGCACCCCTTTTTTGTCTATCCTTCTACATTCAGTTGAAAGCTGTGGCCACTGTACTGGGTTACAGCTCTTCTCCCCCACAAAGGCTCAGTTGGGGAGCATTCAAAGCTCCAGCAAAGATCACACTATCTCTCTTTAATGTCACAATAATAGAGAAACCCTGTGTCATGCTGGGGCAAGGCAATCAGCCAAAATTTCCAGAACACAGTTAGTAGTATTTTACTTCTCGGGGAAAATGCTGATAACTGCAAAAAGAAAAGAGTTTGCATTAAGTAAGCAAAGGGGTGGAAAGTTGTGAGAATAAGAAAAAAATACAGCCAAGTATAGCTGTTAATATCAGATCTTCAGGGACTTGCACCCTTAGAGCATGTTAGGTTCTCTTTTTTTCAAGAAATTATGACTAAGCAGTATCAAAATATATCAATCAAGGTGAAATATTAAGGAGAAACAGAATATTTGCATAGCTTCAAAGTTCCTCTCCCGTAATATTTATTATGTTAGTGTCTTTAACATATATCTACACATTATTTGACTCTTCTCACTCCAGGAGGTGAAGGTTAGTTCTTTACACTCGAGTGTGGCCTGAACTTATTAGCTCATTTCTAATAAATAGACTATGGAAAGGATAAAATACTAATTTTATAGTGGAGACAATGATGGACACCACCTCTACTAAGTGATCGAGGTTAACGTTGTTAAGTCATATTAATTTCTTGTGCCCCTCAACCCAAATTATGTGATGAAAATGGCACTTTGCCTCTGTAGTATTCTTTCCCAAAAATTAATCTCAAATTATGAGAAAATAGCAAAGACACATAAATTTAGGATATTTTACATAACATTTGGTCAGTGCTCTTCAAAAATTTCAGGGAAAAATAAAAAGCTGAGAATCTGTCAAGTATTTGACAAGACTAAGGAAACATGATGATAAAATAAAACATAGTGTTATGGGTTGAATTGTGCCCCCACGAAAGTCATATGCTAAAGTCCTAACCCCCAGTACTTTACAACATTCCTGGATTAGGAGATAGAGTACTTAAAGATGTTACTAAGATTCAATTAGGTCATTGGGATGGGCACTAATTCAATATGATCAGTGTTTTTATAAGAAGAGATTATGATTCAGACAAGCACAAAAGAAAAACCATATGAAGACAAATGGAGAATATATGGTCATCCACAAGTCAAGGGGAGAGGTCTCAGGAGAAATTAACCATGCCAACACCTAGCCTCTTAAAATTCTAGCCTCCACACTGTGGAAGAATAAATTTCTGCTGTTGAAGTCACCTGGTCTGTGGTACCACATTAATTAATACACAAAGTTTCCTGGACTGGATTTTTTGACCAAAAAAGACATTAGTGGAAAAACTGGTGACACCTGAATTAAGTCTGTGATTTAGTTAATAATATTGTGCATATGTTAATTTTTTAGTTTTGATAAATGTACTAGATAGTAAGATAGATGATGTTAACATTAAGGGTAACTGAGTAAATAATATATGAGAACTCTTTCTAGTGTCAATATCTTCAATTCCTTTGCAAATATATAATTATTTCAAAATATAAGAAAATTAAAAATATAGGGACAAACATAAAACAGAGCATGCATAAGACAGGGCATTCTCCGCAAAAAGAAGAAACCTAGCCTTGCTATTAAAAAGTCAGGTAAAAGAAGCCCATGGAGGTGAGATCAGAAGGAGGTGACAGTGGCCGAGGGGAAGGGTGCCAAGTATTTCACTTTACTTAACATTTGTTCTCTGTATGCCAGATGCTGAGGTGGGTGCTTTATTTATGTCCTTTCACTTAATCCTCAGGCAACCTTAGTTATATGAGTATATAACATTGGAATCTCTCTTCATTTTAGCCTTGAGAAAAAATATCTGATTCCCCAATTTTCAAAGAATAGGTGAACAGAGGATTCAGAAGGCACTTTATGTTGGGAAATCAGCACAATGAAAACTGAACCCTCAACTGTGTTTTCTGTATCATTAAAGAGATCACTCCCTCATTGTTTACAGTCATCCTACTCATCAGCAAGATGGGTCACTTAAAACTCTTAAATGTTTCTCGTTCACAAGTATGTTCATTCTTGTGTTGCCTCAAAGATAATGATGAGGAGGAAGAAGAGGAAGAGATGATTGTTGTTGGTCACTTATTCCCTCTAACCCACAAGGCTCCAAAGGTATGTTGCATCTCATGTTGTGAACTCATGTACAAGAAAACTAGCAATAGTTTCATAGTTCTGTTCTTACATAGTGTCTTTCATTGCACTTCAAATGAGGAAAATCACCCCATGCTTGACAAGGCATATCAGGCAAGAAATGCAGGGTTTATGACTTTGCATCTGAGTTTTAAGGGCATTTAGAATTTCACTCTTTATTGAAGTAGGAGAATAATGTTTCAGACTTATGAAGCAACATATGTAGATGTTCAGAGATGTAAAATACACCAGCGCTTTTAGAGAACTATGAGTTCTTGCTCTTGTTTGATGTGAGCTAATTATGCTTACAATTTGCAAGCTGATTCAACATACTGCCTTGAACTTACTGTTACTTGAGCACAAAGTCTGTGAGCTTAAACATAGGCTACTTTATATGGCCATGGATATTCAAAAGCTTAGATGATATTTTAATGTGTGTGCATGTGTGCAATTTATTGATTGTAATTATATAATAAATTACAATCAATAAATTTTAGCAGTTGTCAGTCAATATGAAATCTTAAATTCAGGAATATTTGTCCTTTACCAGAAATAGGGTTGTAAGCATCTTTGGTTATAACTGAATATAAACAAAGCAAAATTGTGTATTTGCAATTTGAGCTCTAGCAGTAGAGATGGATAAAATGTCTAATGTATTTAACTGATATCACATTATAATATTTTTGCTAAGAAATTAGGAAAGATATTTAAATAATGCACTAATTTAAAAAAGATAAAAATGAATGAAATCTAAATAGCTTTAAAATGATCTATTGGAGAGTATTTATGAGACTAAATAGGGACCCTGAACTCATGTTACAGGGGGAAAAAAGTAAAAATTATTTCATATCACCATTCTAAAATAGTGAAAATTGTCAGTAATTGCCAAACCTAAATATCCATTCTGGCAGACATTTTCCAGAAAATGTATGTATGTTTTAAATGTTTCAGAAGTTTTCCCAAGTCCTGGATTGATAATTATTCATTTCTATGAATAATGCTGCATTTCACAATGTCTGAATTCTGGACATTAGTAATTCTAGTGAGCTTTTACACAATATCTTCTTTTGTAGTAATTTTTCCACAAGATGCCTTACATTATATATGGCTCCAACCCATTTATATAGATAAGGAACAAGTCATTACTGAGTTCAGTTAAAAAAGTGGACTCTGGGAATTAATTTGGAATCTATGACATTCAGGCTGAAGAAACCCAGAAATAGGGAGCATAGTGACGTGCAAGAAGCAAAGCCTCTTTTATCAGGCAAACCTGATTGTCAGTCAAAGCTCTACCACATATTCACTGTAAGATCTTGAGAGCATTGTCAGTAATATTATAATGCCTAAATGTTATGGTTGGAATAAAGAATAAATGAGTTTAAAATATATCTTTAAATGTTAGGAGAAGTTCTGCCCTGCCCTAAGTATTTCAAGTTATCCAGTGTTTTTCTATTGCAGACAACTTCACTCTTAACAAGTCAGAGAAGAATGAGGGCAGAACGTGAAAAAATACAAAAAGACTTTACATTTTTGTCTTGAAAGCTTTCCCTTAGAGTGAATTTCAGACATCATGAGAGAATGCAGATGATAGAAGAGGAGAATTTGCTCTACTGAAGTTAGAGAAGGTCCTCCTTACTATGACTAGCGTGAAGGGCTCGGGTCAGCAAAGAGTAATTATGCGCAAAGCATTTTTTAAAGGGTTCCTGTGTCCAACCCCTGAGTAAGACGGCCGGATGTGGTCCTAGGAGAAGAGGTACGGGAGCCTGAGAGAGGTGAAGAGGGATCTTCTTGGGAGCAACAGAAAAGGCAGCCCAGAGTCCGAGGTTGGAGCCCAACAGTGTGGGGAGATGTAATTCTATGTGAGGTGGTGTATTGAGTAAGTTAGCATAGAATGTCACAGCCTGAGGGAGGTAAAAAAAAAAAATAGGTGGGAAAGGACAGGCAGCTCCTATCTTTAGCATACAAAAGAGGAACACTGGTTAAACAAGTAAATATTTCAGGATAATAGGAACCAAGTTTCTTGCTATGAGACAGGGAGGTACAAATATGAAAAGAGAGAAACCTAGAATGAATTATATTGTGTAGCATTGGAAATGAAAGTATCATTGTTAACTCATGGTTTTCCATCTAAGCAGAAATAAAAATAAAAAAACTTTTGCATGGCTAAAGAAACCATCATTGAAATGAAAAGGGAACTGACCATATAAAAGAACATACTTGCCAATGATACATTGGACAGAGGTCCAATATACATAAATCTCCAATATATAAAAATAACTCACCCGACTCAACACCAAAAAGACAGAAAATCCAATTAAAAATGTGTAAAGGACCTGAATAGACACTTCTCTAAGGAGGACATAGAGATGGTCTGTAGACATGTGAAAGGATGTTCAATATCACTAGCCATCAGAGAGATGCAAATTAAAAGCACATGAGATACCACCTCAAATTTGTCAGAAAGACCATCATTAATAAATCAAGAAACAGCAAGTACTGACAAAGATGTGGAGAAAAGGGAACCCTAGTACACTGTTGGAGGGAATACAGACTGGTGCAGCCACTGTGGAAAACAGTACAGAATTTCCTCAGAAAACTAAAGATGGAACTGTTTTTTGACCTAGTGATTCTACTGCTGGGAATATAACCTGAGAATCCTGAAACATGGATTCAAAAGAGCCTGTGCACCCCAATGTTCATAGCAGCACTATCTATACTAGCCAAGTGCTGGAAGCAGCCTAAGTGCCCATCAGTAAATGAGTGGATCAAAAAACTATGATACGTTAAACAGTGGAATACTACACAGCACAAAGAAAGAAGAAACTCTTCCCTTTCATGACAGAATGGATGGAACTGAAGAATATTATGCTAAGTGAAATAAGCCAGTTGGTAAAAGACAAACACCATATGATTTCACCTATAAGAAAAAACTAATGGGAAAAAACCTAACAAGCAAAGTAGAACCAGAGACATGGAAACATGGAACAAACTGATAGCAACCAGAGGGGGTGGAGGTGAGGGGAATAATGGTGGAAAGAAGGGGAAGGGACTAGTCAAAGAATGTGTATAAGTGACCAATGGACATGGACAACAAATGGTGTAAGGATTGATTGTGGGAGCTGGGGTTGGGCTAGGTAGAGGGGGGCAAAAGGGGAAAATGGGACAAATGTAATAGAATAAAAATTAATAAAGAAAAGAAATAAAAATAAACTGAGGTGTGTGTGTGTGCATTCATTCTAGCTATCTCCACTGAGAGGACCTGGAAGTAGCCACACACCAGTACTTATTTATTTCTAAATAAAATCTTCTACTGAAAGGAACATAGATTTCTAGGGATAATGACTGATTATAGGGCCCAGAAAGTACAGGGTGACCCTGGAACACTGAATAGTATCAGATAATAAGGAATTAAGGAATGGTGAAAACATGTCAAAGAACACATGCTTTTCTTGACAAGATGACAACTGGGATTGGTCTCTATTACACAAAGCTGAAAAAATTAAGCATACATATAAATAACAAGTTGAGTAATTAAAGGAAAGATAATATTCTTTTTACTCCACCATGCCAACAAATGAAAGTAAAAGAAATTATGGGACAAGAAAAATACCTTTCGGCAACCAGAATTGTAATAATATATCCAAGAAATGTTAATGATATTAATACAAAACTATAATATTTGATGGATGTTAGATATTAGCATAGTCTCAAAGTATCTCAAAATTACTTATAAATTTCAAAAAAAGGCATAAATTTATAGTGGAAAAATTTGGCAGCTTCTATTTTAATCCAAAGACCAGATTTAACATCACCGGTGATGGAACAAATCAATATTGTGCTCCACCTGATAGGATGCAACAAAAACAACACAGAATCTCTTGTGTGATATTTCTATCTCAATTAAATAATCTGAAATTAATCATGAACAAACATCAAACTACCCCAAATTGAGGGATATTCTACAAAATAATTGAACTGTAATTTTCAAAGGGTAAAGTTCATGAAAGTCAATAAAGACTGAAGAACTATTCCATATTGAAGATATAACAGCTAAATATAATTGCAAGGCATTGGAGCTAACGTATCAATGGTAGTGATACCTTAATACATTAATATTAATTTTTTGCTTTACCTTTTTAATAGTAAAATTATTTTAGACTGTGGCATCATATCGGCAGCTTATAATTCAAATGTTTCAAAATGTGCTTTCTACTGGTTTTATGATTTTATGTAATTTTGAATTTATTTGAAATAAAAAGAGAAAGAGATAAATGAGACTTTTGTCAAAGTGATAGATGGCTGGTGTGCAGCTTAACAGGATTTGTCTACAGCTCTAGCTTTGCCTCTAAATCACTGTGTGTACTTAGATGAGTCATTTCCCTCTCTAGGACATTAGAATATGAATCTGTTGAGCATTCTGATAGTTTTCATAATTCAGACACTTTAGAATTCTAGAATGTGGACTTTTGGTACAGAAGACAACCTTTGTGAAGTTACAGAAGTGTGCTAAATTGTTAAGTTCTTCTAGAGTACCATTGCTTCAAAGTTGGAGTGAGAAAAAACCTTCTCTCAGTTTTCTCAGATACAGGAATATGACACTTTGTGGACTGGGCTTTGTGTCCCAGCGGTGGGGTACAACATAGTGTCCATGCTTACAATGGCCAGTTTCCAACTCCACCAATGATTTGACATGGTTTGACCAAGAGACAATATGTTTATGGGCTCATATTTCTTCTCTACTCAACCTTAAAATTCAAATCCAGTGTAGGAGCTGAATCAGGAGGGAAATCAATAGATAGTTGGACGTTTTGATACACATTATAAAAAATTAGTCTCTATGACAGTGAACATAAAACACTTAAAGTATTTCCTATGTCTATTTTTTATTTATATCTACAATGACTAGAATACTAATCAGAACATAGAAGACAAACAGTAGTTATTTGTTGAATAATGAAAAGATGCATAGATGAGAAAATATTATATTGAATATGTAATTTTATTATATCTACTTAAATGAATGATTGCTAATTAAGTTATCTCTGGATGGAATCCAAATTAGCTGTCTTCTTATGATTTAAAAAAAAATTAAAGACTTTATTTATTTATTTTTAGACAGAGGGGAAAAGAGGGAGAAAGAGAAGAAGAGAAACATCACTGTGTGGTTGCCTCTCACACGTCCCTCACTGGGGACCTGGCCCATAACCCAGGCATGTGTCCTAACTAGGATCAAACCAGCGACCCTTTGGTTCACAGCCCATGCTTAATCCACTGAGACACACCAGCCAGGGCCTTGTGATTTTTTAAACCAGAAATGTCACCATGATAATCACAAATTTACAAATTAGGTGCATCCATTTATACAACACAGTGTAATATACTTCACTGAGTAGTAGATTTAATTAAAATTAATTAATTTTATTCTTTTCTAACCCTAATCTTACTGTTAGCAAATCTTGTTTTGCTTTCTACCAATCAGGCCTGCAAGTCATTGGCTGTCCTAGTCCATTTGCCAGATTGCAGTTGCTTTGTTACATTGCTATTGCTTCTTTGAGAGAGCTAGAGAGACAGAAAAGAGAGTGATCTTCAAATTTAATTTTCTTTATGACCAGTAGCATGTTAATGTTTTCTTTATATAGATCCTGTACTTTTTTGCCAAGTGAATTCCCAGTTGTATTTTTGGCTTTTATGTATTTTTCTCCAAAATGCCGTATTGTATATTAACTATCCAAGAAAATCCAAAATATAAAAGGGTAGCCTTCCAATGATGGACAGATTATTATTTTTATAACCACATTCTATTACTTCTTGCTTGTAACATACTATAATTACCAGAAAAAATCAGATATAACTTCATAATAAGAATAATATAAACTTTTTCAAATGTCATAAATATTTCATTAAGATATTTAATTTCTCACTTATTTTTGATAACCTTTACTTCAGAAATATGGGCATCAGGACTTGCCTTGAAATGGGAATCATTCTCTTTAGCACATACTAGAGTTTGTCAATGCAGACTAATCATGAAACTGTACTTAAAATTGAACTTTTGCATTTTAATGATTGACAAAGGGAAAGGTATACTATTACAATGATCACATTTTAGTTATACAAGAATTTAAATACTACAAAGTCTTCCCACCAAAGCATAGTGGGTTTTATTAATATTCATAGACAGTGAGAGAAGAGGTTAAGAAACAAAGGAGGAAGTGATTTTTGAATTTCCTGGAAATGGAAGCCAAAATAGAACCACAAGCAATTATAGTGTCTGTCACACATGCACGCATGTATGCACACATTTATTTTCTATTTAACAACCAGCAGTGTTCTCCACTTACTTCTAAACCCATGTATGCCTCAGGGACTGGGATAAAAATCTGAGAAGTACATTTCCTGAAATGTATTGCCAGTTAATTCTAGCTTACATTTCATCAATGACAGTTACTACCAAGACATTTGGTAGTAGAAAGCATGACAAAATCCTTATGATACCTGTGGCATCATTGCCAGACATGGAACTTGGCAGTCTGCACACATGAGGCTTTGCAGAAGCCTCCCCAAATCTTCCAGGCAATCCCCTGCTTTAGTGCTACAGGATCTGGTACCTTTGCAGATTCATACAGCTTCTTGCTTCCCTAAGATCATTGTTATTTTTCTGACTTTCACATCATTCTTTACAAATAGAAGTACCTAATTTCTTGTATTACATCCCTGAAATATTTTTCCAAGCAAACTCTGATGATAAAATATTTGGAACTGAAATAGGTTCAAGAAATAGTCACTAAAAACTTGGAACCCAAGACTAATTGTGTAGCAGACACATTTACTATCCAACTACTATCCACATGCTCCTGCACATTTTCCATCTTTCCTTTAATTAAGTGGGGCCCAATATTAGTTCTGCTCTAATGAACTCCTAGAGGAAGCTACTGACATTTCTTCTGGTATGAAAAACAGGATATTAAATGGGTATTAAATCATTTTGTTACCCAGTTCCTGTGTTTCTATATGCAAAACAGGATTTTGTTCGCAGATGTCAATTAGCTATCTACCTGCACGAGTACTTTGAGTAATGTTGCCCTGAGACCCTGAACTTAGAGTCTAGTGTAAGTCAAGAATGATTCTCTTATTCTTATTTTATCATATGCTTTGAAAGCAAGACAAATGTATTTCAGACTGTAAGGATTTACTCTTCATAAGGACACAAGCATAGTTACACCCCACCTAAAAACAAATGTACAGTTTACCAAAGCGTATATGATAGCATTCATTAGATGTTTTTGGATTGCTTTCTATAGACAATAAGTATGTCCTTGAGATGTAAAGTAAAGACAACTATGATAATATTGAGTATTGAAAATTCTCTATTGCAAAAGGTAAAATTTTCTTCTTTTTCATGGCCAAGTAGTATTCTATTGTCTAACCCTACCACAGCTGTTTTATTCATTCATCTAGTAATGGACACTTGGGCTGCTTCCATATCTTGGCAATTATAAATAGCACCTCAATGAACATAGGAGTGCTTATGTTTTTTTGAATTAATGTTTGGGGTCCTTCAAATATATTCCCAGAAGTGGGATCACTGGGTGAAAGGCAGATGCAGTTTTAATTTTCTTAAATTTATTTATTTATTTATTTATTTATTTATTTATTTATTTATTTATTTAGAGAGGGAAAGGGAGGGAGAAAGAGAGGGAAAAAACATTAATGTTTAGTTGCCTCTTGCATGTCCCCCACTGGGGTCCTGGCCTGCAACCCAGGTATGTGCCCTAGACTGGGAATAGAACCAGAGACCCTTTGGTTTGTAGTCTGGCACTCAATCCACTGAGCCACACTAGCCAGGGCCATTTTTAATTTTTTGAGGTATCTCCACACTGCTTTCCACAGTGGCTGCACCAATCTGCATTCGTACCAACAGTGCAAAAGGGTTCCCCTTTTTCCACATCCTCACAAGCACTTGTTTATTGATTTATCGATGATAGCCATTCTGACAGGTGTGAAATGATATCTTATTGTTTTAATTTGCATTTCTCTGATGATTAGTGACATTGAGCCTCTTTTCATATAACTATGGGCCATCTGTATGTCCTCCTTGGAGAAGTGTTATTCAAGTTCTTTTCCTATTTTTAACTGGGTTGTTTGGTTTTTTGTTAAGTTTTGTGAGTGTTTTATAAATTTTGGATATTAATCCCTTATCAGATGTATCAGCTAATATGTTCTCCCATTCTATGGATTGTCTTTTTATTTTGTTGATGTTTCCTTTGTTTTCAAAAACTTTTCAGCATTATGCTAAGTGAAAGAAGCCACTCAGGGAAACACAAATACTATATGATTTCACTCATACGTAGAATCCAATGCCCAAACTGAATTGCCAAGCAAAATAGAGACAAACTCATAGATAGAGAGCAGGATGACATGGTGGGGGTGGAGTAAGAGGGTGGGTGGGTTGTGCAAAAAGAAAAAAGATCTCATGGACCTCAGTGCTGATTGCAGAGGGTAGGGAGTATAAGGGGACTAAATGGTAATGAAAAAGACATAATTTTAATTTTTTTAAATAAAGAACTAAATTAAAAATGACATAATAAAGAAAACAAATCTCAAAAAAAGATAAAAATAAACTATTTTTAATACCAAAAAGAGAAAAATATTCTCTGCATTTATTCCTTTATTCAACAAATATTTTTAGCATCTTCTTTGAACCAGGTGTTACAGAAATATTAATCTATGAGCACATGTATTAGTCAGCTAGGGCTGCCTTAACAAAATACCACAAAATGGGTAGCTGAAACAAGAGACATTTATGTTCTCCTAGTCTGGTAATTGTAAGTCCAAGATTAAAGGGGCCAGTAAGGTTGGTTTCCATGGCCTTTTTTCCTGTGCTTTCAGAAAAAGCGTGAACTCTGATGTCTCTTTTTCTTCTTATAAGGGCATCAATCTATTGGATTAGGGTTCCACTCTTATGAACTTCATTAACTTGATTACATTCTTAAAGACCCTATATCCCAATAGAGTCACAGTCAGTGTTAAGTATTCAACATAAGAATTTGGTGGAGAGGTACAATTCAGTCTGTAATACCACACAAGCAAAATTGTCATAGTTTTATTTTTTCAACTGAGGTCTATATTTAAGGAAGTTGTAAAATTGTTTTCCAGAATAAAGAAAGATTTACGAAGACCATCAATTTCTAGTATTTAAAAGACTCGCCCTGGCTGGTGTAGCTCAGTGGATTGAGCGCGGGCTGCGAACCAGGCATCGCAGGTTCGATTCCCAGTCAGGGCACATGCCTAGGTTGCAGGCCATGTCCCCCAGCAACCGCACATTGATGTTTCTCTCTCTCTCTTTCTCCCTCCCTTCCCTCTCTAAAAATAAATAAATAAAATCTTTAAAAAAAAATTTAAAAGACTCACTGCTACAGAAAGAATTTCAAATACAGGTCTTCTAATTATTAATATTTGAAAAAGTATTTTCATAAATTCTAATAAAGTATTTTGTGAATTTAATGATTCAAGGTTTTTCTAGTTTATATTTTCCAACACTTGAGAGTATTTTCTCCCAACTACAAGATTTTTATATGTATCTTCAATACTGATCATCTTTAAAGTGTGAAAAGTATTCAACATCTACAAAAGTAAAAATCAGCACTTAAAAGTTATTTAAAAGGTCATATATTGGTAATCTTTGATATTAAGCAAGTACTGAAACAAAGTATATCTGACATTTTGTTGGATGGGTGTGTGTGAAGAAAGTACCTACTCTTTTTGACTTTATATATTTTATCAGTTGGGTTCATTAATTATGCCTGCAGTTTCAGAAAATTCCAATCCATTGTTATTCTGGCATATGTCAAAGAATATACCACTATTTAAATAAAGTGTCAAATAAAAATATGCAAAAGAAAAATTTCAGAATCCAAGAGAACAATTGCATTTTAAAACAGAAAGATTTATTATAAAATGAAATGCCCCTTACTCTCTGCAGATAAAAAGAACTATTGTTGCTTTACATATTACCTGATTATTTTATAGGCATGTGACATTGAAAAAAGTAAAAATTCAATATTTCCCCTTATCCCTTTTGTTTTTCTTCTGATTCATTTAAAAACCAGTTCTCTTTATTCTGTCTTAGTCAGTTCACACCACTGCAACAGAATTCAAGTAGACTGGGTGATTTAAACAACAAACATTTATACCTCCCAGTTCTAGAGGCTGGAAGTCTAAGATCAGGGAGCCAGCATGGCAGGGTGTTGGATGAATGCCCTCTTCCTGGTTTACAGGTAGCCAACATTTCTTGTATCCTTGCATATTGCAGAGAAAAAGAGCCAGCTCTTTTCCACTTCCTTATATCCTGTCATGGGGGTTCTGCTCTCATAACCTAATTACTTCTCAAAGGCTTACCTCCAAACAGTATGACATTAGGGCTTCAACATATGAGTTTTGGAGGAACACAAACATTTTAGTCCATAACTTATAAAGTTTTAGTTGTGCTTATAGCTTCTGTTATAGTTAATGAGCATGCATTCTTTTTCCTTCTATTTTTATATTATTGCAAAAAGACAAAATAATAGAATTAAGACAGTTTTTATTAATCTATCACTTTTTAAAAGGTTAAAATATGTTCCTTTAACCTTTTTTAGTCTTTATCAGTGGTTTGCAAACTCCAGTGTGCATCAGAATCAGTTCCAGAAAAAGCACAAATTGCCACACCTCTCTTCCAGAGTTTCTGATTCATAGGTCTGGAGTGAGAAGTATTCCTTCAGGTCTAGGCGATATTTTTCATCTTCTTTTCTTTCTTTACATCATTCTGCATAATTTCTTTAGATATCTCATCTAGTTCACTTCTTTTCATATCAGTTGTGTCATTAGTGAATATTTATTTTTAAAGGTTTTATTTATGTCTTAGAGAGAGGGGAAGGGTGAGAGAAAGAGAGGGAGAGAAACATCAATGTGTGGTTGCCTCTTGTGCACCCCACACTGTGGACCTGCCCCACAACCCAGACATGTGCCCTGACTGAAAATCAAGCCAGTGACCCTTTGGTTCATAAGTCAGCACTCAATCCACTGAGCCGCACCAGCCAGGGCCATTAGTGAATATTTCTGAATGAATTATGAACCCTGAGAAGATATATTCATTTGATGTGAACCTGAAGGAGAAATTTACCTGCTGAGATGAACTTCAAGTGGCCAACTAACAGCCGAAATTTTATAAATAATAACAGTCTAGTGGCCATTTGCTGACAGGGGCTCTTTTTGTACTTTGTATGCCAGGTAACCTTAGAAACTTAGACAAAACTCTGGGTTCCCTGTATTATACCCTGCTTGTTGACCTTGTCTTAGTCAACCACTGTAGGGAAGCTCTGGTTTTTATATTTCTACCAACATGTTGAGACTTTCCATGTCCAATCAAAACTGTATAATATGAATGCCTCAATTACATAAAAAGGACCTAGTCAAGAAGCCTGGGTGAAAAATTTTGCTAAAAACGATGGACTCCCTTTTGCCTTGGTGGAAGACAACTTAAGTTGTTATTTGAATCTGTGTCCTCTGGGCTAAAGCTCCTTTTTACGCAAATAAATGCTTTTATTCCTTATTACAGTATAAAATTTATTTTTGGTTTACAGAATTAACAAATGTTCAGCTCATTTTGAGCCTGTTTTAGTATTAATCTTTACTCATATTTTAAGCCCTTGTGCAGGTAACTCAAGTCCTGCATTCTTTTCAAGTCATTTATTTATATATTCTCTAATATGCTAGTCCTTCCAGGAAATAAGTCCCACCCAGGGCCATGTTCCTGTCATGTTACCTTGGAAATGAGCCTCATGGATGCCAACTTCTTCACTGGTTGGCTCATTTTCTATTGTTATACAGTAAGTCACCACAAACTTAGTGGATTCAAACAATCCGTATTTATTGGATTCTTAACCTTACAGATTCCAATTTATTTATTGGATCCATATTTATTGGATTCTTAACCTTACAGATTCCTTAGGTTTGAAGTCATAGCATGACTAAGCAAGTTGTTCTGTTCAAGATCTTACAAGATTGCAGTCAAGATGTAGGCTGCATTGTGTTCTTATCTGGCTTGATTGAAGAAGATATTTGCTTCCAAGCTCATACAGGTTGTACGCAGAATTCATTTCTTTTTGGCTATAGCACTAATGTTCTCAGATTGTTACAGAACAGGGCCAACAGGGGGTATGATATATTATTACTGAAAGGACCCCTCACTAGGTTCGCTATGTCCACCACCACAGGAAAGACATCTCTCAACACCAGAGATTTATGAAAAGGAAAGGAAATATTTCTTTAAAGCTATACAGACTTAAATTGGTGACTTAATGTCTTCATAAAAATATTAAAGTCCTTTAGGATACCCACAAACTCACACAGTCCTTCCTTCTTCCTCTGCCCTAGTCTGGGGTACTGTATCTCAGGAAAAGAAGTAGAAGTCTGTGATTCAGGCTCCCAGCACCATCAGCTGTGTCGCTGCCAGGATCTCCAGTTAATCCAGTCATGTGGCACCTTCTCATGGTCCACTAGTAGGAGTCCTTTCATTCTTTTTCTTCCAGACAAAGTCTCTACTGCTTCCTAAGCCACATGGCAAAAAGAAAAGCACCCCAAAGACACGCAGTTCTCTCCCTGCCAAAGTTGTGAGGGTCCCCACTCTGAAAACCATGTGGTTCTCCCTCTGAATGGCTGCTGAGTCTTGGTTTAAATCCCCGAGCCAATTTTCCACAGTATCCCCATTTCTGACTCCTCCTACAATCAGTTACACCTGCCAGCATTCCTGTATTATTCTAAGTTTACTGGGCTGCCATCGTGAGTCTGGGCTGGTGTGGCCCCATGTCATAGAGCCAATCCTCTCCAAGCTATCACGCAGGCACTGTAACCAGCAGGGGCTGCCTCCCCAGTTACATCTTGGGTGGAAGTCACTTCCATCCCCCTGGCTCAAGGTGTGGCCACAGCTATTTAACATATCTATGCAACCAGTTAAAGGTTATAGATATGTTAAATGACCATGCCACAGGTTAGCTTTAAAGCTATTGCTGTACAAAACAGCCCTGCATGCTCCTGCTCCATGTGTCCCTTTCCCCAACTCAGACATCTTTGGGAAGGGGTGAGGACATCCTATTATTTCCCAGACACCTTGAGTTCTGGACCCCATTCCAAATCCCTATTTGGAGCCCCCCTCTTGGCTGTACCCTGTTACAAGTTCTTAGAAGCCACTTACAGTTTCTTGACACATGAGCCTCTCCATAGGCAGTTCAGAGTACAGCAGCTAGCTTCTTCAGGGCAGGAAGGAGAGTCTCTTGCTCCAGTCTCTCAAGACAGAGTTTTACATAACTTAGCATAATCATAGGAGATATATCCCATCACCTTTGCTATGTAATGTAATCTAGACAAGGTAATGACATCCCATTATTTTTGCCATCTTCTATTGGTTAAAAGAAAAAACCAGATTCTTTCCAGCATCACAGGATAGGGTCTGTTCAGAATAGAGCAAGAAAAAGTAGAGATCATGGTGGCCATCGGAAAACTTTGCCTGCCATTTCATATTTTCCCCAATAGCATCTTTTACCTATTTGATTCTACCTGATAAAATCACCTTCACAACAGCAATGGCACTTCTGCTTCCTGCCCCCTTTCAGGGTACCAGTATAGTTCTTGGTCTTAGCCACCTCTAATGCCACCTCTTAATCTGGCATTAATCCTATCAATATGTCATAATCTCTCCCCTATGTAATAAATCTGAAGTAGTGGAAAAAACTTGAAATTTAAATTAGACAAAACTCCTTTCTATTTCTAGTTTCAACATTATGAAATGTGTAAAAATTTAGAAGTAATTTGATCTCAATCTCAGAAGAACAATATTGTGAGAAAAAGAACACAATACATAAGGATGTGTTAATGTAATAAAAAAACATTGAGCACATAGCATGCATCCAATCATTCATAATTATTTCCCTTTCATTAGTTTGCCATCTTTGTATATGATGAAGGGTCTAAAATAAAACTAAAATTTAAAAAATCACATGCATACCTACAGTTGTTTTACACCAGTAACTTGACAATAAATTCTTTGCTCTTTATAGGATGAAATGAAAATTTGAATCTCTAATGCTGTATGCAAAATATATTACCTAATTAAATTTACCAATTGCTTCATTCTCAATTTTAAAAACATACAAGTCCACATCTTTGTGAATAACTTAATAGATTAATTAGTATATTTGTGGCAATGTTTATCAAGGTTAAGAAGTGAGGTAAACCTGGACATGTTAAACCTTATAGGTAAGAAAGAAAACTGCACAAAGGAAAACTGTCTACCATTGAGCAGCCCAGTGATGGCAAGATGGAGATATCATCATCAGAGAACAGAGTTCTTACTAAAAATGTAACATGAAATAATGTATATTGTAGACTAACACAATATTTGCCATGGTCTGTGTTTTTGGGAAAATATTTTGTCCATATAGATAACCTCAAAAATCCATCTCCTCAATGTCTGTGCAGTCCTATTCATTGGTTCCTAATATTATTACGTTGGAACTAATGACCTACAAGATAAGATATAAATTATCTCTTCCTGACACACTCAACATACAATGAATGACAAGGGAGTGAGAAATTACCATATTAAAAATGTTCTCAGAAAAACAGTGATTGGAAAACATTCTCAGTTACTGACAACCCACCAACCACAGCCTGCTAGTGGACTGTGTACATGCTGCCTTGGCCAGCCCAAAGTGTGGCCTCACGCTCTGCTCTTTGGGGATAAACTCTTTCATGCATTGTTCCCTGAGTCCTCTGTGTTTACTTTCTGGAAGTCTATTTGTATATGCATGTTGTGTACATATCATCCATGTCTGTTATCCTCCAAGAACAATAGCAGCTCATCCAGGTTTTCCTTCCTGCTTACCAAGTCCTTCAGAAGTCAGAACTACCCCTTATCCTCTGATCTCTCAGTGTCCAGAAATTAGGCACACAGATATGACTATCTGCAATGCATGCTAAGAAATGTAATCTTTAGTTGGCCATGTTGCTACCTTTAATAAATCAAAGCCTTCTTATTAAGGAAGAAAATTGTTAAGAAAGTACTAAATATTAGGAAAATAAGTCATTGCCATAGACTTCATTATTTCATCAGAAGTCCTTAATAAGTATAGATGAAATGCTGTGGCCACAACAGGAAGCTGAGTAAGACAATAATTGTGTTGGAATTATCTCCATCCCCCAGCACAAATTAGCTTAATTTGGAGGAATTTTAAAGCTATTATGATAGTGCAGAATTCCATATAACATCATTTTACTTGGTGCCCTAGAGTGTGTGGATTATGGTAAGATTTCAGTGACACTTTTATGGAGAAAAGAGAATTACACTAGGGATTGGTGAGGCTCAAGTAGAGCTCCAAGTTATGGGACAAATAGATCAAATTGCAATGTCTAAAATGTTGATAAATTTGAGAATGATTCAGGTGAGTTGAGATCTTCATTTATTTTTGTGAATATGTTTTATTTATAGTGGGCTCATACTGTTACTGAAACAGCATGTGGGGTATCCACTGTCCAACAGGCAAACTCTGGATGCAGAGATTTGGTGAAAAAGGAAAGGGGTCATTTATTAAAAAGTTATACAATTTTGGAAGAATTGCACACTTCTGCCTGAGAACCCATTCCCTCTAAAATACCCAAGGAAAATTAACCCTACCACCATTGGCCAGGCCAGGCCAGACCAGTTTTAGGCTGTACCTGGAGTTCCTTCTCCCATTTAAAAATACTGTCCTTTGGAAATTACTGGTGGCTGCAGCATGATCATCCAATCAGCTTAGTCACAGTCCAGCTTCAGGCGTCTTTCTGGAGTCTGAGGCCATGGAGCTGGCACTCTCGTGGCCTTACTGACAGACTACCATAGCCAGTCATGTAGACTGAGCTTCATTCATGGGGCCCCAGGTGCCCAAGGCTGCTTGGGTCCCCAGGGCTGGTGCACACCCCAGCTCCTGCATCCACATGCTCATCTCAGAGCAACAGAAGGGGCACAATCCAGGACCTGTGTGACACAGAGACACAAGGTTCCATAGGCTGCTACCAGCAAGTCACATGTCTTCAGGGTACAGAGCAGAGGACTTGCCCTAGATGTGAACTGGCTCCCAGACAAGTGAACAAGGAGCAGCAGAACAGTAGTTCTCTGTGTACCTTCCCCTTAAAAGCCCAGGCCCAAAATCCCATGCACTATAGAAGCATTTAAATTTCCAGCCAATCCAGGCTAGTGTCCATCATGCTTGTTGGTCTGCCCAGCATCACTGCCTCTACTCCTGTTGTCATGATAATCTCCACAGTACACATGTATTTTGACCTTTTCAGCTTGTGCATACTCTTTGCAAGCTTTCCCTGTTTGTGTCATGAGCCAAGCTAGTTTGTTTACCCTTGTTTATTCCTTACCTGGGGATATGAAAATCTATCATGCACCAGCTGCAGTTTCAATCCCACTTCCTCTTGCACTTCCCAACCTTTCTCCCACTCTAGGGAATGTGACAGGCAACCCCCACGTTAGGCTACTTTGTACTTTGTAACTTCCATGTTAGGACCCTGTGCTTCTGCACTAGGACCCCGAGTTTTGCTCCTTTGTCTCCCATATAAGGTATTCAGACCTAACTTCGCATTTAGCTTCTGTAACCTCGCTTTGCCACATAGACAGGGGGTCTGAGGCTATTTAAACCCCAGAAAGTTAGAGATCGGGGCTCAGGATTTGGATTTTCCTCCTGAGCCCACGCATAATAAAGAATTGTGCTCTGCCATCTCTCCTGCGTGTGAGTTATTTTCTGCAACAGGGAATGCAGGCTCTTTTGTGCCTCCTCAGGAACCCCTACCCCAGCAGCCACTAATATCTAGGTGTTTTGAAAATTTATCACTGGAGTCACCCAGAGATTCAGCAATGCTGAGTGAAGAGTGGCAAGGGTTGGATAAGGGTTATACCAGATTAATTAGGCAGACTGATGTCCCAGAAAATAAGTCAAAATATGCTCAAAAAAATCAAAGCTAAATCTAAGCCATGAGAACATGTTACAGAATCAACCCATCAGGGAATCCAGATACTGTTACCAAAACAAGCCCCTTCGCCCAGGGTCTTTCTGTTCTAGATTTGTCTTTGCCCACCACCAGAATGAACTGTGGCTCTCAATGCCAGTTTGGTAAAAAGGAAAGGAACTATTTGTTCAAAAGTTATACAGGTAGTAGTAATGGCAGAATGTCACCATTAAATCTCAAAGTTCCTTTTAAACTCCCTAAAACACACACACAGTCCTGCCTCCCCTTGCCAATCCAGGCCAGTTAGGGGTACCGCATCTCAGGAAAAGAAATAAAAGTCCATAGCCTGGCTAGAACCCTGCTTCCACCCAGTAATCTGTGCTCAACTGGGCAGGTCTCCCGCAGTCCCCAGCACCATCAGCTGTGTCACCAGGATCTCCATTTCTCAATCCAAAACCATGTGGCACTTCCTCATGGCCTGCCAGTGAGAGTCCTTTCACCTCTTTTCTTCCTGCATGGCCTTGCATTGTCTCCTGTCCCTCATGTTGGCCTGTCTTTTAGTTTAAATCCCAACCTGGAACCTCTTCTGTAACCCCATTTTCGACTTTCCCCACAATTGGCTACACCTGCTAGCACTCCCTATTCTCTGCCTTTCTTGGCTACCATAGTTCAGGCAGATGTGTGTGGTCATGTAGCATAGAGCAAATCATCTCCAAGCTCTTACACAAGCCCTGCAACCCAGGAGCTGCTTCCCAGTTACATCACGGGTCAAAGTCACACCCATCTCCCTAGCTAGCTTGTGTTGATATGCAAAATAACCATTTTTACACATAAATATGAATCTAGCCTGCTGTTGATATGCAAAATAATGCTCAATCCCTGTTCTGCTGCTTTTCCCAGCCCCCAAACTAGGACTGTGGAAGCCCTGGGGCCTCTTGTCCTATACTCCATTACAAATACACAAAGTGAAAGTGACGATAGGGCTTCAGTTCAGAAGAATTAAACATTCTAGGGACTTACCACTAAAAAAACAAATATTCTAATACTAAGAAATTTTAAGTCCTCTATTCTCTACCATTGTTGCCAAGTCCCCTCACAGAGATATTATTTGTAATATTATTCATTTGCTCTGGAAGCTATATGGAAGAAAAAGGGCCACATGTTAACCCAACAAGCTCAGGGAAAGTCATCTGTGGCAGCCTTACAAACTCAGAGATCTAAAGTAAGCACAAAGAATGGTCTGAAATTAAAACTTGTCAACTAAAACCAGTGTGTGGTGGGTAGTCACATCCTGGGCCAGTATTTTTCCCTAACAAAGGTCAATCTATACCTTAACTGAGTCTGTCTGCTATCTTTTTGCATCTAAGATAACATGCCTTTGGAATATCAAGATAACTTCCTTTTTCTGGACCCCTCAGTGCACAATTCTTTATCTTTCATTTGTAAAATAAAATATTTTGAATTTATGACTTCTAATGTATTTTTTCGCCTGAACCTTCCATAAATCTAAGTATTCAAAAAACAACAAAACTTATTTTTCAGTTCTTTTTTAGACATGTGATCCCTTTACATTGTGTTCTTCCTTCCTTATGTGGTGAGAGTGCATTTCTCAGTGTGTATGAATAAGTCCTGGGTTTGATTGTGACCCCCAGGCAAGAGCCCCAAAGGCCACTTCTGCTATGATCATATAACTGCTCTCGCCTAAAGTTTCAATGCCCAGGGACAATGGAGCTCCCATACAGAGATCCTAGGGTCAATTGATCCAGATACATCCAGGCAGAAAGCAATATTATTCTGGCTTCTTGAACCACCCTCATTTCCATATAAAAGCTATCTGCTACCAAGGACAATGTGACTTTTGCACCTCTAAGAAGATAATGATAAACTCATTTGGGGATGTCATTTATGTTTCTCTTTTGATTCAGTTACAAATTAATGGAGTTCAGCCTAAGCTCTGATTCCTTGGCCTTGCCTCTTTTCTCATTTGAGTGAACAATGGAAAATTTAAGCACTGACAGCTCAAAATTCATGAATTTGGCCACTAACTTTGCATTTACCAGTACAAAAGGGAAGAGATACTCTATAAAAAAGTTCTATTTTACTCTTTAAAATGTCAGTGAAATAGGAATCCTTCCCACCATTTTAGATATAAGTTAAAAGAATTGTGTGTCAAAACATCAGTGAATAAGATTTAAGTTTTCTGATTCCAAACCTACATAATGAAATAAAATGGGTGATAAAGGAAAAAAAAAATTAGAGTTCATCATCTGAGGAAAATGGAAATTTTCAAGAAGTTATGTAACAGATAGCAATTTTTAAATTAAAAATGTGGCCTCAGCAAGTGAAGTGTGATTAATGAGAAGATCAAGAGATAATAAGAATGCTCTCTGAGAACTATTTCATTTCCTGGGCCTTCCCTACAAGCTCAGAAATTCAATACATATATTGAATAGTGGATATAAGTAGGGGTTTCATGTATAGGGGATTATGCAGATTAATTAGCTATTAATTAGCTAATAATAGTGGATAAAGATATTTGAAATGCACAGTTAAGGAAATCATTGCTTTATTTGTGGGTATATCTTTTATTACAGACATGTGGATTATGGTAAAGGTATCTAGATAATCACATGGGTTTATTGAAGGTTTATGTCTATAATACTTTAAAATATATTTCACCTTTCACAACAATAACTGGGATAATTCCAGTCATTTTAACATGTACTGGGAATGTTTTATTTTATTTTTAAATAAATGTTAACATTTGGGAATGTTTTTCTGTTGGTTGCAAGCAACTGAAAAAGGCTACAGTAGCTTAAATGAATAGAGACTTGTTGCCTTAAATAATAAGTCCAGAGCTCTGTGGATGATGACATTTTTCCAGTAGCTTCAATATATCAATAGTAGTGCTTATTTTAAACTCTTGGACTTTATTAATTGTTTTTGTTTTTATAGTCACAAAGCAGTATCTGCTTCTATAGGAATCATATCCATATTCCCCAGAAGAGGGAAAGGGCAAGGGGAAAAGTTGCTTTCCAAGCAGTATGTCTCATTTTGTCAGGAAAGTGAAATGATTTTTGAATTCTTACACAGAGAGAATTTTTTAATGTTTCCTTGACCAGTGTCAGTATTTCACATGGACATCTGTGACTGGGATGTACTTGGATTGAAGAGGGTCATAGATGGTAACACAAAGCATATGATTGTCAAATCAGACTCATGAATGAAAAATCTTAGCTTATATAAAGCTTTAGAAAGAAATTTCAGAAAATAGACAATCAAGAAGCTCAGAAGCATATGGCTGATTTAGGTTTTTTTGTTTTGTTTTGTCTTGCTTGTATAATACTGGACACACATTTTGGTTCAGAATAGATAAGATTCCTATGTTAGCTACAGGAGTAGAAAGAATTTAGTCTATGAATCATCTCCAATTTATACCCTGACTTTGGTGCTATATTGTACAGGGAGGCATGCCTCATAAATCCATATGATCATTCTTTATCCTCCCCCTTCTCATCTTTTCCTCTTTTTTCTTCTGTTATAAGCAATCCTTTAAAAAAGAGACATTCTTATTAAATAGATAAGAACCACTTTCCTAACAAACATTATTAGTCCCTTTGCTCATAGGCCTAGTTATTGTGCTGTCCGAGATCTTAGAATCACCTTTCTCTTCTCTGCCCTAAGAGTCTTCCTCAAGTAAAGGAAGAAAATAGATTATAGGCTTTAATTTCTTTCTCTTTAGACAGTTTCGTACATAGAGACAGTAAGCTGATTATATTCACTGATATGGAAGCTCTCTATAACTTTTTCCCTAGCGAAGCAGCTATTTATAAGGTAACCAATTTGGACTCAATATCATTTTGTTTCAGTGACATTTAGGTTGAACAAAAAGAACACTGCCCTTGAGGGCTACTGTTCTCCTAAGGCTTAAATTATCCTTTAAACTTTGCTCATTTCTTCTCATTATTAATTATAAAAAAGTAACTTAGGATTGTCTAACCATTATGCTGTATACCTGAAATGAATACAAAATAATATTGAATACAAACTATAATTAAAAATAAAATAAAAAAGTAATTTATTTTGTAAGCAGCTCAGTTGAAGTTCTTTTTGTTTTCTCCTTTAAAATATATTTATTTATAGTTAATATTTTTTCATTCATGCAGTAAATATTTACTAGGCTCCTAAAGAAATGTGCAAATGCTAGAAATACAATAGTTAAGGCAACAGATGTAATATTAACCCCTCGTGGGCATAAGTAATCATAAAATTACATAATTATAAATTTTGATCAGCTCTATAAGAGAAACACATGACAGCCCTGATTGGTGTGACTCAGTGGATTGAGTGCTGGCCTGTGAACCAATGTGTTGCTGATTCGATTCCCAGTCAGGGCACATGCCTGGGTTGAGGGCCAGGTCCACAGTAGGGGGCACACAAGGAGTATCCATACAGTGATGTTTCTCTCCCTCTCTTCCTTTGTTCCCTCTGCCTAAAATAAATAAACTCTTTAAAAAAAAAGAAAAAACACATTACAGCCTAGGCTGTGTAATATTACAACCTAATGGGGGCATCATCTTAGAGAAAAAGAAAGGAAAGTTTCTTTTAAAGTAGTTCTATATAGATAAGACATATAGGATAAAAAAGGCAGTCATGAGAAAAACAATTCATGTCAGATTAGACAAAAATATTGATTTATTATTGTAATCACTTTTCTTATATCATGCACATAAAGATTCCGTTTGCAGGTAGATAGAGTTTTAATAATTACCCAATGTCACTAGGTTAGCTGTGCAAGGCTGGATTCAAGTCCACACATATATATTGTATTGCCAGTTACACTCAGCCTAGTCTTCTTATCTGAAAATTAGGAACATAATAGTTATTTGTTGGATAAATTCTTTCCATTTTTTAAACTGATGTTTTATTGTCCCTGTTGTTTTAGTTCCTATGGTTATCACCTGTGATATGTGGATATTTTCATAAGGATAAAGCTAAATATGTGTCTGGGCATTTTTGTCAGTCATCTATTTTCTTCAGTTCCTCATTTAACTGCCTCCTCAACTATAAATTGTCACAATGATAATAGGTAATATTTTGATACTTGTGCTACATGCTTAATGTACAATATTCCCTCACAACTGGACTTTTGAATTATGCATTATTATTTCACAGATGAATAAACAGAAGTTCATCTGCTTCAACCAGTATTTGTATGTACTTCCTCAGCATTGTATTAAGATTCCATGCTGTTACTGTCAGACTGGGTCTTTCCATTGTGGTGTTTTAATAAAGAGTGTTCATGAGATAACTTCTGAAACTACTATGAGTGTGAAGGGTGAAAGCTACTACTGGGTGTGGAGGGTGTGTACATATTGATCCTAGAGTCTTGGCAATGCTTGTGGGCCCTAGAATCCTCATTTGCAACCTTCCTCCAGAATTTTGAAGGAGGTAGGATCTACATGCATATCTTTTGCTCCACTTAGTTGAAATCATAAACAGTTTCACCACTTAATATTTCAAAAAAAGAATTGTACTTACCAACAGAGTACAGTACAATGTTCAAATGACTGTAGTTTCCAATCTAGGCCACCAGGTATATAATACATATTCAATATGTGCAAGTCACGGTCTCCCTCTAAAGACAGACCTACTTCCTCTCCCACTATACCTGTTCATTCTTATTTTAAAGATTACTGAAACATTTACTATCATTTTTCATGCCCGTAAGTTACTGTAAAAGTTAATGTTATGAGAATAACTAATAAGTGACCTAGAAGCACTTTGCTACCACAGGTCCTGAAGACTGCATTACTATATGATTACAGGCCAGACAGTGGAGAGTGTGAGTAGTTCTTATTATATACATCAGGGTTCTGCATGCTTCAATCAAGGTGCTTCTCACCTCTTTGTATCTAGACTGAATTATCGTTAACTGGTCTGCTGTCTTGTAAGGTACAAGCTGTGCCCTGGCCCTGTATCTGTCCCTTTTCCATCACATTAATAAGGTTACTCTGTTACTTGAAGAGGAGAAGCATCTGGGTCAGGATTTGGGCCTAGATTAATAGTACTTTGTTTTTTACATCCCAAAAAGAGCTCTCTCTTCTTTCCAAGTTAAAGAATTCTAAGATCAGAGTGGAAAAAATGGAGTTCACACAAGGAAAGCATCATCATTCAAAGTATAATAAACTCATTCAGAAATATCAGGTGTCCTCACTTATGGTTAACAAAGCTTATAACAGTTTCTCTTTCCCCCTATAAGGTAAGGAAAATATCATACAGGCAATCAAGGATTCTGAAAATAATTCTCTATTTAGTATATTAATTCTGAATTCTAAACATTTGCCATGTAATATTAACATCAACTGTTTGGGCAGGCACTTCTTTCCATTTTAGTAGACAATAGAGAGAAGTGACTGAGTTATGAAAAGTTCTTCTGACCCAAGTGGTATGTTTGTTGAATCTCTTCTTTTCTGGTATAGTGCCTCTCTTTATTCTTTACAATTTTAGTTAATTCAGAACCCAGACAAAACTTACATTTTGGAGCCAGAATTTTCAAAGATAAATATATTGGCCAGATTTCAAAGGAGAATTATATAAGATGTTTGCACTGCTCTTTGAGCAGGAAAGGAAAAGTTTGAAGAAAAATAAGTATTACACTTCATTAAATAAGAGATTGATGATAAAATTAAAAGGAAGTATAATATTAGGAATTGATTTGATGTCATTATAGTAGGTGTTCCCATAAGGAACTAAAAACTGTCTTTATGTTAAATACACGAAGCTACTAAATATTATTCATATCTATATTAAATACTCATAAATCTGTAGTCTACATATAATAAACCTTATTCTTTCTATGACCTCTCTGTAATTAAAACCCAGCACATACCAGTTCAAAAGATGATCTGCTTTCAAATGTATAGTAAGCAGCTCTCAAAGACAATGAGTCCCCTGACCTATTCAAATCAGAAAGAGCAATGCCAAAGAAACCAAAATGGCATTTCAGATTAGACAGCTTTTTAAAAATTGTTGCTCAAGTACAGTTGTCTCCATTTTCACCTTACCATGACTGCCCCTCCCTTCCAACCCCCACCTCCCACACTTTCCCCGTTTTGGCTTTGTCCATGTGTCCTTTATATATGTTCCTTGATGACCCTCTCCTTTCTTTCTCCCATTATCTTTCTCCCTTGTCCCCTCTGGTAACTGTCAGTTTGTTCTCTATTTCAAAGTCTCTGGTTATATTATATTGTGCTTGCTTGTCTGTTTTGTTGATTATGTTCCACTTATAGGTGAGATCATATGGCATTTGTTTTTCACCGCCTGGCTTAATTCACTTAGCATAATGCTCTCCAGTTCTAGCCATGCTTTCACGAAGGATAGGAGCTCCTTCTTTCCTTCTGCTGCATAGCATTCCATTGTGTAAACTTACAATATCCAAGTGCTGGAAGCAACCTAAGTGTCCATCAATAAATAAGTGGATCAAAAAACTTTGGTAAATTAGACAGCTTTTATTTTTTAGGCCAGTGTTGAAAAATAGTTCTAAATGTTTTTTATTCCTTGTGTTCCTACATGGTTCATGCCTTCTGAATAATGAAAATTGACAGGAATAAAGAATATTTCTTCTCCCCAAGTCATTTGCTTAGGTTCTAAGAGAGTTAAACTCAGAGACACTTGTTTCCTTCAAAGTTATTTTTCTCCCATTCTAAGGGCAATGTAATCCAGAGATGTGTTTTTTTTCCCTTTTTAAAATTGTTTTATTGTTTACGCTATTACAGTTGACCCAATTTTTCCCTTCTCCTCTGTCCGCCCAGCCCATGTAACACTTCCATAGTCAGTCCCCACACCATTGCCCATGTCCATGGGTCCTTCAAAATGTTAGTTGAATAATCCCTTCACCTCCTTTCAATTAGTCCTCACCTCCCTCCTCCCCTCTTACAGCTCTCACTCTATTCCATGATTCTGTTACAGAACACAAAGGGACAAAGGGTGATATACTATTATCCGGTTCGTTATGTCTGCTGCCTTATTGGAAAGATGTCTCTCAATGCCAGAGATTTGTGAAAAGGAAAGAAAATGATTATTTAATGCTATACAGACTTAAAGTAGAGAACTAATGTCTTCACCAAAGTCCCATAGTCCCTTAAAACACCCACAAACACACATAATCCTTCCTTCCCCCTTTTCCCAGTCTGGGGTACCATATCTCAGGAAAAGAAATAGAAGTCCGTGGCTCAGGCAGCCCCAAGTTCTTCTCAGTAATCCATCTCAGCTGGTAGGCCTCCCTTGGTTCCCAGCACCATCAGCTGTGTTGCCGGGATCTCTGCTAAAGCTGAGTGGCGGTTCCCTCTTCTAAAGCTGTGGGGGTCCCCACTGTGGCAAAGCCATGAGGTTCTCTCTCCGCTGCCACAGCCTCATGGTCCCCTCTGCACAATGACTGTGGGAGTCTCCACTCAGCCCAAACTGTGTGGTTCTCCCTCCTCAGTGGCTGCAAGGAGGGGGGTTGCCACTCTGCCAAAACTGAGTGGCGGTTCTCTGCTAAAGCCACATGGTGATTCTCTCTTGCAGGGCTGTGGGAGTCCCCACTTTGCTGAAGACCAAATGGTTCTCTCCTCAATGGCTACAGCGTCTGGGTTTGAATCTCCGTGCCAATCTTCCTCTGAAGCCCCATTTCTAACTCCTCCCACCATCAGCTACACTTGCTAGCCCTCTCATATTTTTCCAGCTTTACTGGGCTGCCATTGTGAGTCTGGGCAGGCATGGGCCCATACCACAGAGCCAATCTTCTCCAAGCTCCCACACAGGCACTGAAACTTGAGGGACCTATCCCCCAGTTACATCTTGATGGGGAATTTACTTCCATTCCCCTGGCTCAGAGCTTGGCCACAGCTATTTAACATATCTATGTAACCAGGTAAAGGTTATAGATATGTTAAATGACCACACCAGAGGTTAGCTGCAAAGCTGTTGCTATGCAAAACAGCTCTCAATGGCCCTGCTCCATGTGTCCCTTCCCCCAACCCACACCTGTGGAGGGGTGGTGAGGACATCCTAATATTTCCTGAAGACCCTGAGTTCTGTTTGCCATTCCAAATCCTTATTTGGGGCCCCCCTCTTGGCTGCACTCTGTAACAATTCTATGCCTCTGGTTTTATTTTGCTCCTTGTTTATTCTGCTCATTACATTTCTGTTATAAGTGAGAGCATATGATATTTTTGCTTTTACCCATCTTGAGTTTATTCCGGTACATGGTGTACCTTGATGGTCTAGTTTCATTTTCTGGCGTGTACCTGTCCAGTTCTCCCAGCACATTTACCGAAGAGACTGTCACTACTCCATTGTATGCGTGTGTCCTCTTTGCCAAAGTTTAATTGACCAGAAAGACATAGCTTTATTTCTGGGCTCTCTACTCTATTCCATTGGTCTATGTATCTATTCTTATGCCAGTAACACTGTTTTGATTACAGTGACTTCATAGTATAGTTTGATATCAGGTATTATGATCTCTCAAATTTTATTCTTCTGTCTCAAGATTGCCGGGGCTGTTTGGGGACCACCAACTTTCACTAACTACTAAAATAAACTCAAAATGAATAAAAAACCTTAAATATAAGTCATGATACCATAAAAATCTTAGTGGAAAACATGAGTAGTAAAATTTCAGATATATCATAAAGCAATATATTTTTTTAAAGATTTTATTTATTTATTTTTAGAGAGAGGGAAGGGAAGGAGAGAGAGAGAGAGAGAGAGAGAGAAACATCAGTGTGCGGTTGCTGGGGGACATGGCCTGCAACCTAGGCATGTGCCCTGACTGAGAATCAAACCTGCGATGCCTGGTTCGCAGCCTGCGCTCAATCCACTAAGCTACACCAGCCAGGGCATAAAGCAATATTTTTATAGATATATATCTTAGGGTAAGGGAAATAAAGGAAAAAATAAACAAATTGGACTACATCAAATTAAAAATTTTCAAACATGTAAAGAAACCATCATAAAAATGAAAAGGAAACCAACTGTATGGGAGAACGTTTTACAAATGATATATTGGACAATGGTTTAATCTCCAAAATATATAAAGAACACATATGACTCAACACCAAGAAGACAAACAATCCAATTAAAAAATGAACAAAAGATCTGAACAGACACTTCTCCAAAGAGGTCACACAGAGGGCCTGCAGACACATGAAAGGATGCTCAACATCACTAGCCATCAGAGAGATGCATTTTAAAACCACAATGAGAGATTACCTCACACCTGCCAAAATGACGATCACTAATAAATCAACAAACAACAAGTGCTGGGGAAGATATGGAGAAAAAGGAACCCTAATGCACTGTTGGTGGGAATGTAGACTGGTGCAGACTCTGTGGAAAACAGTATGGAATTTCCTCAAAAAATTAAAAATGGCACTGCCTTTTGATCCAGAGATTCCGCTGCTGGGAATACACCCTAAGAATACTGAAACACTAATATCAAAAGACCTATGCACCCCTATGTTTATAGCAGTGCTATTTACAATAGCCAGGATTTGGAAATAGCCTAAGGCCCATCAGTAATTAGTGCATTAAAAAACTTTGGTACATTTACACAATGGAATGCAATGCGGCAGATAAAAGGAATTTATACCTTTTGTGACAGCATTGATAGAACTGGAGACTATTATGCTAAGTGAAATAAGCCAGTCAGTGTGTTTTCTTTTTCTATCTCCTCTGAGATAATTGCTTACATTCTGGAGTAAAGACCTTTCTCTTCTCCCCCAAAGAGGACTTGTTTACATTCCTAAGTAAAAGATAAGGTTTTCTTTTTTTATCTCAGGAGAATGAATGACAGGTATTCCAACAGGTCTTATACATTGAGTTCTTAAATTCTGGAATTCCTCTCTTGTGGAGCAAGTTATGCTGCAGGTTCAGGTGACAGCTGGATCTTATTTTATCATTTCACGGGAATTTGAGGTGTCAGGCAATTATTGTATTTACTTTCTGTGTAAATAAAAAGGTCTTTTCCTACACGAAAGATTTTTTGTGTGTATGTGCAAATGTGTCATAAAATACACATGACAAAAGTTACCATTTAAAATATACAATTCAGTGACATTTAGTATAGTCACAATATAAATGCAAACATCAGCATTATCTAGTTTTAGATTATTTTAGTCACCACAGAAGCAAACCCCTCACCCATTAAAAAGTCACTTTAAGAAGAACCTAAATAACAAAACAAAGAAACAAGCAAAATATAACCAAAGACACTGAAATAGAGAATAATTTGACAGTGTTCAGAGGGGAGAGGAGAGGGAATTTCAGGGGAAAAGGGGAAGGGTTTACAGGAACAAGTATAAAGGACACATGGATAAAAACTAGGGGTGGGTAGAAATAGGAGGGAGGAGAGGAAGGCTGGGTGGGTGGGTTGGGATGGGAGTAAAAGATAGAAAATTGTACTGCAGGAGCAATTAAAATTTTAAAAAAAGTCACTTTCCATTACCATCTCTCTGTAACCACACTGGCAGCCACTAACCTGATTGCTGTCTCTTTGGATATAAGATGTGGTCTTTTGCGTCTGGCTTCTTTCACTTTTCAAGGTTTATCCATGTTATAGCATGTATAAGTACTTCATTCCTTTTTGTGGCCATGTAATTTCAGAGTATGAACATACCAGATTTTGGTTATGTATTTATACAATGACAGACATATGAGTTGTTTCAATCTTTCTGCTTTAGTTAATAGTCCTGCTAGAATATTAGTGTACAACTTTTGGCTTCAACACTTGTTTCAGTTTCTGAGAATAAATATGAAAGAGTAGAATTGCTGTGTCACATGATACTTCTATGTTTAACTTTTTGAGGAACTATGGAAGTGTTTTCTACAGCAGCTGTACCATTTTGCATTCCCACTAGCATTTTAGAAGTTTGATGTGGTATCTCACTGTGATTTTGATTCACATTTTTTAATGACTAATGATGTTACTATCTTTTTATATGCTTGTTAGCCACCTGTATATATTCTTTGGAGAAATAGCTATTGAAGTCCTTTTCCTATTTTTTCTCTCAGTTTATTTATCTTTTTTGGTTGTTGAGTTATTAGACTTCTTTACATTCTTGATGCTAGAGCCTTATCATATATGTGATTTAAATAAACTTTCTCCTCTTCTGTGAGTTGTCTTTTTGCTTTCTTAATAGTGTCCTTTAATGCAAAAAAAAAATGTTTTCACTTTAATAAAGTACAATTGATCTCTTTTTTTTCTTTTGTTATTGTATTTAAGGATCCATTACTAAATCCAGGGTTATGAAGAAGAACCAGATGACTTTTAATGGCTTTTTATCTCCATGATTCCTCTCCAATTCTGCTTGCATTTTACAAAGAAGAAACAGATGATACTAAAGTGGAAAGCTTACAGGTTCAAACATAATGCCCAAGGATTGGCCAAAAAATCTGTTATAAGATTATCCCATCAGTGCTGTGTCCAGGGAGAACACATGCCAATTTCACTTTGTAATCGACCCCTGCTTTTGACTCCTATGGACTTTTTTTAAACTGTTATATCATTATGTTATGCCACCTTCCAGTGTCCCTTTGGTACTTAAAAGTTGGAATACAGCTCTCATCTGGAACAGGAATCTCCTCTTTCTGCCTTTCAGCATTGAGAAGTTGAAATGGAAAATCATGAAGGAAACTAAGAGACCTCTTTAACTACTCATATGGTTGCTTCTTGCTTTTTCAGCCTAAGCTTCACTCCATTCTTTCAAGAACCACTGAACTAAAGTATTTTTCTAGACACTACCCTGACCCTGTCCAATTGAGAATGTGAAGCTTATAGGTATAAAAAATTCAAATCGAATTCCTTACATTACCTCCTAAAAATGTCTAATAAAAAGGAGGTAGCACTCATTTTATATTTTTACTCACTCATTCATTCATTTGACTATTTCTGGTGTTAATAGTTGGATTCACTTGGCTGGTATATTCTTGACTCTGGTGTCTTTCAATCTGTTCATGCCAGTATGGGTTTTTCTAAATACAAATTGGGACATGTTGTATCCATTATGTCCCACCCATTTTCCTGACTTCCCTTGATGGAAAATACCTAGTGACTCTCTTCTTAACCTGATACAAAAGACCTGACAATATGCACTCATTCTGGTATGTCTAAGGGCATTTATGTGGGATGTCCCATTCCACAGAGCTCTCCCAGCCTCCGTGGATGAGAGTAAGTTGTCCCGAACACAATCTGTTGTTCTGGCAGGAGAGGGGGTGGTGATTCCCTCTAATGGAGAATGCTGAAGCCCCTTTTCCAACAGGGTTTGTATTGGGATCAGTATGTGCAGGGATATACAACATACATGCATAGCTTATCAATCAATGTCCAAAGGCTACAACTGTAGAAAACAAATATTATCTATAGATAACAAATGAAGAAACACTTCATTGTCTCACTGTAGATTGTCTCAGGTCAGGGTCTGTGAGACATGCTGATGCCAGATGGTTGTAAAGGTGTATTTCATGATGCAAGGAGTTCATTCCTTAAGCTTTGAACTTAATCATCTGGTTTATATCAGCAGGGCTATATAAAGCAAAGCAAGCTTCAAAGGATACAATGTATTTATCAGGCCTGATTTCCCCTGGAAACTCTCTGTGCTAGCATCGGGTCATGGCTGTCACCTGCGTTCCTTGCTTTCCAGTTGAGATTTACTGGTCTCTTTCAAAGCCTGCTCATGCAGGGCTACAGTCTCTGAAACCACACAGAGTGGTCCCCACACATTTATATTAGAGTTTTTACATTACATGTCCATTGGTGATTGAAAACAAAGTGAGGTTGCAGAGAATATAGGTATGAAGCATCATTCTCTTTGAATCACTATCTACATCTGTAAAATCAGTGTTTCTTTATTAAACATACGTAAAAGTTTCTTAATTAAATGAAATGCAATTCTAAGTAGAGAACATCTTGTTCTTTCTCTTTCCAGTCAGCCTCAAGCCATGGGCATCTCTTGGGATAACTGGCCCCAGTGTCACACAGCCAGGGTCAGGAGAAAGCCCCACCATAAGAAGTGAAAATATGAGCTGGGGTGCCTTTCCACCAACACAAACATTGGTTTGCATTGCACATACATAGTCCGTTTGAGGAAAGGCAATAAGAAGTATCTGGCCTTAGCCCTGGCTGGTGTAGCTCAGTGGATTGAGCGCGGGCTGCGAACCAGGCATCGCAGGTTCGATTCCCAGTCAGGGCACATGCCTAGGTTGCAGGCCATGTCCCCCAGCAACCGCACACTGATGTTTCTCTCTCTCTCTCTCTCCCTCCCTTCCCTCTCTAAAAAAAATAAATAAATAAATAAAATCTTAAAAAAAAAAAAAAAGAAGTATCCGGCCTTAAAGCTGTATGTGGTCAACTTCTCTTGGAGCTCTGAGTGTTGTAGATACAAAACAAGGATTGCTGATGTTACCTAATACATATAGACAAATAGTATAGATAGATATTGTTATTGATATAGATATAGATATATAGATGTATATGTATATATATTTAATATCATTTTTTAATTTCATATGTATGTGAGATTAAATAAGCAAATGAAGCACAGTAATTCATGTAACACAGGGGTGTTCGAATGTTAACAGATATTAGGGTATCCTGGAGAGCTTGTTCAAACACAAACTGTTAGGCCCAAGCTCCAGAGAGTCTAATTTTATAGGTTTTTGATAGAGTGTGGGAATTTGCATCTCTAGCAACTTTGCTGTGCTGCTGCTGCTCACACTCCAGGTGCCACACTGTGAGAATCAGTGATTCAATCAAGACACAAAGACAGTTGGCTCCAGGAAGTCAGTTTCATGGAAATACAACTTCACTCTATTCCTCTTTTGTCTTTGCTCTTTTCTGTGTTGAACTTGTTTTCAAGCAAATACTTTCAGAAGCATCTCAGCTCATACAATCATTAGACCTATATGTCTCAGAAGAGAAGAAGGACTTTCTTGATGGTTCAAGCAAAACCCCAGCTGATTCTGATTTGCTCTGTTGTGGTCAAATGTCCACCTCATGTAATTGAGATCCGTATCAGATAAAAGAGGAGTAGTGCTTCAAAAGGAAATCAAATGCTGTTGGATAAAAAGTAACACACCTGCTTCCCCTGCCTCTTTAAAAATCAGCACTTCAAAGCCAATGTGTGGGTCAATAATCTTAACCATCTGTGTAAATGCAGCTCCCACCAGACCTTCTCACCACTTCCCATTTACCTCCCTTTCTCATTTTTCTCTAACATGAGTCTATAAGAGTTCTGGTTCTTATAAGGAAAACCTATCATAACAAGATCTGGATAATCAGGAAGATAATCATTACAAACACTTAGAATGGTTTTAGTCAAATAGAAATGAGAAATATGAAAATTTTGTTTGATTTTGCAGAACCAGGGTGAATCATATAAATGCTGTCAAATGGCTAATAGAAAATTGCTTTAAGTGTTTTGCTTCCTCAAATAAAAATTAATAAAGAGAACACTGTAAAACCATTTATATTCTATGGACCTAAGGTTACTTTTGAGGGAATAAGTATTAAATATGCTTATGTAATCATTATAAGACAGTTTATTATTTATCTCAAGATGGGTGTCAAATGCTCCCCTTCCTTGTAACTGTACCTGCCATGGCAAGGGTAGGTGGCATCATAGACACATCCATGAATTCACAATTCTCTGACTGGTTAAAACATGTATAACAATGTTCACACATATTGGTCTTCTCCCCAAAATGTTCCTAGTTCTTCCACCCTGATAGGGCAGGGGAAGAAACACCATAGTTGTTGATGCTGTACCATCCAGATTCCTGTGACTCCTGAATTCTCTCCCTTCCCAGAGGGATTCCGGGTTTCAAGTGGCTTCTCTGCACAGCTTTCCTGCTGCCCAGGTCATTTTTTCCTTTTTCTCAGGCTCCTACTCTTTTGTTTTACTTGTTCTTTTTCTCCATTGCTATTTGTATTACTTCCTTTAGAACAGTTTGTATCTCTCCAGGTACTGTTGGAGTTTATTCCTTACAAATATAACCATTTTAGACAATCATTGAAATATAGGGTCCTCAGTGAATAGAAGATTTTATAGCACTTAGTGAAGAGATTGGTATGATTGTCAGCTTTCTCACCAAAGCAGGTGATCCTGATCCTATCTCCTCCAGCCAACCTGTCCAAGATTGTGGGAGCAGTTGTCATTTGGTAGCATCATGTGTCCACTTTAGCTTTCTTTTCAGATTCTTAAGGATTTTCTGAGAAGCAATAATAAAAGTAGCAAACTGTCTTTATTTATTTACCAGGGGTGCTATAATCTCTGTACATATATAAACCCATTTCATTTTCCCAAACACCATATAGGCTGCTTATATATTAGCCACACTTTCTGATGAAGTAAATTAGAATGTCACAATTGTCCTAAGTCACAGAAGGCATAAGTAGAGGAACTGAAGGTAAAAACTATGCAGTATATATGCAAGGTATGGGGGACCCAAAAATGGAAATTTTGTATAAAAAATGTGTATTTCTTCTTATACGTGTGAACTTCAGTCACCTTCAAAGTACTCTCCATTTGATGTGTTATAACTGTTGAGACTTTTTTCCCACTGCTCAAACCTGTTTTTGAACTGGTTGATTGTGATGTCTTTTAGTCCTTCTGTCATTTTTGTTTGTTTGTCTGTTTCACCTCTTCCAGGTTGGCAAAACATTTCCCTTTGAGGACTTTTTTTATCCTGGTAAACAAATAAAAATTGATCAGGATGATATCGGGTAAAGAGAGAGGGCGAGGCAGGGGGTTCATGCCATTTGTGATCAAAAACTGCTGAACACAGCACAGTGTGGGCAGGTGCACTCATGATTCACCATAAAGTAATGGGCAAATGCATTGAAAGTCTTCAAAAAAATTCATGGAAGCTGAATGCCAGCTGGTACACTGAAACAGATGAGCTTCTAGAACACTTACCTAGTGGGAGAAGCTTGTGCTACAAGGGGCCGGCCCTCCAGAAGATAATTTCGTTCTTTGGGGGCCACCCTTGCACATGACTATAGTATATAGGGTAGGCTAAACTGCTCTAACAGCCCCAAAATATATAATCATGATAACACATCGGGTATTTTTTCTCAGATAACAAAGGTAAAGTTCATGTTAGTGGGATGCTCTCCATTTTTCCATGACTTTGAGTTCCAGAATCCTTCATGTCTTAGGACTTATCATCATTTGTGTTCTCTTGGTAGAGGGGGAAGAACATAAAGGTGCACATGTGGGAAGTTATCATGGGCAAGGAATGATCATTGCTTCTCACACCCCACTGTCCAGATCTCGGTGACTTGGTCACATCTAATTGCAAGGGAGAATGAAAAATGTTATCCAAGTGTATGCAGAGAAGAAGAGGCATAGCTGGCTCTCTATCACAGTGAATTCTTGGTATTCTGTATTTTCCATAAG
This sequence comes from Tonatia bakeri, assembly GCA_004024845.1. Taxonomy (NCBI): domain Eukaryota; kingdom Metazoa; phylum Chordata; class Mammalia; order Chiroptera; family Phyllostomidae; genus Tonatia; species Tonatia bakeri. The sequence continues at coordinate 109,090 of PVIA01002225.1, read as the reverse complement.
GAGTCTAAAAGATATTGATGTCCACCAATAAAAAAATAAAACGTCCATAGAGGCAGCACCCATATTGCACAGTGCATGACACTATATTGATCAAATAAATATTTGTTGAATGAATGAATAATTCAACTCTCTATTCCTACCTCTAAAATCATACAGAATTATATGTCATTTCCATGTTTGATGCATTTTTTAGCTTTTAAAAAGTGATATTTAATATTTGTATTAAGTAATTTCCAAGAATGTTTTATAAAATGAAAATTTTAGTATGTTAATATAATATATTGGTTTCCACAGGTGACAAGTGAGACTTTTAAAAACAATACCTACTTATCCTACATTGTTTTAAACTTCAAAACCAAGATAACTTTATTAAAAACATAATTTGAATATGAGGGAATTAAAAAGATATATTCTGAGGGGTAATCTGTTTTTTCATTAAGAGGTATGTTATGTTACAACATGTAATAAAAATTTGATTTATGTGGTACAATTTTTCACAAATTAAGAACACAATATGTAACATTTTTTTTTTCTTTGAGCAGTGGCCTTTCTCTTTAAATAGCTCTTAGTTTGCTGTAATAAAGGAATGTTATGATTTTCTAGGAACTGCCTAAGAAAGAAATTTAATTAACATGAGTAATTTCAAAATCCATTTAAGATCTTGCAATGAAATATTTTATGAACAGTTAAGGTAGTAAATTATTGATTACCTAATCAAATTCTCAATTACTGACTAACTGATGAGTTGTCATCTCTCTCATAACAGATAGTCTCTGAATGCAATTGCAAAACTAATTGATTCTCTCAGCATCCATCACACTCCCTTACAAATAAGGGATTTCTTAAATCTCTGCCTATGCATAGCCCTGGTTTAAGAGTTTCTGTTCACAACTACCCCCACCCTAGAATAGGCTATGTTTCATAGATGTCTAACATGCTTGGAGTTGTCAACAAGATATCATCAACAACTGCAAAGACTCTGACATTAATTATCAACAGGGTGGTTGTTTTTCTTTGTCAGCCCCAACCACATGTATAGTATGAAGGGCTTCTCTGTGACTTAGCCTGAACAAACCTGGAGATGATAGACTCTCAGGCAGATAGGCTATTGGAAATCCCCTTCTAGCTGGTGAGTAAAGTCTGATGTTAGCTGCTTCTTTCACATCTATTGTCTAATGGGTCTAAAGGTACATGAATTTATCTTGTACTTGATAGTAGCTTACCTCCTTTTTAAAAAGAAAAACCAAGTCTTGAAAAAAACAAAACAGCAATAGCTCAAGACTGAAGAACTTATTACAATAATTTTATCCTTTTAACTGCATAAGTGCTTATTCATACAATTTCTACACATATCGATTCAACAAATATTTTTCACATGATATATTTTTAAATGTATTGCAGTGACATTGGTTAATAAGTTCATAGAGATTTCAAGTGTACATTTCAATGATACATGATCTGTATGCTGCATTGTTTGCCCACAGCCCAAAGTTGAATCATTTCCCATTGCCATATATTTGGCCCCCTTTACCCTTTGCCACTCAACCATCCTTTTCCCTCTCGTAACCACCATACTATTGTCTGTGTCTATGAGTTTCAGTTTTATAACCCATGTATGAGTGAAATCATATGGTTCTTGGTTTTTTTCTGACTAACCTACTTTACTTAACATAATATTCTCAAGGTCCATCAATGTTGTCTTAAATGGCAGTATTTCATCTTTCTCCTGGCCGAGTAGAATTCTATTATACATACATACACACACACACACACAGAGTGTATATACTATATATGTGTACTATATATAGTATACTATATGGTATGTAGTATATATACTATGTATAGTATATATACTGTATATATAGTGTGTATATAGTTTGTGTGTGTGTGTGTGTGTATCTTCTTTATCCAATCCTTTACCAAAGGACACTTTGGTTGTCTCCATGTCTTGGGCACCATGAATAATGCTGCAATGAACACAGGTGTGCATGTATTTTTCTGAATAAATTTTTTGAGTTTTTTGGGTAGATACCCAGAAAAGGGATTGCTGGGTCATATAGTTACTCTCTTAATTTTTTGAGGAACCAGCATACTGTTTTTTATTGTGGCTGTATCAGTTTACATTCCTACCAACAGTGAATGAGGGTATCTTCCACTTGTTACTACATGATTTGTTGATAATAGCCAATCTAACAGCTGTGAGGTAGTATATCATTGTAGTTTTTATTTGCAATTCCCTAATAGCTAGTGGAATTGGGCATCTTTGCTTATATCTGTTGGTCATTTATATATCTTCTTGGGAGAGATGTCTGTTCAGGTCCTCAGCCCATTTTTCAATTGGATTGTTGTTTGTTTGGTGTTGACTTTTATGAGTTCTTTATATATTTGGATATTAACCCCTCATCAGAGTTGTCATTTACAAATATCTTGCATTCAGTTGATTGCCTATTTTGTTGTCACTTTCTATTATTTTGCAGAAGCTTTTAAATTTGATATAATCCCATTAATTTACTTTTGTCTTTACTTTTCTTCCTTTTGGGGTCAAATTCATAAAAGGTTCTCTATGACCAAAGTCCATAAGTTTAGTATATATGTTTTCTTCTATGTAATTTATTGTTTCAGGTCTTACATTTAGGACTTTAATCCATTTTGAATTAATTCTTGTATATGGAAATAAACTGTAATCTAGTTTCAGTCTTTTGCATGGGGCTTTCCAATTTCCTAGCACCATTTATTATAGAGGTTTTGTTTTCTCCATTGTGTATTTTTGGTTCCTTTGTCAAAAATTATTTGTCCATATACATGTGGGTTTATTTTTGGGGTCTCAATTCTGTTCCATTGATTTATGTGTCTGTTTTTCTGCCAATACCATGGTGTTTTGATTATTAGCTCTGTAGTATAACTTGAAATCAGGTAGTATGATATCTCCTTCTTTGTTCTTTTTCTCAGGATAGCTTTGGCTATTTCAGGTCTTTTGTGGTCCCACAAAAATCTGATTTTCCCCTATTTTTAAAATATATTTTATTCACTATGATACTACAGTTGTCCCATTTCCCCTCCTTTACCCCCCTACTCCCTGCACACCCCCTCCCACCTGCCTCACCCCCTCCTTAGTTCACACCCATGGGTCTTGCATGTAAGTTCTTTGGCTTCTCCATTTCCTATACTATTCTTAACCTCCTCCTGTCTACGTTGTATCTACTATTTATGCTTCTTATTCCCTGTACCTTTTCCTCCATTCTCCTCCCTACTCCTCTCCTCTGACAACCCTCCAGGTGATCTCCATTTCTGTGATTCTGTTCCTGTTCTAGTTGTTTACTTAGTTTTTGTTTTTAGGTTCAGTTGTTGATAGTTGTAAGATTATTGTCATTTTATTGTTTATAGTTTTTTTTAGGATTTTATTTATTTATTTTTAGAGAGGGAAGGGAGGGAGAGAGAGAGAGAGACAGAGAGAAACATCAATGTGCGGTTGCTGGGGAACATGGCCTGCAACCTAGGCATGTGCCCTGACTGGGAATCGAACCTGCGATGCCTGGTTCGCAGCCCGCGCTCAATCCACTGAGCTACACCAGCCAGGGCTATTGTTTATAGTTTTTGATGTTCTTGTATTTCTTAGATGTGTTGGGGACCACCTTGCCTGGTCTCAGGAAGCTGTAACCCCCCAGGACTTAGCTGAGTGAGAGACCTTCAGACCAGGAGCCACTAAGGAAACAAAACTTATTTCCCTGGCATGAACGCTGCCTGTTCTGTGCCTGGCCTTCAATGTTTGATCAGTTAGCCAATGACAGGTAACAATTCTCTAGGAAAGAGAATGAACCTAAGACAGGCATGATCATGAAAAGTCCTCTGGGAAGAGACTCGGGGCTATAGAAATGAAGGGGTGATCGACATCAACCCCTGCCCCCTCGGCTATGTCAAAGCCTGAGTCTTTGTACTTAGATGTGAGAAATCCAAGTCTCCTGAATGCCTTTGTCTCCTGACTGCCAGGCTCAAGCCTACAGAAACAGCAAATAGCTAAAGGGGCAGCCCAGACCAGAGATGGCGGACCCCCAGGGTAATTAGGCCTGGGACATAGAATAAGCAAGATCCTGTGAGATCTGTTTGCTGGAGGATGTTATTAATTTGGAATTTAAAGGCACAGACAAGAAACCTTTGGAACCTGTAGTCCTTTCATATGATAAAACTCCAATCCCAGAATCACAGCAGGAGTTCTGTTAGCCTCTTTGTAAGTCACCTGTCACCTTTGATCCTTTCTGCCAGACTGTGAATTCACAAACTGATCCTGCTTTCTTAATAAAAACCTACTTGGGTAGGGAAACGGGGCGCTTTCCACTAGAGAAAGTGGCCATGCTGTCTCTATTCTCCCACAAAATCATCGTTGTTTCTGTGTATGTATTTCTCATGTTTTGACGAGCATCCGCAGCAAAGATGGATACTGCAGGATGGTATCTGCTTCAAGATGAGTCTCTTTAGCATTTCAGAGAAAAAGGACTTGGAGATGATGAATTCCTTTAATTTGACCTTATCTGGGAAGCATGTTACTTGCTCTTCCATTTTAAATGACAGCTTTGCTGGATAGAGTAATCTTGGATTGTAGGTCCTTGACTTTAAATATTTCTTTTCAACCGCTTCTTCCCTGCAAGGCTTTTTTTCTTTTCTTTTCTTTTCTTTTTTTGAGAAACCAGATGATAGTTTTACTGAATGTAATAAAACTATCCTTTGAATGTAACTCTCTTTTTTCCTCTTGCTATTTTTAAGGTTCTCTCTTTCTCTTTAATCTTAGGTAACTTAATTATGATGTGTCTTCTTGTGTTTCTTCTTGAATTCAATTTCTTGGAGTCTCTGAGCTTCCTGGACTTCCTGGAAGTCTATTTTCTTTGCCAGATCAGGGAAATTTTCCTTCATTAGTTTTCAAATAAGTTTTCAATAAGTTCTTGCTCTTCCTCTTCTCCTTCTGGCACCCCTGTCATTCAGATGTTGTTGTGTTTAAAGTTGTCCTAGAGGTTCTTCAATCTCTTATCAATTTTTTAATTCTTATTTCTTCATTCTGTCCCAGTTGGATGTTTATTTTTTCCTTTTGTTCCAACTCATTGTTTTGAGTCCTGGTTTCTTTCCCGTCACAGATGGTTTCCTGTATATTTTCCCTGCTTTCACTTTGTATAGCCTTAATTTCTTCCTTCATTTTGCAACTAAGTTCAACCCTTTCTGTGAGCATCCTGATTACCAGTGTTTTGAACTCTGCATTTGATAGGTTGTCTATCTCCTCATCACTTAGTTCTTTTTCTGGAGTTTTGATCTGTTCTTTCATTTGGGCTATATTTCTTTATCTCAGTGCACCTGTTACATTTTAGTGGCTGGAGCCTTAGGCATTTGCCAGGGCAGAACAACCCTCTTTGCTGCATTGTGGTACTGTATGTGGCAGAGGGGTCAGAGAGGGAACAATGCTGCTTACTCGGCTCTCACCCTACTTTTGGTAACTTTCTTTGGTTGTCACACATAGATTGTGCCTTTTCAGGTGCTGATTCCCAGGTGAGTGGATTTGTGTATGTTCTAGGACTTCATGGGCCTCTCCAACCTCCCCCCTCTGGTAACTGTGAATTTGTTCTTTAATTCAATGTTTCTGGTTATATTTTGCTTGCTTGTTTGTTTTGTTGATTAGTTTCCACTTATGGGTGTGATCTTATGGTATTTGTCTTTCACTGCCTGGCTTATTTCACTTAGTGTAGTGCTGTCCAATTCCATCCATGCTATCATGAAAGGTAGGGGCTCCTTCTTTCTTTCTACTGCATAGTATTCTATTGTGTAAATGTACCTCAGTGATTCATTTTTTAAATTTAAATTAAAATTGCTGTGAGACAGATTTTTAATTTTTCAAAATAAGAAAATCAAAATCATGTGATATAAGCAGAAGGTATCTATGAAAATAAATATGTCAATATGAAGCATGTAAATAGTTAGCTAATTACTGCATTCTGTAGAAAGTATAGAGCCTTTGGCTTTCCCAATCAAAAGAGGGATATTAGCAATTGTAATATTAAGGAAAGAACCAAATACATGTATTTAATATGGAATGGAAGTGAGACTTTCTCACAAAATTAGAATTTTAGATTATAACTTAAACATCATTATGGGGGAGCAAAATGCCAGAATTGGAAATAAAGATGTAAACAATGGTCTTGCAGTAGGCAGTTAGACACACATGAGCATAGCAAGGATGATGGACCAGGTACATAGGTCCTGAGGGCAGGAGCCTCACATGCCTACCAACAGGCAAAACTGGGAAAAGAAGGAGATTATCCCCAGGGTAAACTTTCCTCCCCTAGCATATTGATGGTAATATGGTAGATTCCTTGGAAGGGTAACAAGGGGCCAAAGAGTGTCCCCACATAACTCACATGTGGGCCCTTGCATGACCACTCCTTTAAGCATTAACCCCTAAAGATAACATCTAGGCCTCAGTTGTATTGTAGCTCTAAACTCAGAAAAGTAGCAAAACCAGAAAAGTGATGCCATGGCTGACCTCAGGGACAGCAGCATTGACTAATGACCTCCTTCCCTGGCACTGACCAACTAGCAAAGACCACAACTCTGAAAGGACATATGTAGAAAGCTGATGAATATTCTACTGAGATCTTCCCCTGGAACCTCTCCTAATATCCCCATCCTGAAAAGCCCTTAAGATGGAGAAAGCAGTGAAGCTCTTTCTGTAGAGCATTCCCATACCTTTTCCCATCCCTACCCATTAAGTATGTTTTCTCCTATGGCTCACTTCTTCTACCTCTGTGTCTTTCTAAATAAATATTTTATTGTCATTTGAGTATTGACTCTGATTTTTTTTTTTTAAGCTAGAACCCAGGTACCAAGTTTGGTGAACCAGGATCCAATCACCTATAACATTCTGGTGCCATTTTTCTGCCAACAGTCTGATTATGCAGGGCTCTCCGTTGTACTCAAATACTTCTTGAAGATCACTGGTGCATAAAGCAGTATATTTCTTTTAATAAGATTATTTGAAATGCAGTATGAAGGCATTTTCCCAGTGCTTCTGAATGTGGTCATCACCATTATTCTAGCTTTGGTTCTACCATGATCCTTTAATTAATGAGGATAACTTTTGTAATCCATTCATCATGTGCTGAATGCTTAATTAATGCAGAATTTATTTTTAATTATAATATCAATGATTTACATAAATTCAAATTCAAGGAAAACACTGAGACTCCTCCTATTTTATTCCTCTTTGAGCTGAGAATTTCTCCCCGTGATCAAGATAAAAGCCTTCAATTTAAGAGAGGAGAATTTTGCTACTTTGGCTCTTGTGAACAGTTGTGCCTCATCTGGAGGGTCATTGGTACATAAGAGACTTGCCAACTTCAATTTATGCCCACGAGCAGTTGTGTGTGATAGAATGCATAAGCCTAGCCTCACAAACTGTACTTACTGTGAGGCAGGACTCAACAAATAGAAACTAGCTTTTTCAGAGAGTATGCCAAAAAGCCCTAAGTTCAGGAGGGATCATTTCTTTGTGGAATTAGTCAGTGCTAAAGCCCATGGTAAAGGTTCATTATATACATATATCAGAGGGTATATTTTCATTTAAAAAGCCTTACATGTTCCTGATCATGATATACACATGAATATATATGTGTGTAATGATCATAATACTTATAAAATATGTACAAGTGCTTATTGTACTTATTGTATATAAACATATTACACAAAGATCACTACATGTTTTATTAGTACAGTTAGTTCCATAGATTGTTTATATCAGTGGCTTTCAAACTTTTCTAATCACAGACCACAGTAAGAAATATATTTTACATGTTACCAAGGAAACATATACATGGAGATATATTTTATTTTGTTCTTTGATATTTGGGAAAATGTTGATCATGCTTTCCTAAATTTATTAAACAAACCACTCATTAACTTGGAAATACACATAAAAACATACTTCACTGTGTGGTAAATATGAGTTAGGCATTTATCTATTTTTTTTCTGAGTGATCAGCTAGCAATTCAAAATATGTGTGCATTTGTATGTTCAGTCAGTGTATAAGAAATATATATACACTGTATATATGTGGATATATACAGGATATATATGTATATATATACATATACACTGTGTATATGTATATATGTATATATACACCATGCTGTGTTTTTATAATTTCAATTTCAACTGGTTTAATTAACCAATGTTATGAAGGCAACTGGCTACATTTTTGGCAAGTGTAAAGTTATTAAACAATTTCACATCTTACTGTGAAATGCAAATTAAAATAACAATGAGATTTTTTTTTTACTACCCCTCAGTCTCTGCTGAATGAATTTAAATGTGTATAAACTATCTGCAGGGTAATTTGATAGTATGCATCAAAAGCCTTAACAATATGTATAAACAATGAACCAAAAATTCAATTAACTAGAAATTTATCCTAAGGGGATAATTAAGCATATGATCAAATTTTAACATAATTAACTGCAAGGCTGTTTGTTTTATAGTTGTTTGCAGTAATAAAGAAATGTGAAAAACCAAATTTTCAATAGCTGAGAACAGATTAGATGTAATAGTAAACATTCACACAGCGAAAGTTTCATATGTCATTAAAATATCATGTGAGGGATGATTATGAGCTGACATTGAAATGTGTTTACAATTTTTATGCAACGAAGAGAGAAAATTTAAATAAGAGTGTGATGAAAAGAAATAGATTTTAGTTATCAGACTTAGGGGTTGAAATTTGAGTGAAGAGAAAGAGAGATTGCTGATTACATTAAAAGATGACATCAGATCAGGGAAGCACGGTATCTCCCAGATACAGAAAATGCGGGGAACACAATAATACCATGGTGGAAAAAAAAGGCAATGTGGAGAAGTTGTGGTATTGATGGGAGAAAGATGAGCTGAAGAGAGGGAAAGTGCAAAGAGATCTAATATGTCCTCTATTGTATTTTGCTTTCTGATGAGTCTGCTTACGACCTCTAAAGAAAAATCATATCAAGGCTGACATTATTCATCAAAGCTTTATGCATTGGATTGCTATTTATTGAACTAAAACTCTAGGCCATGCCTGATTCATGAGATATCCAGATTTATTTGTATTACTTTAAAAATATTTAATAAAATAAAATATAATACAATATGTAATAATATGATTTTAGTTTATTATTTCATACTTAAAATATTTTCTTGCCCTTTGTTAGGACACAACTACTAACAAACTATTTAATCCCCTTATTTTCTTCTGTGTTCTTATTTATAAAATGGGACAGTAACAAATTATTTACCTAGTTGTGTTGGTGCACTCTGCCTAAAAACCTATTGGAATATCTGACATATATCAAGTCTTAAATCCATGGTACTTGGTAACACTAATATTATAATGCATCTTATTGGAAGGTCCAGGATTATATATCTGTTAATACTTCTAGTATCTTACTCTTATATCTAATTTTGCATTTAATAACATGTAATAATAAACATACCTGGTCATTTATTCTCATTATTATTTATACATGTTTTTAATTTATTTGATTAAAAAATGTTTTGAGCTTCAAGGAAAATCCTTTTGAACTTCATTGTGAATATTGGTATTAACCTTCAGCTTTATTTGAAAAGGATCAAAATTTTCAGGCTTTACCTACAATATGAATAATTGACACAGTCATAACATTACTATATTCTGGCAGTGTTTTATCAATATATTCATGATATTAACTCACTCAAACCTTATAAAACCCTGTGAGGTAGGTATCAATAGCTGCTATTTAGAGTAGAGGAAACTGAGGTACAGAATGGTTAAGTAATGTGACTAAGGTAGCAGAGCTAATAAATGGCAGAGTTTGGATTTGAACCCAGGAAATAGGCTTCTAGGTCTGCTCTCTTTTACCCTAGCTCTGCTTTCCAACTTCCAGGACCCTGATATGCTGAGTGAATATGTCTGGGTTTTTCACTTCGGATAATATTTAATTCTCAGTATGTGTATTTCAAAATACATCTAGTTGATATTATACCTATTATAATTTCTTTCATTTACTTTCATTTATTTTCTAGCTCATTATCTGTCACAGATGTTATACAATTCTTATTTCCACCCCTATTTTCTAACCAGACACTAAATCCCTTTAATACTACAATCTTTTAAAATAATCTGTTTCTTTTATATATATATATATATATATATATGTATGCATATATATATATATGTATGCATATATATATATAACCATATAATGAGTAAATTATCAAATTATTGGTCATTTTTATAACAAATAATGAATTTATTATCTGTTTATAACATTTCTTCTCTTACATCTAATTGATTCAGCAAGTTCTGATTAATATTAAGTTATACTGATTTTAATAATTTATTTTATTAGTAACTTTAATGGGAATTCCTCTTATTAGTAATTTTAATGGGAAAATTTGATCTTTTCCAAATTTTAATATAAACTATGCAACTAAGTAGTGGTTTTGAAAAGAAAAGCTTCTTTTGTTGGTGGTATATTACATTTTATAATCATTTACATTCCCCATTTGAAACTATATATTTTGTTATTATTTTTAAAATCTTTTTCAATTTCAGTTTACATTCAATACTATTCTGTATTAGTTTCAGATGTACAGCAAGGTGGTTAGAAAATCATGTACTTTACAGAGTGGTCCCCTGATGCTTCAAGTATCTACTTAGCCCCACACAGTTATTGTGATATTATCCTTAAATGTTAAGTATAATTATGTCTCCATGGGTGACTTCTTCTTTTCTTTTATAAACTTTGTACAATATTATTTTTAAAAATACAAGTACAAATAAATTGAATTAGGGGAAACCTGACCATGATAATTTTTATATTTATACCTTAATGGTGACATCTAAATTTTACTAATGACAAAACTCTTCTGTATGCCACCACTCTTACTGCAAACCATGAGTAAGAATTAATGAGAGCACACTATACATTATTTTCCAGGGGTCACTGAGACATTTTAAAGCAGATGCTTGGGCTTGAAAATTATTAAGGGACAATTCTTTCATTATAATTAGGATGGATTAAACTTTAAAGTGGTTCATCAAAGCTTGGAAAGTATTTTCAATAAAATCAGTTATAGGAAAATAAACACAACTCAAAATATGCTGAATAAATGTAACATAGAAATAAGCAGTTATAATGTTTTACATAATTGGCTACATTCCATTTTAAGTCATTTGTTCTTACATGTATAATAAAATGTAATTAATATTAATACAAACAAATTTAAACTAAATTTCACAGTGATAAGAATCATATATTCAGCTGATTCTCCTCTATATAGGAAAAAAAAGTTCACCAGAATATTGGTTCATCTAATGCCCAAAATGTTAACATAGTGACTGACATTTTACACAGTATAGCAAAGAGAGAAAAATTGTCACAGATCTTTGACAATGATCAAGAGTATATACATAAAAACATGAGACATAAAATTGAGTAAATTACATAATTGATCATCATTATTTATGGATTCCATATTTGTGAATTCATCTATTTGCTAAAATTTATTTGGAAATCTAAAATCAATATGCACAGAGAATTTGTGTGGCCATTCATGGACATGCTGAGGGGTTGGGGGACAGAGAGAGAGAGAGGCTATGGTTCCCTCTCTATTTTTAGTACCTGTTTCTAGTTCCTTTCAAACTCTATTCTACTTGAGTTTTATAAACACCCTAGCATCTTTGCAATAAATGCTTTTCCCCCCTTAGGATAGAACATATGTGTTTTTGTTACTTGTAATCAAACAATTTGCATTTATACATTGATGCAAAAAAGTCCTAAATATCCAAAAATAACTGTTTCTCTTAGCATTTTCAAGTTGTTATTTTTTTCTATTGGTTTCTAATGTGGCTGTTAAAATGTTAACTATATTTATAGGAAATTCATTACCCTGTGATTGCTTTGATGACTTTTAGGTTTCTTTGGAGTTCTGCAGTTTCATTATAATATATCAATATATTTTTATGATTTTATTTTCACTTTTTCTGCTTAGTGCTCATTGGGATTCTGAATTGGTGACCTTCAATAAAGAAAATTTTCATTCATTTTATTTTCAAAAAGTTATATACCCTTTATTCTTTCTGAAAATCAAATTAGAGCTATGTTTGAATTTATCACCCTCTCATTTATATATACTAATTTCTAACTCATATTCACAAATTTTTCTCTTGTTGCATTCTGGATAATTTATCAATTGTCTGAATTTCTAATTTATCTCCCTCTATTTAATCTGCTACAAAAATTTAAGAAGTCTATAATTATAACTTAACATTTTTTTCATTCCAAGAAAGTATAATTCTTTAATAAATGTACTTTAAAATCCATATTGTCTTGTTTATTAGTCATATTTCCAACTCTTTTTTTTTTTCCTGCTGTGGTTTGAACATATAGATCCTAAAATCTGTATGTTCAAATCCTAATGCCCATTGTGAGGGTATAAGGATTTGGGGCCTTGGGAAGTGCCCTCATAAATAGAATTAGTGCTCTTCTAAAAGAGACAACATTGAGCTCCCTAGCCCCTTCCATAATCAGCAACTCAGAGGAGGGCCTTCATCAGAACATGACAATGCCAGCACACCTTGATCTTGAACTTTTAGCTTCCAGCTCTGTGAGAAATAAATTTCTGTTGTTTTTAAGCTACTCAGTCTGTGGTGTTTTATTATAGTAGCTTGAATAAACTAAGACAATTTACTTAAACCTCTATATATTTATACCTCTATATATTTATACATATATATAATTATTTTATTTTTTATACCTGATACCATCAATAATTGAAGATTTTCCAGATCCAATTTAGCAGGTTGTTATTTTTACTGACTCTTCCTTATGGTAATGTTTCTTCATGGGTCTTGGATTTTTTTAAAATTTTGAGCTGATTTCCATTGTCACCTTACTTTACTGAAATACAAAGAAGGCCTAGGTCTAAAGCCAGTCCTTCCATGTGGCATTTGCTTCTACATTTGTTTTTGCTTCTGCTGTACATATTTTCAAGTACACTGAATCACCACATTGTTTGGACTTGGATTTTCTTTCTTCATTTACCAAAAGCTAAGAATAAGTCAATGGTTTTGAAGTATTTCACTCAGATGAAAGACCTCCAGTTTAAAACACCACTTTGTATAGACCTAACACATTTGTCTTTGGTCTTCCTGTATACATTAAAACCCAGCTTTTGCCATCATTGACTAGTGTTATTCACAGCAGACATGTTACCTCTCCAGATTCAAACTTCATTTTTAGCCACTGAGTCATTTCTATCTAAAGATATTAATTTTATATGTAGTTGTGGGTATGGAAATATTTATATGAGTATAGATATTATTTTTTATTTCATACAGACATTTATGTGTTTTCTAATGAGAATATTGCTCTGAGTATCTTTTCACCAATATTTCCAGAAATAGAAATATGAGTTAATCTTAAGAATAAATAGTTTTATACATGGGGAAGCTAATAATACCATTCATTACCTTTGCTTCACATGTAGCTATGATGAAAAAAGTTTCATTAGTAAATATATACCATGGGCTAAGGAAGTATAGAAATATAAATCCTCATAAAATATCATTAAAATTTTGATGATGTTGGTTTTAATTATAAAACATCCTCTTGTCATAAGTCTCTGATATATGGGTGTGCATTGGTATGTGTGTATAAATAAATAAAAACATTGTATATAACATTAAACATTTTTTTAAAATGCACAAAATCATGGAAAATAAAAAGTATAGCATCAGCAAACATAAAAATATGAAAAATTCCTTGAATACCAAAATCATATATATTCTACTTCTTGGAAAGAAGTAAAACAACAACAACAAAAACTCAGGTAGACAAAAAGTATTTAGAAATAGAAATGTCTAAAACATTGGTTTAAAGTATGAATGCAAAGAAAGTAAAAGTATAAATTTCCTTTCTAACTTGTTACAAGCAGGAAGCATCAGATTACTGTTTCAGAATGAAAAATAAAGGCAGAAAAAAAAACACAAAGGAAATGGGGATTTTCTACTACAAATAAGTAAACTAATAACATTTAATCAATGCAGAACCCATATTGATTTCTCAAAACTACTATGGTCAGAGTTAGGAAGAAATATAAAATATGAACAGAGAAGAAAGCAGGGAATAACAAATAAAAGAAATACCAAAAAAGAGTCATAAAATAGTACCAAAAAATGTAAAATAAAAAAGAGGAAAAAACCTTAGCAAGAGTTCTATTATTTTAAGAGTTCTGTTATTTGACACATCACATAAACAAAAGGAAGACAAAAATCACATGATCATATCAATAGAGGCAGAAAAAACATTTGATAAGGTACAGCACCTATTTATGATAAAAACACTCAGCAAAGTGGGAGTAGAGGGAGCACACCTCAACATAATAAAGGCCGTATATGAGAGACCTAATGCCAACATCATACTTAAGGGCAAAAATTAAAGCTTTCCCACTAAGATCAGGAAAAAAGACAAGGATGTCTGCTTTCACTACTCCTATTCAACATAGTATTGGAAGTCCTAACCATAATAGTCAGACAAGAAAAAGAAATAAAAGGCATCCAAAAGGAAAGGAGGAAGCAAAAGCATCATTGTTTGCAGAGGGCATGATAATATACATAGGAAACCCCATAGACTCCACCAAAACCCTAATAAATGAATTTGGCAAAACAGCAGGATTCAAAGTCAATATTCAGAAATTGAAGATATTTTTGTACACCAACAATGGAATATCAAAATCAGAAATCAGGAAAAGTATCTCATTGTATATAGCAGCAACAAGAAAATTAAAGTACCTAGGAATAAGCCTAACCAAGGAAGTAAAAGACATGTATTCAGAAAACTACACAACACTGAAGAAATACATTAAAGAAGACACAAACAATGAAAGTGTGTTCATTGATTGGAAGAATTAGCATCATCAAAATGTCCATACTACCCAAAATAATTTATAGATTAAATGCAATCTTTATTACAATACCACTGACACATTTCACACATATAGAACAAACATTTTGAAAATTTATATGGAACCATAAATGACCCCTTAATAGCTGCAACAATTTTGAGAAAGAAGAACAAAGTAGGATGGATCATAATACCTGACATCAAATATATTACAAGGCCACAGTAATCAAAACAGTCTGATACTCACATAAGAACAGACACATGGGTTCTGGGCTCATTGGAACAGAATAGAGAGCCCAGAAAAAAAACCCAAGTCTCTATGGTCAATTAGTAGTCAACAAAGTGGGCAAGTGCATAAAATGAAGTAAAAATAGCTTCTTCAACAAATGGTGTTAGGAGAACTGGACAGCTACCTGCAAAAAAATGAAACTTGACCACCAACTTACACCATACACAAAAATAAGCTCAAGATGGGGAAAGACTTAAATATAAGTTGTAACAACATAAAGGTCCTAGAGGAGAACAAAGGCAGGAAAATCTCAGATATCCACACAGCAATATTTTCACCAATATGTCCCCTAAAACAAGGAACATAAAGAATAAACAAATGGGACTTCATCAAAATAAGAAGCTTCTGCAGAGCTAAAGAAAACATCAGCAAAAGGAAAAGGAAACCAACTGTATGGGAAAATATATTTGTCAATGATTTCTTGGCCAAGGGTTTGATCTCCAAAATATATAAAGAACCCACATGACTCCATACCAGGAATATAAACAACCCAATTAGAAAATGTGCAAAGGGCCCGAACAGACACTTCTCCAAGGAGGATATAGAGAGGGCCAAGAGACACATGAAAGGATACTAGTCATCAGAGAAATGCAAATTAAAACCACAATGAGACAACCACTTCAGACTGGTCAAAATGACCATCATAACCAAATCAACAAACAAGTGTTGATGAGGTTGCAGAGAAAAGAGAACCCTAATACATTGTTGGTGTGAATACAGACTGGTGCAGACAGTATGGAATTTCCTCAGAAAACTAAAAATGGAACTGCATTTTGATACAGTGATCTCACTACTGTGATTATATCATAAGAATCCAGAAACACCAATTCAAAAGAAGCTATGCACTCCAATGTCCATAGCAGAGCAGTGTATAATAGCCAAATGTTGGAAGCAACCTAAGTGCCCAGCAGTAAATGAGCGAATAAAAAACTATGGTACATTTACACAATGGAATACTATGCAGCAGAAACACAGAAGGAGCTCCTACTCTTTGTTACAGCATGGATGGATCTCACAAGCATTATGCTAAGTGAAATAAGCTAGTCAGTGAAAGACAAATACCATATAATCTCACCTATAAGTGGGACATAATCAATAAAACAAATAAGCAAGAAAAATATAATCAGAGGTATTGAAATAAAGAACAAACTGACAGTAACCAGAGAAGATAACAGGGAAAGAAGGGTAGGGGTCATCAAGGAACATGTATAAAGGACCCATGTGTAAAGCCAAAGATGAGGGTAAGATTGAGCATGGGAGGTGGGGATGGCTGGGGTGAGGGGAATATGGAGGTAAATTACTTGAACAGCAATAAAAACAGAAGGGAGAAAAATAAAATAAAATAGCCCTGGTTTGTGTGGCTCAGTGGATTGAATACCAGCCTGCAAACCAAAGGGCCCTCGGTTCGATTCCCAGTCAGGGTAAAGGCCTGGGTTGTGGGCCAGGTCCCCAGTGAGGGCATGCGAGAGGCAACCACACATTGATGTTTCTCTCCCTCTCTCTCCTTCCCTTCCCTCTCTCTAAAAAATAAATAAGTAAAATGCATTGTATAGTATTAAAAAATTTCTATTGTTTGACATATACCAACAATGGTCAAATTAAAAATGTTAGAAAAAGAAAAGAGAAAAATTAATTTCAATGAGAGTAAATTAACAAGAAATATGTAAAACTTTAATAAAGAAGACTATACTACCATAATGAAGAATATTATTTCAACCTCATTAAAATTCCAACAAAATATTTAGGAAACTTGGATGATAGAAAGTATACTATATGAAACTCTAAAAATGCCATAATAATCATGAAGATCAATGAGGTCAAAGTAGTATTATCATTGTAAAAATGTGTTAAAAACTGGAGTAATTTTAACAGAAGAATGGGTCAATATATGGTAAATATTGAATATAGAGTAGAGAAATATACCTGCTGCCACAAAGGAATGCAATGCAGTAAATTAACAGTTCAATTCTTGGGGAAAAAGAATGGTTTAGTAACTAAATTACATTAGAAAAATTGTTAACCATATTACTTGCAATGATACTAAACTCCATTAAGAAAGAATATGTAGGAATAAAAGAAAATTTTACAGAAAAAAATTAATGTGTCCAGTAGGCTATAGGTTCAACTTCATTAGCAACCAGGAAAATGCACAAAAAAAAAAGATGTGTATGTTTTTTCTTCAGGTTGGAAAGGATATAAAATATCACAGTGATGGTTAATGAGAATATGGAGAGACATTCCATCACTTACATAGTGGAAATATAAATCATATAAACTCTATGAATATATAAAATAAAACCATAATAACATAAAAGTAGTATATACTTTTAAAAATATTTCTTATAAAATCTTATTCAATTTTATAAGAACTTTATATTAAAAAAGGGAAAAATCAAGGCTGACTGCTTTGCTTTTGACACCAGTATTGGCACCACTATTTTAGTATATAATCATGCAAATACAATAAGAAAAAGAACTATAAATATCAAAAAAGCAGAAGTTATATTATTTGAAGAAATGGTTACCTTTACAGAAAATTCAAATTATTAGAATGAGATGTAAATAAGTTACAAAGTTACATTGGAAAATTTGTTGGCCATATTATTTACATTGATAATTAACCTTATTCAGAAATGATCAACATGAATGAGAGAAAATTTTACAGAAAAGATTAACATGTCCAGATTAATAAAGTATGGTCAACTTCATTAGCAATCAGGGAATGAGAAAAAGTATATGTATTTTTTTTCTAATCAGGTGTATACTTTTGTCATTATAAATATGTGCTTTTATGTTCTTTTACATTATTATGATTAGATATAGGTTTAGACATATAGATATAAGTGGTATGGAAAATGTTTTTGAAGATACATATCTCATGCAAATACGTACATATCTAGTGCCACACATGCAAAGTTCATTGGGAAAAACTAAGAGGTAGAAGATTCCACAGAAAACTTTGTCTATTTAGTCTTGATGTTGAGGTCCCATGTGTAGGACAAGAAACTGTACTATGTATCACTCTATAAATTTGTAGGAATTTTAAAGGGGTTGTATGGAACAATATATAAAGATCACAATAAAGTTTCCAGTGGAACAACTGGTCTTGTTAGAATGGAAGAACTTTTGGAGCTCATCAGCTGATATCAAGGTCCATTTGTCTTGGGGCTGGTTAAGACCTGCTGAGCTAAAAAACACCATGAGGAGGGAGGAAGCAAGTCTTCAACTTAAAGACTCTCCAGACTGTCTCTACTCATACCAAACTGGCAATGGTGGTCATCTCTAAAGAAAGGTTAGGGATAATACGTGGGGAAGTGTGTGAAGATAACTTGTATTTTTCACATTATATAATAGCTATGGTTAAATTTGTTTACCAGAAAAAATAAGTCAGTCTACTGCTGTATCTTTCAAAATTAATATAAAATAAGACATTGCTTTTGCCTTAAAGTAGTGGGAAGGATGAAAGCATATTGTTCTTTCTAATGAGAAATGGCATGAGTTTAAATGTGCTCTGAATGTCTAGGTAGATAAGGAGTGCATAGGTCTGAGGAAGTGCATAGAAATACATTTAAAAATCTACATTACTGGAATGCTTTCAGTGCTCTCAGCTGAAGTTACTCAGAAAAACACCTAGAACAGCCCAGTATGCTTCTTTAAGGGAACAGCCACAGTTGTTGTGTTAACAGTACAGGCCTTTTGTAACTGTTTTGTTCTACAAATAAAATTATGCTGCTATTTGGCTTCTTGCCAATTCAGACTCAGCAGCCGAGAGGAGATGACAGAAAATAGCCCTTAGCATAAAAGTAAGCCACTGCCTTTTTGCATCTGACCACGAACATGAGACAGAATTGTTTATTAAATCTGGCAGAATTTAAAACCTTTATGGCTTTTAGTGGAAGCTGCATGTAAAGTGAAGTATTTGCAAACACAAATCCATTTCTCATAAACTTTGGCTCAATAAACTGGGAATCTCATATTGTGTTCCTGCTACATCAGTACCCTAATGTAGAAAAACAACTTTTTTCTAAGTTTTACATTTTGAATGGGAATATAACTAATCTGTGGTCACTGCCTTCATTTTACAGATATAATATCTGTTTTGCTTCATGAGCTCATTAGTTGTGACAATTGGACCTGCCATCCTGCTCAATGAGTTGGACATCTCATGAATATCACGAAAAAGATCAAACAAAAACCTCAGAATAAATGCTGTTCTGCTGGAAACACCTAGATTAATAAATTGTTCTCCAACTCCTACCTGGATCTCTGATTATAATATCAATTTTCTGTCTCACTGAATTCTACTGTGTTTTTCTTTCATTTTTATAGATGCTTATTTACAAATAAACCATTTATAAAGTGGAAGAGGACAGAATTAATATATCAGAGTAAGAGAGTGTCCCCCCAAGCGATTCCATTTGCTGCAGCTCAAGCTTTGAAAGTACCAATTACATGACAGATGGGATGTGGTAGATTGTTGAAAAACTGACACTCAACCTATTTTCAATAAGTGGTTTAGCAATAAACAAAAATAGCAATGGTCTGTTGTGGTAAATGCTACTGCTAGTTGTTCTGTTATTACTCAGAACTACAATAAAATATGGTATCTTTATTTTTTCCCCATGAGTTTTCCTGCTGTTCCTTTTTATTAATTGTCTCCATTTTAAATTTTTGCTTATAGAACTGTTGCCTATCTTTTAGCAACAGATCCAGAAGAAAGTCAACTGAGTTTCCAGTTCCTGAGGTGCATTCGTTGACCTTTAATGTCAGACATCGTGTATACCTCCATCACAGCAGGGATTACAGTTGGGCTGGATGTCTTCATGCTCTATCATATCTAATATTCATTCATCTCCACCACACTTGCTGCACCAGAAAGCTGATGTGCATAAACTACATGGAACTGTCATGTCATACCTGTGCTTTCTGGAGCTTTGACCAATTGGAAGCCATGGTTGGAGAGCAGAGGGAGAAAGGAGAGTCAGGGGATTTATTCCCTTGGATTCCTCCTTTGGTTTTCATGTTTTTCAAACCCAAATCAGTACTTCTCTAAAGGTGATTTCCTACAAACAACCACCTACTGCAAGGTTATACTAAATTTTCCTTCCCTATTCTTTTAGCACACTAGTTTTAGAAATCTGCTGTTCATTAGCTTTGAGTTATGGCTTTATCCCTTATAATCATGCTACATTCATATTTCTGTAAATAGCACACCAGGAGGCAATATCCATCTTCAAAAGATCCATTCTGCATAATAAACTTTTCCCAAATTTAATGACTTTATCAACAAACATTTTGGTTTTTCTCATAATTCTGGAATTCTGTCAGAACTTGGCTGGCCAGTTCTTATGTTTTATGTAGCATTAGTGGGTTCATTTGGTGTTATTTGGGTGAAGTCTGGACATGCCTTGAGTATCTAAGCTCTCTAAAGAGGGCTTTAATATTATCCCTAGAGCATTGCTAGGACCAACTGGAGAGCTGTACTTAAATGGCCCTCTTCTTTTTTAATGGGGCCTCAGGAGATTTCCACCTTGTCCTTCCTGCAAGGTAGTCTGATTTCTTACTTGGAAGATCTTACATTGCTTGGCAAAATCCTGTCTTATCTGGCTGCAACAGACCAAGATGAAAGCTGTGTCTTAAAATCTAACTGGTGTCTGGCTGTATTAGTTTTCTAGTGCTGCATGGTAAACATCCTATCTGATTGGTAAGTCCCAATCACATTCAAGGGGATAAAATTTTACAGAAGCATGTAAAATCTTAGGGGTAGGCATCTTGGGGAAAACCTCATAAGTGTTCTTATCACAGTCCTTCCAAAATACCCAGTGCTTCATATCCCTACAAATGTGAGAAAGAGAGATATTTTTACCTTGTCTCCCAAGGTTCTCAAGAGCCTCATGCTATTATAGCATCACCTTAAAGTCCAAGAATTCATCATGCAAATCAGGTGAACATGAAACTCAAAGGGATAAGCCATTAAATTTAGCTTCTGAGGCAAAATTTCTCTCTATCTGTGGACTTGGGAAACTAAAGAGACAAGTTATCCATCCCTAACCATCCCAGCATACAATAGTGAGACAGGTATTGGATAAGTGGTAGATATTCCAGTTCAAAAGGGGGAAAAATAGAAGGTGAAAGGAATGATTAGCTCCTGGATGTTCTGTAGTACAACTGGGCAAATAGTGAGATTTTTCTTGACTCAGTTTCAAACATTAGAAATAATTCTCTACATCTCCAGGTTCTGCTCTCTGGGTCATTTATTGTTTCCTTCCTTTTCCATGAAAAGTAACAAATGTTTGAAGCTGAATAGTTTTATTAGCCTGATGGTTTGAAAGTCTCCTTTCATTTCAGATTCTCTCTGTCCTTTCAGTTCAAGCTAGCAGTATTTCTGCTGGAAAAAAAAATCTCAAGAACATTTGGGGTCTTACATGGATTTTATTGGTTTTCACTCCATTAGGCAAAAGCTACACTCAGAATTTTTTTGATCTTTCTGAGTCTTTGGCAAAAAGTTGTAGAGTCACACATTTGTGTATTGCTCATGTATTTTTAAATTTTTCCACTATTATGATGTTTTGACATAGAGACTTTCTTAGCTGAGGAAAGACAACCCCTCCCAGGGCTAGATAGGTCTTACAGATAGTGAAAGGCTTACCCAATAAGATGCCTTTGATATGTAAACTAACCAATCCAGAGCATTCCCTTTACTATCTGGCTATTACACACCATGGCAATATTCTTCTGCCTCAATCATCTCAAATCCACGTCCCAGGCAATAAGAGAACACACTTATAGCCCAAAGTCCACTGGGATTATTTAAACTAACCAGTCCTAATATATTTATTCTAATATAAATATATCAGATGCTCTGTCTTGTATTTCCTGCAGAAATCCCAATACAGGCTTTAACATAAAATTTTCTCTTGCTCTTGTCTTCTGCCACCTGATCTAAACCTAGTGCTT
Source organism: Tonatia bakeri (assembly GCA_004024845.1). NCBI lineage: Eukaryota > Metazoa > Chordata > Mammalia > Chiroptera > Phyllostomidae > Tonatia > Tonatia bakeri. The sequence goes on along the minus strand of PVIA01002225.1, from coordinate 86,898 downwards.
CTCCTGTGAGCCTGTGGCATGTAGAATCACCCATTTCTAGGACCTGTGAGTATCATAAACTTCTCTTTTTCTCCCCAAAGCTTTTGCAAAATTTATTAAGACTATAAGCCTTTGGATTCAGGAAGCTCAATGAACCCTAAACAGAACAAAGTCCAAAGCCACATTAAATCAATCACTATATTAAGAATAGAAACACATATGGGAAAAATGGCAAACAAAAGCAAAGACAAAATTAACCAAAATTCAGGATAGTAGTTATCTCTATGGTGAAGGATGGTGGGATGTGATTAAAGAGGGGAGCTCAAAGTCTTCAAATGTTATCAGTATGTACTTTTGCTCAAGTGACATAAAGAATACATATGTTTTTATTATTATTTGGGGGGATTTTATTTATTTTTAGAGAGAGGGAAATAAAGGGAGAAAGAGAGAAACATCTGTAGTTGCCTCTTGTGCGCCACCTACTGGGGACCTTGCCTGCAACCCAGGCATGTGTCCTGACTGGGAATGGTAACCTTGACCCTTTGGTTTGCAGGCCAGCACTCAATCCCACACCAGCGAGGGCTGAAACTTCTCATTTTTCAAGCCTCTCCTGTGTCTCTTGTAACCACAACTGATTACTACATAAAAGAACACAGAACATTCAGTCTTCTTTATGACATGTTTTTGACATAATTTTTTTTTTGTATTTAACATTTTATTTTTAGCATTTATGTTATCTGGAGAGAGTTTTCAAAATTATTTAAGTTCTGTTTCCTTTTGTTTAACATTCTTCCTTCAATTTATGTATGGACAAAAAAATGAGTGCTGAATAAATCTAACTGAAAGTAATCTCATGGGTTAATCTGATCATAAATTCCTACTGGGCAGTTCATACTGAATAGTTATCCCTCGGGCTTATAACTTCCCTAGTAAAATGTTATCTTCACCTTAAGGATGTCTTGTCCATTGTTTTTAGTGAATTTAGGTTAACACACTTTTCAAATACCAGAAGTAATCCTCTTTTTCAGAACCCTTCAAAGTATAACCACCCTTTAGAGAGTATATAATCTTGTTTGCTATTTTGTAATCCAATCCCAGCCTTGCTTTCTCCTTGCTTCATGTAATCTTCCTTAGGATCCCTCCTTAATTCCAAATGCATAGGAGAAACTGCAAATTGTAATACTCTACAGTATTTGAAATCTTGCCTCCTGTCAATGGAATCGGTTTGGTTCAAATAAACTCTTAAGAAAATTCTTCACAGGTTTAGACATTTCTTATGTGGACATATGGCTGTCACATTTTACCATAAGGAGCAAGAAGAAATCAGGCAGAATCTTCTACAATTTACTTATAAATCTCCTGAGATTATATATATGCATCACTTATGAGTTCTGCTGTCAATATAACTGCAGGGACAATTCTGCTCAGCTTTCTGATGCTATTCAACAAAGGTTCCTTTCCAGTAGTTTCTAATATTATGTTCCTCATTTCCTTCTGAGCCCTTACTGGTGTTAAAAGAGAAAGCCACAAGCCCTAAATGGTATCATTTGTGCTAAAGCCCATGATACCAAACCTAGATTTCATATCTGGCTTAATTGCTATTTCAACCTCTTCCAGAAACATAATCTTAATTACCCAGTCTGGAATGCTTTGGTCAACACCAATGAAATAATGTGTCGCTGGTTCTTCTATATGCATCCCCCACAGAAAGAGGCAATCTACATTAAAAATAATCAAACAAACAAACAAACAAACAAACAAATCCCTGCTATTTTCCTCTCCCCAAAAGAATATGTTGTGGTCTAAAAATAATGCTTTATTTTATTTTGTTAATAGCTCCTTTGTCCCACACTGCTTCTTATGAAAACCTTCTACTTTATAAAACCCTTCTCTCTGAGTGCCCTTCTAATTGTCATATGTGAAGCTGCTTGATTCATGAGTCCCTTAATAAATTCAAGCAAATCTTCAAATTTACTCAGTTGAATTTTACTTAACATAGGTAACATCCTCACTGTTCATATTTCTATGAAGAATCTATTCAAGGCAAGTGAGATTACTCTCATTTATCTCAATATTATGGGTAGCTTCTACCCATTGCCCAACTGCAAAGGTGTTAATGTATTTTAGGAGTTTGTTATAGCAGCAAAATGTTATAGCAAAATGTTATAGCATTTTGATATCAAAATCTGCATTAGTTTTCTGTTATATGTGATAAAATACCATGGACATAGATTTAAATACAAATTTATTATTTCATAGATCTAAAGGTAAGACATTTAGGTACAGTGTGTAGATTCTTTGCTTAGGGTCTTGCAAGGCTGAACTCAAGGTTTTAGCCAGTCTGGAGTCTTATTTGAGGATTAGGGTCCTGTTCCTCTTTAGATTTTTAGCAGAACTCATTTCTGAATGGCTGTAGGGCCACAGTTCTTGCTTTCTTGTTGACTGCCATTCAGGGGCTACTCTTAGTTCCTGGAAGCTCACACTTCTGTTCCATGTGTTTTGTGCCCTAGATCCTTTCCCAACACAGTCCTTTGCAACTTCAAAACCAGGAATAGAATTTCTCTAATATTTTGAGTCTTCCTTCATGAAAGGGTTCTTTCTTTCTGACTTATCTGCTTAGTCCAGGCTTACCCAAGATGTCTCTTTTGGTTAAATAAGTCAAATTATTTGGTGTATTAACTGCATCTGTAAAATCCCTTTCCCCAATTTGTAACATAATCATTGGTGTGATACCATATTCACAGTTCTACTCACACTTATTAAGGGAGGATTATATGTGTTGCATATACAAGGATATGCAATTTTGGAGGCCATCTTAGACTTGTCTACCACGACACGGTGTAATGTCTATTGTACTTTTTAAGTCAAAGGAGTCATAAGCTTCACAAATTCAAAGGGAGGGGCAAAAATCCTCACCTCTCAATGACAGTTGTCTCAAAGGATGTTTGGCCTCTACCAATCCATCTCAGTCTGTTCTGTTCATAAATTATTTATATTACTGATAACCATAGCCCGATGGCAGAACCGCCAATACCAGGCAAGATGGTGACAGTATTGCACTGAACATGCGGAAGGCTATCGAGACAATTGGATGAAGGGGAAAGCCCTCCTACCTGCTAGCAGTTCCTCACTGAGTGTGGACCAGGGGGAGCCTGGCATGTGTGCCATAGAGTTCAGAATGATGGCAGGGGGAAGTGCTGTGTGGAAGACCTGTCCCTCTAGCCTGGGAAAAAGAAGGGATTATTTGGGGGTGGACCCTCACGGAATACACACAAGTTTGGCCTGAGAAAACACCTGGTCCATCCCGCACGGTAAACAATTATAAACCCAGGGGAGGGGAGGGATGCACGTTTATCCTACCACGGGAATGTACTGTCTAGTGTATTCCCGAGACTTCTAGCCCTGGAATCTACATGGCCAATAGCAGTGCTAGCTCTACACTCAGGTTCCAAGCAGGGAGCCTGATGCCTCAAAATTGCTGGGAGAAAAGCTGAGCTGCCTGAATGACAAACTCAGTGGCTGCCTGAAGTTGCCAAGTGACAGTGCTTTAAATGGGAGAAGGAACTCCAGATACTACCTTTGGTTTTGGTCCAGCTGAGAGTGGCTGGGATTTGCTCTGAGTTTCCCAGAGAGGATGGGCTTTGGGACAAAAATCTGCCATTATCCTAGATTGTGCATCCTTTGAGTAAAGACCTCTTTCTTTTCTCACCAACCTCTGCCTCCATAATTTGCCTAATTGGTGGCAGTGGGCAGCCAACCCCTACTTTGGTTCAGTAACATTCCTGAAATATACAAAATACACTCACCTTCTTCTAAGAGCCCTGGAGTCTCATTTCATTCTGGCATTGGCTAGAAGTTCAGAATCTCATCATCTAAACTGGATCCCAGCTGAATGAGGTTTCTTGAGTGCAGTTATTTAAATATGGTTCTTGTCAGTGTGGAAACAAGTTTTTATTCCTCACATTTGAAAACTTATAATGGGGTGACAGAAACTGATAATCATAATAGGCACTTCTATTCCAAAGGAGAGGAGATGTCAGGTACAGAGCAGTTATTGATCCATAATAATTTTAAACCTCTGTTCGGAACATCTGGTCAATTCAATTAAGCCCAGTCCAGTTTCCTGGGAATCATGTTCTGTGTCTTTTTCTCTATCCTGTGACTCAGCCATTCTTTTCCATAAGACATGGCTGGTGTTTTCAGTTGAGCACACTTCTCAGCTTAGTCCTTACACTAGTAGATTGAAGGTCTCTTTTCATTTCGGTCTGTTTCTGTCCCTTTCAATCTAAGTTATTTTACAAATGTGTTGGCTTTCATTAATTTATTTAGTCAAATTATAATTAACTCCATCAGATATAACCACACTCACAAATCTCTTATAGATGGTCTTTCCTATTCCAGGGATTTTTTTGCAAGGCTGAGATGGGACAGACGGTATTAATTTGCTTTGGCAGCTGTAACAAATTACCACAGACTGGAAGGCTTAAACAACAGGCATTTATTGTTCACAATTCTGGAGTCCAAAACTTCTAGATCAGGGTGTTGGCAGAGTTTTTTCTTCATGAGGACTATAAGGAAAATCCTGTTCTATGTCTTAATCTAAACTTCTGGTGGTTTTCAAGCAATCTTTGATGTTTATTGGCAAAGCATCACCTTAATTGCTGCCTTGACATATACATGGTGTCACTGTGTATGAGACTCTGCTCCAAATTTTCCCTTTTATAAGGATGATAGTCATATTGAATTAGGGCCCACCCTAATTCATTCTTTTAATGTGTTTAAGAACCTGCATTTAAATAAAATCCCATTTGTAATTACTGAGGATTAAGACATCAATACATGATTTTTTGGGGAAACAATTCAACCCATAACAGGGAAAGTGCTTCATTTTCTTGGAACCTCTTTGAAATACCTTAAAAAGAATACCCTTAAAACTCTTAGAAAGCTGAATTTTTCTGAGGTTTTAACAAGGGTCTTAAAGTCACACCAACTTTACCTTTACCCTGAGGACATACTTTATTGCCCTGAATTTGAACTTTGCCTTGAGGCCAATTTTTAGTTTGGAATTTTGCAACCTAGGAACATCATCTAAGCTCTCTATAACTTTTCTAAATAAGGGACTTTGTCAAAGCTACTGTGCAGCTTCAAAAAATTAGTAACTATCTTTAATTCACTATGGTCTTTTGTAGTCAAACCTTTGAAAAAATTATCCTACCTTGAATCTACAATCTGTTTTCTGTTGAGACCTTGACTGATAAAGCAATGAGTATCAGAAGGAACTCCAAAAAACAAACTTTCAAAATAAGATTTTGAATTTGCATTAATCACATATTCAAGGGTACAAAGTTAATCTATTTTTTCTTGGGGATGGAATGTGAATTATCTAACTATATAAAGTTATATCATGATTAGTCATAATATTACCAGTGGTGACATTAGAAGCAACACAGGAGGAAGGCAAGGTACTGGAGGATCATCAAATGTGATAATTAGGTGCCATGGCAAGAGCAATTATAAAACTTGTGGAATTATGTGTTTTCTAATAATCCCAGTAAATATTCACAGGCAAAGAGAAAATAATATCTATAAACATATAACTGAATAAAGATTGCCAAAGTGGGGTCATTTATGCTGAGGAAACCAAAATACAGCAGAGAGTTTATCTTACACACATTCTACCTAGCATGTTTCTCCATGAACTTTTGAACTTCTCAGCTTTGCCTTAACTTTAATCTCCTCCTTACCATGATAACCAGACCATCTGTGGTTCATACATTGAAAAGAGCCAATGGGTTTTGCCAACCAGCATCCTTCCTTTGCTTATTGGGCTCAGCCAATCCCTACTCACCCAGGTCGAATCCTTCGTTTACATAGAGAAGACAAGATTGAGAACAACACATGCAGCCTGAGCCTTTATAAGATTTGTCTTTCTTTGTTCTCCCTGGAGAACACTTCAAGTTGCTATCTGAATCTGAATCTGTGTCTCCCTGGTTGCAAGCTTTGATCTCAAATAAATGTGTATTTATTTTTGTAAATAGGGTTTGGTTTAGTGTGTCAGTTTTCTTTTTCTTTTTTTATTAAGATTTTATTTATTTTTTAGAGAGGGAAGGAAGGGAGAAAGAGAGAGAGAGAGAGAGAAAAATCAATGTGCAGTTGCTGGGGGCCGTGGCCCGCAACCCAGGCATGTGCCCTGACTGGGAATCGAACCTGTGATGCTTTGGTTCGCAGCCCAAGCTCAACCCATAAATATGTATTTTTTTAAATTTCTCTTTTAGCTTAAGCTTCTTTCTTGGGAATATAATTAAGAACATATATGAAAACTTTAGAGTTCCATGGTAGCTTTGACAAAATCCCTTATTTCTTTGCAGCCCCATGATAAAAATGGCTTAGACCAAGAGTCTAGGGTCTGGTGAAGAGTTGTAGACAATAAGACAATAATGATAAAAGTTTTACCATTCAAACATGACAAGTCTCTTACACTGAGTCAAGAAAAGATAAGAGATTCAGAAAAAAGGGATGAAGATATTTGTGCAGATATGGTTAAGGCTGAATGCTTGAGTCTCCAAATTTCTGTGTAAACTCCTTGTTGGTGGAAGCCACTATTTCCCTTAAAAGCAGCTTTCTACTGCAAAAGATCCTTCCAAGTTCTACAACTGGAAATTGCCTCACCATTTCACCTGTGTCATCTCTTTGCCTCTGATCTTTATAAAACAGGATTAGATCCCAACATAGCCCAAACCAAGTAGTGCAAAAAGAGATAGCCCATCCACCATAAGAGTTATAAGATCTTAACATTAAGTATGGAAATTTAGAAGCAATTTTGGCTTTAACAGAAGGGACAGTAGTATACTGTTTTTGTCATGTTCTAGGTCTATTTCATTTTTCCCCACCTCTATATCATATCATAGTCTGAAATTACCTTAATTTTCTTGATACCCCATAGAATCTAATGCTAGCTTATTTATTTCTCCCTTTTCCTAAGCCCTTTACCATGTAAATTTTGTGTCCGTCTTGTGAATATTTTTCACTACCTGCTGACATTAGGCTCAGTCATGTCCCTTACCTGAGCCAATATCATGAAGGAAGAAATGGCACAAGAGGAAGAAATGACACAGTGTCTGTTTTGGCTTAAGGTTTAAGAGGCCTAGTGCTTGTTATCTTGTCCCTGTGCTGTCACCAAGAAAGGCTTCCGCTGGCACACTAGGTACTAGGAGGAGAAGGACATAACTATGTAGCCGAGACTACACTCTGAAGCTGAAATGTTCAAGTTGACACAGGCTAATGTGAAGCCACACTAAGTGATCTATAAACTTAGTAAAAAATAAATGCTCATTGTTTTATGCCTTGATATTTTGTGGTTGTTTGTTATCCAGTATTACTGAGCAATATTTTACTGACAGACTCAATGGGTGAAGGATAGACCCACAAAAACTTAAAAGGTGCTGTCATGTCAATAACATTTCAAAACACACACACAAAAAAAACCAAAAAATTTATACAGTTGTAGTGGTCTGAGGCATGATGCAATATCACTGTCAAAATGAAAGAGAAGGTGTCAAACCCTGCCTTTGCACCATAAACAAAGAGACGACCTCTTAAAATTTTAGCAGCAATACATACAGATGCTTCTGATTATGATGTTGTATGTGATCCCAATAAGATATATATTCTAGATAATTGTACACTAAATATAGCAGGTGCATTTTATGCTGTTTAATGTTTCTATTCCACCTTTTACCCACTCTCATCTCCACTGTTTTTTGTTGAATACCAGTAGTAGATGATTTAAGATTTGGTACTAATAAGTAGAACCAAAATGATACATCTCTTATTTATTTATTTGTTTACTTACTAAAAACTTTCCCCTGGAAGAAAGAAAAGGCAGGATGTTAAGGAATAAAAAGGGTAAACTACAAAGAATGAGTTCTCTGGCACTCAGATCTACTCTTTACATTTCTTTCTTGAAGTCACCATCTGGGCAACTGGATAGAACAGCTATTTCAATGGGCTTTCTTATCCTCTATCTTCTGGTTGGCTTCAGTCAATGGGGAGTCATTTCAGGAGACACGAGAAGAGCAGTATCTTTTTTATTCCCTGACTTCCTCCCTTCAAAGTTATTTTGGACTGGTTGTTTCACTTGACCAAAGGCTTTCTAAAGGTTGCTTCCTCTATGCAATTCATTATTCCAATTTCTGGTAACCACTTCTCTCATCTTTCTGGGTTATAGGTGTGGTACTACTGGCTGCAGAGTACTAAATTATCCTTGTTTTTTCCTCACTGCACCTCTGCAAATAACTCTTCTGCAAATTAACCCTCTTTGAATTATTGACTATCTCATTTATTCTCTTATAATAACTGGCTGACTCAACAGTCTACTATATGTGTTTGATAAAGTGGCTGTTTGATGACTTAACTATAAGCTTTTTGTAGAAAGTAATCTGATCCTCTGTCTTTAGTGTGGTTGGCATTCAATAAATTATGACTGCATAAATGAAAGAAAAAATCAAAGAAGCAAATAATCCCAAAACATTTAAGATCAATGTTAGAGGACAATTTTAAGTGAAGGACTATACACTTCTCACCCAGGACTCTGAGTGGAATCCCCAACATCCAAATTAAACTTTTCCTCTATATTCCTTCTCTTTAAAATCTCCATTTCTGATGGATAATTCCTAGCTACATGGTCTGCATTTCAGTAACCTCACACAGGAGTGAGAATCCAACCTGAGGGAAAAATCTGGATCATTTTGATTCTAAAATCTGCAAAAAATCTATCTTTTAAACTTCTCAAGTAGAATTTTAGCACACTAAAATGTTCTTATTCTTGGAAATAATATAGAGCTCAGCAGTAGCATGTGGAATCCTTCTGTTCTAGATGATGTTAGTTATAACCTTGTTTGCATCTTCAGCAAAACTTTGGAAAATAGAGAATGTGATATTTACAAACAAACAGACTCATATAAGAACAGAAAATCAGATAACATCTTTATGGAGTTTAGGACATAGTTAGGATTAACTTTTTCAATAAGTATATTTCCAGAATTAGAGATGGCAGAGGACTTAGACATTTGTGCACAAGGATGCTAAAAATTTGGCATGAAAAGCACAGTCCACACTTTTACACTCCTAAGACATTTTCCCAAAGATATCTCTATCACCCTCGGAGGAGCTTACTCTTTTGTGGGCCTCTGGCACTAAATAAAGTTGACTCTGGACTACTGATTGCACATGATGGCTTCATACCCTCTCTTCCAGACAGAATGCATAGAACTTATACTACCTGTATGAGACTGTAAGAGTACAACTATGAAACTATGCACCATTTTAGGAAGTGCTTCCACCATTTTTCCTTTTTTAAATATTGAAATGGTTAGAGTACAAAAGGACAGAACAAATTCATGGAAACTCTTAAGTGGTTTTAGAGTGCTACACAGATCCAAAATACTTTGGGTCAATACTTTTTTGGGATTAAACAGCAACAGTTTTTGGTATACCATATCTTTTTCAAACATCACACAGTGTACTTCATGTTGTCTTTGCTTCAAAGCACTCAGAAAGAGCAATAAAAGCTTTTGAGATGGTAGTGCATCTATACTATACCTTTTAATGTCTGAACAAACTGAAGTTATATCAGAGTAAAAAATCCAGAGATAAAGGATGGGGTGGGATTAGGTGGAAAAAGTATTATGATTAAAAGAAGACCACATGTTCCCATATTAGAGAAATCCAAGGGAAAGACTGACCAGACTCAAATAATACATAATTAAACAATTTCAATAGTTTTGTGTTATTTTTTAAGCTCTAACACTGGAAGATAAAGTTAGTGGAGTAACAAAGCAACATTGCTGGGAGCAGAGACTGATAGTATAAATTTAGATGGCAGCTTGATTGAGAGGACACAGAGGACACAGTTTTCTCATTCTCTATTCTTTATTGATTATCTAGAGACTCTTATCTCCTTTTTTGTTTCTTTCTTATTTAATGTGTGTTTTCTGCCTACATGAATGCTTCGATGTTCCCAAGTATGGCTATGATAGATAACTTCTTACTGGAATGGCAAAGTCCAAGAAATCACAGTTGAAAAATTATTAAGGCTCCATGAAAATGACCACTATTAAGAGTATAGTGTGGCCTACACATAAGAGTATTCGAGTCTCTAAAAAAAAGACCCAAGAACAGGTAGTGAACCTCATAGCCAAAAACTAAAAGCTTGGCGGTGTTAAATACATTAATTCAATTAATAAGAAATAACTGAGTGTTCTTTACACCTTTTTCTCTGACCAGAATAGGCACTCACCTGAAGAATGGTTTAGACTGGGGATGGAAAAAGCTATGGAGAGATGACAAGGCAGAGGCAGCACAGGTAAGCTGAGGACTCCTTGGCTGAGACATATGAAATTGAAAATGAGTCTAGCCAATGCTTTCTTCTCTGAGAAAGCTGAGATGAGAGAAGAAATGAACAGAGAACTAGAATGTATATGTGAAAGTACTGAGAAGATCAGCAGGAAAGAGCTGGGGCAGTCTCAACTGGGAGAAGGAATGGGGAACCAGAGAATGATTTAGCTTATTTTAATAACTAGGATGGTAAAGGAAGGTGTGCATACATTGAGAGAAAGTCAGTAAGGAAGAGATTTGGAAACAAGCTGTTTCAATCATTCATTTTAAGAATATCTGGAGAATTTTCAAGTCTCTTTGTTGGAGATACAGTACTCTGTAAATCGATAATTAGTTGTCCTTTATTTTTTAAAACAGATTTTCATTGGTTTCAGTTTTCAAAGAGGGCATTTTCTGATTTGTCATTATTTCTGCTTTAGCCTGTGGTCAAGAATTAAAAGTAAAACTTGATAAAACTTGGCCTGGCTGGTGTAGCTCAGTGGATAGAGTGCCAGCCTTCAAACCAAAGGGTTTTACTGGTTTGATTCCCAGTCAGGGCACATGTCTCTGTTGCAGGCCAGGGCCCTGGGGGGACTATGTGAGAGGCAGCCACACATTGATGTTTCTCTCCCTCTCTTTCTCTCTCCCTTCCCCTCTTTCTAAAATAAATAAATAAATAAATAAATAAATAAATAAATAAATAAATAAAAATAAAACCTTAAAAAAACTTGATAAAAATAAATCTTGATTTTTTTCTTGTATAATTAAAATGGCACTTAAAGAAAGTTTAACTCAAACCTGTAATGCAAGTAGAAGAACCATAAATATTCATAGAATATGATTATACACTAGTACATGTACTGACAAAAATATTGAATAAAGTTTATAAATATTTATTTATATAGTAAATGGTCAAAAGTAAAAGTGGTGTTGCCATATTGTAAAAATAAATTTAAAAAATATACCAAATAACTTGTTTTGATAATATTCTCCTTTTAGCCTTATATTATCTTTAATAAGCATTTCGTTTACCTAATGAAAAACATAAAGTAATGAGTGAACAGTGTTTTAATTTGTATATGAAAATACATTTAATTACTAGGATAGCTAGCAGAAAGAAAGTTTATGCATGTAATTATTTTAGTGACTACCCTCTCCTTCAAGTTTATGGGAGTGCTTTATAAACTGGAATTAGGGATTAATATTTCTTTGGGGAAAGAGAGTCAATTCTGCAATGTGGAAAATGATCATAATGATAATAAATAGCTATCAATTATTGAATTATACTTAGTATCAACAATTCACATATTATTTTTATTCCATATAATGCCTAAACAAGGCACACATTACTATCCTCATTTTAGAGATAAAGAAACTGTAGTTCAGTGAAATGATTCGCTGTGGTCACACATTAACAGCTGAGATTCAAAACCAAATCTGTTTGACTTTGAAGTCTGACCTCTTTCCACTATATTAAGAAAACCTTCAATTACCAACTCACGCTACTGAACTCAAAAACTTTTTTTATTTTTAATGTGTTATACAGAATTTAAAGATTAAGAGATAAGTGCCAATAAAAAGAGGTACTTTAAAGAAAAAGTGATACTTCAAAGAAAAAGTGATTGTTGATAATGCCACCTGTTTGTTTACGTGGATAGTAGGAGTACTTGTTTTAATTCCGATAAAAGCTGTAGGAAATTTTACATATGACTTCTAAATAGAACTTGAAATAAAATATTAGTAAAATAATAAAAATGGTTTGCCTCAGCTTCAACTGTGTGTTCTTCCCAGGTATCAGTCCAATGAAAGGGGATGGAATGTTTATGGATTGAGATGCAACTATAGTTCCAAGTCAATACTGAATGTACTGTGAAGAGTAAGGGAATATTCTAGTGAACTTACTGCCCATTTAAGAAACCACAAGAGCTCAAAGGAGATACTCACATTATGTCTCCCATACTTGGGAACAATTCTCCTTTTGTTATTTTTATAAATAATAATAAAGATAACTAATATTAAATAAAATAATTTAAAACCCAAATTTTTACCATATCCTATAACGGTTTTTATTTGTTCAATGGTATCATTTAACCAGTCCTCACCACAGAGTGTCTTTTCCTGCCATCCTCAATGACAAGCATTTCTCCATATTGACTCAACTCCACACCTTTGTACATTACTGTTCTCTGACAAATCATTGCCTGACTTCACCTGGAGAATGACTATACTTTCTTTAACACTTGGTTTTATAGGAACTGTATACCTGACACCCAAATCTATATTAAAAGCCCCATTTCTGATTTCCAATTATACCTTACATGAGAGCCTTTATAACAGTTCTCAGACATTTTGCAGTTGTTGTTGTTTGTCTGGTTTGTTAATGCTAGCTTCTTTATGATACAGTTTGAATTTTTCACATCTGATTCCTTAGTATCTATCATAATGTACGACTCATATTAAAAGCCCAATAAGAGTTCTTGAATTAAAAGTCAAATGAATAATACTTACCTGGCAGGGGAGATACCATGATCACAAAGGTGGTTTTCCCAGGGTAAGGCTTATCTTTTGCATTACAGATGTGCTGACCCCTGCAATTTCCCCAAATGTGGGAAACTTGACTTCATAATTTGTGGTAGTGGAGAACTACATTCACCCTCTCCCCTAAAAAAAAAAAAAATGAATAAATAAAAGCACAAAATATCTGCTACATACCATAAAATCCTTCTTTTGATTAATTTCTGTTCCATTTCTGTGTCTATATAAATTTTGGTATAGGTGCAACTAGATGTATTCATCTGTTTTCATATACTTTTGTATCATGAGTGTCCATACATATATTCCAAATTCTGGTAAAGTTATAGCCTATCAGTTTGATGAACAACTAGTTAACCCTAAGAATGGTTGGTCCTGGCTAGTGTGGCTTGGTGGTTCAAGTACTGACCTGGGAACCAAAGGGTCACCAGTTCAATTCCCAGTCAGGAAACATGCTTGGGTTGCAGGCCAGGTCCCCAGTAAGGGGCACATGAGTGGCAACCACACATTGATGTTTCTCCCCCTCTCTTAAAAAAAAAAAAGAAGAAGAAGAATGATCAGAAGGAAGGCAGTAGACTTAGGTAGGCTTTAAGAAACTTGGGGAGCAGGGGTAAAAATGGTGGTAGTATTTTGCTATTCAGTGAGACTCTCTGAAAAGAAATAAGGAAGAAACAGGAAAGAAACATTTATCCACAGCTTCAAATAAGTGAAGACAAATTTTATTGTCTACTTTCTTTATAACCACCAAAAGAGCCCGCATCATTTATAAGAAGGTGACTGTTTACTTCATTAGGTTAGGATCATCATCTCTACCTATCATAATGGTGGGTCATCAAAGTAGAAGTTCAAAGATTTTTAAAATTTTACTTTAATTTGAATAATGACTGCCCAAGATACCATGTTCTAATCCCTGGAAACTATTAATATGTTATATTACATGACAAAAGGGACTTTGTGGATATAATTAAATTAAGGATATTGAGATGGGGATATTACCCTGGTTATTCAGTTGGATCTAATGTAATTATAAGGGTCATTATAAGAGAGAGGACATACAATTCAGCAATTCTACTTCTGGGAATTTATCCAAAGAAAATAAAACACTAACTCAGAAAGATATATGCACCCTCCATGTTCATTGAAGCATTATTAATGGTAGCCAAGATAAACAACTTAAGTGTTCATCAATGGATGAATAAAGAAAATGTTATTATTTAGCCATTAAAAAAAGAAAAAGAAATCTTGTCATTTGAGACAACATGGATAGACCTTGAGGGCATTATGTTAAGTGTAATAAGTCAGACAGAGAAAGACAAGTACTATATAATTTTATTTATATGTGGATTCTAAAAACAAAACAAAACATTTTTTAAAATCCAAGGTTCATATATACAAAGAACAGATTGGTGGTTGCCAGAGGCAAGGGTTGGTGGAGTGGCTGAAATAGATGAAGGGGCTCAAAAGGTACAAACTTCCAGTCATAAGATGAATAAGTCATCAGGATGAACATATAGCATGGTGACTATAGGTAATACTACTTTATTGCATATTTGAAAGTTCCTAAGAGAATAGATCTTAAAAGTTCTCATTAAAAGATAAAATATAACTATATATGGTGATAGATGTTAACTAAATGTATTGTGGTGATTATTTAGTGATATAAATATTGAAACTAACACAGTGTTATATGTCAATTATACTTCAATAAAAAGATTAAAAAATAATTTTTAAAGAGCAAGAGAGTCCAAAGAATGAGAAATAAAAAGAGTTATGAAAAGAACAAGATGTTACACTGCAGTTTTTGAGATGGAAGAAGGGTCACAAGCCAAAAAATGCAGGTGGCCTCTAGAAGCTTGAAAAGGCAAGGAAACAGTTACTCCCTAGAGACTTTAGAGCCTACAGTACTCAAAGGGCTTAGATAATAAAAGTCATTGGAATACATAATGGAAGACCATGTATGTTGGAGTCAAATATGTCTGCTTGGGGGAAGACTTCAACCTCCAGCTATGGCATGGTCATTGGCACTGGACATTTCCTTCTGCTACAAACGCTATAAAGTTAGACAAAACATAAACTATGTTCATGCACTGAAAAAGCAGGGGAAAGTGCTTTCATTGGTCCCCTGAGTCTGTCCCTTGTTTCAAATGTGTTTGGACAGAACAGAGCCAGGCTTGCCCCTCCTTCCAGCTTCTGACCACCCTCTAGCCTCTTTTCTAGTCAAAACCTTCAGGACCATCTCTCCCATCCTTGGCCTCTGAGACCAGCCAACACCTTTTTTTTGAGGTTAACTCCTGATTGACAAGCAACTATCAGCTCCCAAATTCATCAGAGGGGGAGGCCTTTGGCAACCCCCTGGTCAACCTGCATCTGCAGGCTGCCTATACCTATCTCTCTAGGGGGCTTCTATTTCAACCACAGTGTTTTGGATATAGAGGGCACGGATCACTTCTTCCAAGAGCTGACTGAGGAGAAGCTCAAGGGTGACCAGCATCTTGAAGATGCAAAACCAGTGCTGTGGCCGTGCCCCCTTCTTGGACATGTTGAAGCTGTCCCAATATGAGTGGGTTACACTAAGGATGCCATGGAGTCATGGACAAGAACCTGATCAGGGCTCTTTTGGATCTGCATGTCCTTGATTGTGCCCCATTTCTGTGATTTCCTGGAGGACCACTTCCTGGATAAGCAGATTAAACACTACCAGAAGATGAGCAACCACCTGGCCAATCAAAGCAGGCTGGGTGGCCCCCAGGCTGGGCTGGGTGAGTATATCTTTGAAAACTTGCCCTCAAGCCTCACTGGGAAGGAGCCTTTGAAGCCTGGAGATGTTTGAGGAGACCTCTGCATCCCCTTGGTGTCTGACTTCAGCTTGAGCCTCTCCCTGAAATCACTAAGCAGCCTTTTAACAAACTTGGAGCCTCTCCCATGCCAGAGACCAAATGGAAACAATAAAGCTTTTTGAAACAGAAAAAAAGAGAGAGCAGGAAGCATATATCTAAAATACCTTCGAAAAAAAGAAAATCCAGACTCTGATTCTCCCTGATTCTCTAGTGGGGGCATTTCCCCTACTGTGGTACAAGGTGGAGAAGCCCAAGTAGAAGGACACAGTTGCTAAATAGAAGAGATTAGATTTCTGAGGTGGTAAATCAGGAAGAATTCATGAGACAGGATGTAGGAAAGAAAGGAGCTGCGAGGCTTTGCATGAGTAGAGCGATACTCCATTACGTACAGAGAAAGGAGCTTCTATGAAGCTGAGAGCTCAGTGGAAAATATAGAAGTCACAATTGCTGAAGTCTTTGGACTTTCATGTCAACCAGAGAGACTTCAGTGACCTTGGCCATACAACTGAAATCCCAGATAGGTCATATCTTTGAAAATAAACATGTCATAGAGTAAGGGCCATTCTCTAAGACTAAGGACATAACCAAAAGAAAACTCCAAAATTAGCCTTCAAGTACTAAAATAATCAGCTAGGGATATGACTGTTTGCCAGAATATAACATAAAGCTCTTTAAAAGAAAGAATATAATACAGGATTTCTACAAAGTATTTCAATATTTATATGAAATAATGTATCATAGACATACATACATAGAGATAGAAATATGTGAAAATACACAAAAAGTGATTCATAATCAAAACAAAAAATCAGATGATAAAAATTAGTCCTTAGCTCTGGCTTGTTTGGCTCGGTGGGTTGAGTGCTAGCCTACAAACCAAAAAGTCACTGGTTCAAATCCTAGACAGGTCACATGCCTGAGTTGCAGGCCAGGTCTCTGGTTGGAGGTGTGCCAGAGGCAGCCAATTGATGTTTCTTTCACACATTAGTGTTTCTCTTCCTCTCTCTCTCTCCCATCCCTTTTCTCTAAAAATAAATAAATAAAATAAAGTAAATCATTCCTTAGCCTAGAAGTTTCAGAAATTGAATTTAGCAGGGGAAAAAAAAACACAAAGATTTCAAAGCCACCGTTATGAGTACATTTCAGAACTTATAGGAACACATGATTATAAAGAGTGAAAAGATTGAGAACCTTAGCAGAGAAATGAAAACTGTAATAAAGCAATGCACTAGCATGAAAAGGTATAATATCTAAAATGATAAATTCACTGTATGACAAAAGGTTGAATCAGTGAAATAGAAGACAGATTAGTGTAAGTTCTCTACTCTGAACAAAGAAGACAAAACAATTTTATTAAGTGAAATGAGTCTGTGTCATTGATAGGGGGAGCTGTAAACAGACCTTACAGTGGATTTTATCCAGTCCACTAGGCTACCTGTATTCATTCTCAGAAATAAGCTCTGTGTGTCTGGATCACTTAAAGCCATCTGTGATTGCTCCATAATGAGCTGGGGGTCCTACATCAATCATGCTCTTCCACGCCACAGCATCCCCAAACAAAGACATTGCTCTTAAATTAGTTACTCTCACTCTCACTTTCTCCTTTTAGTGAATGAAAAGGTTATTCAGGAATCTGATGATAACAATCTGCAGAATATAACAACTCCTTCACACTATACCCTTACTTCTAATAATTTCTTGGTTTTGCCCTTCTCCTTCATGGACCACCATTGTGGTGACCAGTGCTCTTAGGGGTACTTTTTGTTGTTCTTGCCTAATTTTTCCCTTTGTGTGTGGTTTTGATCTAGTTGCAAAGGTCAAATTAACCAAAATCGGAGTTTAGTTCATCATCAGTTTCAATCTAATACTTTCTTTCATTTTTTCTAATATAGATAAAAATAATCAAGGGAGTGTATATTTGGTATGCTTCTTATTTAACAGTTCTTTATATGGTCTGAGGAGAAGAAAAAGAGAACAAGAGAAATATTTGAATATATAATAGTTAAAATCATCCACAAGAAATGTAAAATGGCTATAGGTCCAAGAAGCTAAGTAAACTCCAAACAGAAAAAAATAAAAGAAAACGATATTGGGGCTAAGCATCAAAGATAAAAAGAAAATTCTATTTTTTTTTGATGAGCATTATTGCAGCAATTTACTTTTTTGATTTAATCTTTATTGTATTGTTTTTCCATTACTATTTAGTCCCCTTATGCCTCCCCCACCGACAATCACCACACTGTTGTCCATGTCCGTGAGTCCTTTTTCCTTTTTGCTCAATCCCTCCATCCCTTAACCTCCCCCCAGCTGTCATCTACTCTCTGTCTATGAGTTATCTCTGTTTTGCTTGTTAGTTCAGTTTATTCATTAGGTTCCACATATGAGTGAAATCATATAGTATTTGTCTTTCTCTGACTGGCTTATTTCACTTAGCATAATGTTCTCCAGGTCCATCCATACTGCTGCAAAGGGTAAAATTTTCTTTTTTATAGTGAGTAGTATTCCATTGCATAAAATGTCCCATAGTTATCTTACCCACTCATCTATTGATGGACACTTGGATTGCTGATAAATATCTTGGTGATGGTAAATAACACTGCAATGACCATAGGGGTGCTTATGTTCTTTAGAATTAGTGTTTTGGGTTCCTTCAGATATGTCCCCAGAAGTGGGATCCCTGGGCAAAAAGGCAGATCCATTTTTAATTTTTTGAGATATCTCCATACTGCTTTCCACAGTGGCTACTGCAGTCTGCATTCCCACCAACAATGCAAAAGGGTTCCCCTTTCTTCACATCCTTGCCAGCACTTGTTTGTTGATTTACTGATGATGACCATTCTGACAGTTATGAGATGGTATCTCATTGTGGTTTTAATTTGCATTTCTCTGATGACTGATGATTTTGAGCAACTTTTCATATGTCTATTGACTGTCTGTATGCCCTCTTTGGAAAGTGTCTGTTCAGGTCCTTTGCCCATTTTTTAATTGGGTTGTTTCTTTTTATGGTGTTGAGATTTTTAAGTACTTTATAAATTTTGGAGATTAACCCCTTATCAGATTTATCAGCAAATATGTTCTCCCATTCTGTGGGTTGTCTTTATATTTTGTTGATGTTTTCCCTTGTTGTGCAAAACATTTTTAGTTTGATGTAGTCTCATTTGCTTAGTTTTCTCTTTTGTTTCTCTTGCATGGGTAGATATATGTGATAAAAAATTGCTACAAACAATTTTTCTGAGATTTTGCTCCTATGTTTTCTTCTAGGATTTTCATAGTTTTGGGTCAAACATTTAAGTTTCTGATCAATTTTAAATTTACTTCTGGGTATGGTGTAAGAGGGTGTCCTAGTTTCATTTTTCTGCACATATCTGTACAATTTTCCCAACACAATTTATTGAATAAACTGTCTTTAGCCCATTGTATATGCTTACTTCCTCTGTTGAATATAAATTGACTATAGAGGTTTGGGTTTATTTCTGGACTCTCTATTCTGTTACATTAATCTATGTGTCTGTTTTTATGCCAGTACCAAGCTGTTTTGATTATTATAGCCTTATAGTATAGTTTGATATATGGTAGCATGATTCCTCCAACTCCTTCTTTCTCATGTTCACTGTTGCTATGTCCCCACAGCAACCCCTTTTGGGGTCCCATATAAATTTTTGGAATATTTGTTCTGGTTCTGTGAAATACATCATTAGAATCTTGATAGTAATTGCATTGAATCTATACATTGCTTTGGATAGTATGGACATTTTAATGATGTTAATTCTTCCTAACCATGAACACAATATGTGCTTCCATTTATTTCTGTCTTCTTCAATTTCTTTCTTCAGTGTCTTACGATTTTTCCATGTGCATGTCTTTTATTTACCTAGTTATGTTTATTCTGGGGTATTTTATTCTTTTTGTATCAATTGTGAATAGGATTGTATTCTTAATTCCCCTTCTGCTAGTTTATTACTGGCATATAAAAATACAATTGAATTATGAATATTAATTTTGTAACTTGCTACTGTGCTGAATTTACTTATAAGTTCTTATAGTTTCTCAGTTGAATCTTTGGAATTCTTGTCTGAAAAAAGTTTTACATCTTCCTTTCCAATTTGGATGCCTTTTATTTCTCCTTCTTGTATGATTGCTGTGGTAAGACTTCCAGTACTATGCTGAATAAGTGAGGTGAAAGGAGACATCCCTGTCTTGCTTCTGATGTAAAGGGGAATGCTTGTAGTTTTTGTGCATTGAGTATGATGCTAGCAGTGGGTGTGTCATATATGGCCTTTATTATGTTTAGGCACGTTCCCTCTATTCCTACTTGGCCAAGAGTTTTGATAAAATGAATGCTAGCTTTTATCAAAAATTTTCTGCATCTATTGGTATGATCATGTGGTTTTTATTCTTCATTTTGTTCATGTGGTGAATCATATTTATTAATTTGCAAATGTTGTACCAACCTTGCATTCCTGGAATAAACTTCACTTGATCATGGTGTGTGATCTTTGTGATGCATTGTTGTATACAGTTTGCTAACATTTTGAAGAGGATTTTAGCATCTATATTCATCAGGGATATTGGACTATAATTTTCCTTTTTTGTAGTGTCTTTATCTGGTTTTGGAATTAGGACAATGCTGGCCTCAAAAATGAGTTTGGGAGACTTCTATCCTCTTGACTTCTATGAAATAATTTGGGAAGGGGAGGTGTTAGTTCTTCTTGGAATGTTTGGTAAAATTTACCTGTGAAGCCATCCAATCCAAGACTTCGGATTGTTGGAATATTTTTTTATTATTGTTTAAAATTCATTAGGTATAATCTGTCTATTCAGATTCCCTGATTCTTCCTGATTAAGTTTTGGAAGATTGTAGGTTACTAGGAATTTATCCATATCGTGTAGGTTGTCCAATTTGTGGGCATGTTCATAATATTTTCTTATAATCCCTTGTATTTCTTTACTGTTAACTTTTATTTCTCTTCTTTCATTTCTGATTTTATTTATTTGGGCTTTTCCATTTTTTTCTTGTTGAGCACGGTTAAAGTTTTGTCAATCTTGTTTCTCTTTTCATAGAATGAGCTCTTCAATTCCTTGATCTTTTGTATCAGTTTTCTAGACTTTATTTCATTCATTTCTTCTCTGAGTTTTGTTATTTCCTCCCTTCTACTCACTTTGGGCTTTGCTAGTTGTTTCTGTTCAAGTTCCTTTAAATGCAAATTTAGATGGTTTATTTTGGCTTTTTCTTGTTTTTCGAGATAGGCTAGTAATGCTATGAATTTCCCTCTTAGGATTGCTTTCCCAGTATACCACAGATTTTGGATTGTTGTGTCCTCCTTTTCATTTGTTTCAAGGTATCTTTTGATCTCTTCCTAGATCTCATGGTTGACTCATTCATTGTTTAATAATGTGTCATTTACCTTCCATTTCTTCACATGTTTTTCAATGTTTTCTTGTGATTAATTTGTAGTTTCATAGCATTGTGGTCAGATAAGATGCTTGATATGATTTCAATCTTCTTAAATTTATTGAGCCTTGTTTGTGTCCTAACAGTTGGTCTATCCTAGAAAATATTCCACGTACATTTGAAAAATATGTATATTCTGCTGCTTTGGGATAAAATGTTCTGAAAATATCAATTAAATCCATATGATCTAGTGTGTCATTTAAGTCCACTGTTTCCTTGTTAATTTTCTGCCTGGAAGATCTATCCATTGAAGTCAATGGGGAGCTAAAATCCCCAATATGATTGTATTTCTGTTGATCTCTCCCTTTATGTCTATCAAGATTTGCTTTACACGTGTACCCATGTTGGGTGAGTAAATGCTTACTAGGGTTATATCCTCTTGTTAGATTGTTCCCTTTATCCTTTATCTTTCTTTGTCTCTTATTATATATAGGCTTTGCTTTAAAGTCTGTGTTATTGAATATAAGTACTGCTACATTTTATCTTTTAAATTTGCATGAAATATCTTTTAGTCTGTGTATATCTTTCAATATCTTAGTTTGTGTATATCTTTTTATTTGAGATGGGTCTCTTGGAGACAGAATATATGTGGGTCTTATTTTCTTATCCACCAGAAACCGTATGTATTTCAGTCAGAGTATTTAAGTCATTTACATGTAAATTGCTTATTGATAAATATGGATGTAGTGCCATTTTGTTGTTAGACTGTTTTCTTCTGTTTTTTGTTTGTTTATTTGTTTGTATCTCTTTTTCTTCTTATTCTTAAAGCACACCCTTGAAAATTTGTTTCAGTACTGGTTTAGTGTTAACAAACTCCTTTCGCTTTTTCTTGTCTGGGAAGCTCCTTGTTTCTCCTTTGATTTTAAGTGATAGCTTTGGTGGGTAAAGTAGCCTTGGTAATAGGTCCTTGCTTTTCATCATCTTGAATATTTAATGCCACTCTCTTCTGGCCTGAAATGTTTCTGTTGAGTAATCAGATGCCAGTCTAATTGGTGCTCTCCTGTAGGTAACTACCTGTTTTTCTCTTGTGGCTTTTAGGATTCTTTCCTTGTCTTTAAGTCTTGTCATTTTAATTATGTTGTGTCCCATTGTAGGCCTCTTTGGGTCCAACTTGTTTGGGAGTCTCTGAGCTACCTGGACTCGTGCATATTTTTCCGTCATCAAATTAGGAAAATTTTCAGTCATTATTTCTTCAAATAGGTTCTTGATCCTTTGCTCACTCTCTTCTCCTTCTTGTGCTCCCATGATGTGGGTGTTCTTATGCTTCATGTTATCCAAAATATTTCTTAAGCTCTCCTCATTTTTTAAAAATTCTATTTTCTTTTTGCTTCTCTGCCTTGGTGTTTTTTTTTTCTACTTTTTCTTCTAGAAACACTAATACAATCTTCTGCTTCATCTAACCTACTGTTTATTACTTCCAGTAAACTATTTATTTCAGATATTGTCTTCTATATTTCTGACTGGTCCTTTTTTATAGTTTCTGTCTTTTTTTATGCTTTTGAGTATCCGTATAATCATTACTATAAACTCTATCTGATAAATTTCTTGCCTCCATTTCATCTAGTTCTTCTGGAGAATTCTCTTGGTCTTCCTTTGGGGTATATTTTATTGTCTTCCCATTTTGGTTGTTTCTTTCTATTTTCTTCTTTAGCCATTAAACTAGTCAGCTACTAAACCAATAGATTGTTAATCTAATCAAGTTATAATTAGCAACCCAGCTTAAGTACCACCAAGTAGGGAAGAGCAATTCCTGGGGCAGGGGTACTGCTTCCCCCCAGGCTGGTGCCACTTAGAGAGGTGTGCTCTACCTGAGAAAGATGGCTTCTGAAATATGAAGAATTACTCAGCACATGAATCCTGGTAGCTGTCCCTTTAGCCTCAGACTCTTCTCAAGTGTTTCTAGTCTACTCTGTCCTTTCTTTTCTGGAGCCCAGAGTAAGTGGCTGCAAACAAAATTTTGTGTGTTGACCCTTTAAGAAGCTCCAACATCTCTACCTATCCATCTCCGGCAGACAGAAACCCTGCTGCTTTTCATAGCTGGGTGTTTTCTGGGTTCCTTTCAGGCTCTGGTGATGTAGGCTGGGGAACCCAGCTTGGGGTATAGACCCCAAACCTCAGGGGAACTCCCTAGCCACTGATATATTCCTTTAGAACTTCAGCTGTTGTCTGTGGGAGCCAAGCCAGTCCTCTCATACTTCTTCCACACTGCCTACCAGTCTTGTGGTGAAGTGGTTTCTTCTCTTAGTTCTTCGTTATAAGGCTTCTCTCCAGCTAGTGTTAAGTTGGGTATTCTGGATGATTTTTCTACAATTTAGTTGTAATTCCAGATTGGCCAGGGGAAGAGGTTAGTGTAGCTTCTACTTATTCCTCCACCATCTTCAAGAGAAAATTCTTGACAACAGCCAGATTAAAAGTAAATTTTAGCCCTGGTTGGTGTGGCTCAGTGGATTGAGTGCCAGTCTGCAAACCAAATAGTCCCTGGTTTGATTCCCAGCTAGGCACATGCCTGGATTGTGGGCCAATGAAAAAAGTCATATTTAAAAAACAAAAGTAGATTTTATACAGAAAATAATAATAGAAACAAGGACTAAAACCATAGAGACCAGAAATAAATGAAAGGCTGAAATTAAATGAAGGGGGAAAAAAGCTTACCTATAATTTAGTATTTAGTGAAACAATAAAAAATGGAGGCAAAATAAATCTATTTTCAGATACAAAAAAGTATGAAAAAATTATTTTCAGAAGGCCTATACTATAAGAAATATTAAAGATGTTCTTCACAGTCTGTTTATCTTAGTCTAGATAAAAACCCCTAAAACAGTTAGAAATGAAAGGGGAAAAAGTAAGTAAATATCAAATCCTTTGAAAATATTCTAATTTAAGGTCTTCAAAGGATTATTGATGGGTACAAGTAACACCAATGATAATATTTTGCTAGGTTTGTAATGAAGGGAGAAATAACATATATGACAAGTACATAAAGGGCAGGAAGGTGATCATTGGAAAGATATTATGTAAATTTCTTACATTGTTTGTGAGTTAATAGAATATTTCTGAAAGGAATAATAAAATAGCATTTGATTCACTCAAAAAATACAGAAAAGAAAGAACAGATGAAGAAAAAGCAGAAGTAAAAATCACATACCAAGTTGGGAGAAATAAAAGAAAATATAGTAGTAATTACATAAATATAAATAAACTCACTTCTCTATCTATAAGATAGAATATATAAAACTGGATACAAACAAGAACAAACTGTTTTACCTAACTATTACCACGGTAACAATTTACCACAAACTTAATGGTGTGAAACAACAAACAACACATAGAGGGTGGAGCAAATGTAGGTTTACAGTTGTTCATAGGAAAAATAATGCTATAATTAATAAATAAATAATGATACAAGAATAAACTTTCCACAGACAACAGTATGGTGATTGCCAGAGGAAAGTGGGGTGAGAGGAGGTAGAAAAAAATAGAGGGATGATAAATTGTGACAGAAGACTTGACTTTGTGTGGCAAACACACAATACAAAATATATAATTTTGTTAACCATTGTTACCCCAATAAACTTAATTCTTTTTTAAATTTAAAAGATAAATAAAAATAAAAGAATAAATGCTGTGTTTTATATATTCATAACTATAAACATACTTTTGCCCCACCCTTTATTATCTTGCAGTTCAGGAGGTCAGAAGTCTCCAATGGGTTGGGAGGGTTGTGTTTCTTCTGAGGTTCTATGGAATAATCCATTTCCTGTCTTTCAGTCCCAAGAGATAGCCCACATTCTTTAATTCTCAGCTGTGTATCAACCTAAATCTCTGTTGTTTTTTTTATTTATATCTCTTTTGACCCTGCCTTTCTCTTTCTCCTATGAGTATTGGATATGTTTGAATAATCTATGATTTCTCTCTCATCTTAAAATCCTTAATCAGAGCTGTGAAATCCTTTTTGCCACGTAGAATAACATCTTCACCAGTTCCAGAAAACTTGAAGGACACCATTAGGGTGGCCATTTTTCTATCTATCACAACCAACTATAGATTGTTTATGATACACACTTTAAACATGAAGATATAAGCAGGTTGAAAGTAAATACCATACAAAACCTAAACATGACCAAGCTTGTAAGGCTACATTAATGTCAGAAAATGTACACTTCAAATGAAGGGTATTACCAGAGATAGAGGAGTTATATGTAACTATAAAATGTCTTTTATCAAGGATATATAAAAATCTTATATGTTTATAGAGCCATCTAAGCCCTCAAATACATAAAACAAAAAATTATCAGAAATAAATGGAAATATATACAAAATAATATTGAAAATGTAACTCTCCTCTCTTTGAAATAGATAAAACAATTATATAAGAATTTAGTAAGAACTTAGAAGACTCAAACAACACTCTAAGTCATTTGAATTCATCCTAACTTAAGGAACACTTCACCCAATAACAAAAATACAGATTCTTTTCACTTATCTAGATCTTAGTCTGGACCTTGAAATAATTCTCAATAAATGTCAAAGAACTGAAAATCATATAAGAATATATTCCATGACCAAAACAGTCCTTCCTAATTTAAAAACAAAAACCAGTATGATAGAAAAACTTCAAATATCTAGATATTAGCCAACTATTAAAAATAAGACATTGGTCAAAGGAAAAATCACAAGAGAAGTTTAGGACTATTAAAGTTATTATTAAAATATAATGTATCAATAGTTGAATGATACAACTCAGAGAGAAGTTTACTGCTTTAAAATACAATAAAAAGCAAAAATGTATAAATTCAATGATTTATGCTACCACCTTAAGAAGGTAGGAAAAAAAGAGTAAGTAAAGTAATAATAAATTAATGAAAATTAAAAAACAAGAGAATTGACATGATAGAAAAGAAACAAACAGTAGAGGAAAATGAACCAAAGTTTTTTCTTAAAAAAAAATTAAACAGAAAAGTTTCAAACTGTTAAGCCTACAGCAAGACAGGTAAAGAAAGAAAGATAATAATGAAAACTAATAATAATATTACAAATAAAAGATATTGCTGTTCCTTATGAATAAGAAGGATATTAATTGAATATTTTAAACAGTTTTATGGTAATAAATTTTAAAAGTTACCTTGGTGAATATTCCATGTGTACTTGAAAAGAATATTTATTTTGTTGTTGAGCAAATTGTTCTATAAATATGAATTAGGTCAATTTGGCTAATAGTATTATTTAACTGATTTTCCTCACTGATTTTTCTGTCAACTAATTCCACCAACAAAGAGGACTATTCAAATCCCCAACTATTAAAAAAAGTTAGTTAGAAGGGACAGAATTTTTAAAAACAACATTAAAACTGGCAGAACTAAAAATTGGAAATACCACTACATATATTAAAGACATTGAACTTGTAAGTAAAATAACTTCCATTGCAAAAAAAACGAAAAACAAAAACAAAAAACCCCTCCAGGGCCAGGTAGTTTCACTAGTGCATTATGTTAAATAGTAATGAAGAAATAATGCCCACTTTGCACTGACCATTTCAGAAAATAGAGAAGGAAGCACTTGTCAACTCATTTTATAAATCCAGTGGAACTGTGATACCAAATACTGTCAAGTACATTGCAGAGAATGAAAATTACAGATATATAACTCTCATCACTACAGACTTTAAAAAAATTATTACAAAATATTAGGAAATCAATTCCACAATACATAAAAATGATGCAAAATATATTATCAAGTATGGTTTATCCCAGAATTACAATTAATATTAGACACTTATTCATTGTAACCACACTAACAAATTTTTTAAAATTATATATAATCTAGCTAGATTCAGAAAAACATCTGACAAGATTCAAAATCCTTTCCAAATAAAATATCTCAGGAGACTAGGAATTAAGTTTAATATTCTTTAATCTGAAGCAGAGTATTTATGTAAAACCTACAGCTAAACCTGTACTTAATGGCAAAATACAGGCTTTCCTTGTAAAATCAATAATAAGAAAACAATGTCCACTACTACTATTTCTATGTAACATTGTACCAGAAGTTCTAGCTAGTTCAATAAAGCAGGAGAAATAAATGAAATAAATTAAGGTTTGAAGAAAGAAGTAAAATTGTTTTTATTTGCAATTGATAGGATAGTGTATAGAGAAAATTCCAAGGGATATAAAAATGGGGGAAAACTACTAAAATTAATAGTAGTATTCAATATACAGCAATATTACTAGGCATAATGTCAATATATATAAATCAATTATATGTAAAAATCTATTGTATTTCCATGTATAAAGAATAAATAATTTGTAACCTAAAATTTTAAACTGTAATATTCTAAAACAGTAAATATGAATAACTTTAATGAAATTTTTTTTCTAAGAATTCTACATTGAAAACTATAAAATATTTCTGGCACAAATCAAAGACAAGTCAGTAACAAGGTAATCCATGTTTATAGATTGGATGTCCCAAAGATGTCTTAAACTGGTCTTTAAATTACATGAAATACCAGATGGAGGAATTGAGGAAAAAGGAAAAGGAATCACGGATGTGGACAACAGTGTGGTGACTGTGGGGGGAGGGAGGCAGAGGTGGGAGACAGTATAAGGGGGATAAATGGTAATGGAAAAAATACAATTAAAAATATTCAGAGACCCTCTCCCCAAAATTACATAAAATACCAAAAAAATCCCAGCAGGATTTTTTATTGAGATCATCAAGCTGATTCCAAGACTTACATGGAAATACAAATCACATAAATTAAACAAAAGAGCATTGAAGAGAAACAAAAGACTTATATACCTGACTTCAAGACTTATTATAAAGCTTATAATAATCAACATTAGGATGAGAATTATGTGAGTCAAAGCTCACTGTATCATATTTTTAAGATATATGTAGCTCAATTAGATTTTGTCTCAAGAAAAATGTCAAAAGCCATAAAAAGTAAATGATAAAACATATAAAAGATTGTCTGAATCTTATTTTATTTCTCTATTTATCTATAATCTATCATATATATATATATATACACACACCATCTCTATATGTATAGAATGTAGTTTAATAATCATATATATTAGAGGGGACCTAGAAAAACAAAATTTATTTATAAAAAATTGTGTATTTATTCTTACATGTTTAAACTTCAGTCACCTTCCAAGTACTGTCCAGTTGATGCAATAGACCTAACAAGATGTTTTCTTCCACTGCTCAAAACATTTTTTTAACTCATCAATGCCTTTTAATGCCTCTACTGTTCTTTGTTTCATCACTTCCATATTGGCAAAAAGTTCACCTTTGAGGATTTTTTTCACCCTGAGAAACAAAACAAAGTCACTCAGGGTGAGACTGGGTGAATACAAATGGTGGGGCATTGGGTGAATAGAGCTGTTTATGGTCAGAAACTGCTGAGCACTGAGCGTGGTGTGGGCAGGTGCATTTGTAAATCACCTATTGGGAAGTGGGCAAATGTGTTGAAACAGGTCTCAAAAAATTTTCACTGAAGCCAGACAGCCTCTCACAACACTACCAGCTGGTACACTGATACAGATGAGTTCATTCCTAGAATACTTAGTGGGGGATGTGTGTACTACAAGGGGCCCACCTTCTAGAAGATAATTCTGTTTTTTTGGGGGGATTGCCCCTCATACGTATGATTTAGAGGTTTTAGTAAAGTAATGGAATAAAGCTATTTGTCCTATCCACAGTTTGCTGGCAAGCTAAAACAGCAAGTATATGTATATATATTTTTACTATATATATATATATATATGTTTTGACTATATATATATATGTACATATATATAGTCACTTAAATTTCCTCTGCTTATTTATTTTTTAAATTTCTAAATTATTTTTTATTTCTCTCTCTCTTTTTACTTTTTAATTGAATTTATTAGGGTAACGTTGGTTAATAAAATTATTAACCTGAAACCAGGTTTCAGATGTACAATTTTGTAATCCATCATCTGTATACTGTACTGAGTGTTCACCACCCCAATTTCTGTGCTTATGTTTTAATCCAGAATAAAAATGCACACTACCAAAAGTTTTTGGTGAAGTTTATTCATAGAACTGTGAAATACAAATCTTCCTTCAGTCCTCATTCAAGCTGTATAATATTATTAGATAATATTTTAGCCTGACCTAGGATAAGGCATCATAAACACAAACACCAGCTTCCCAAACTATGCCTTCCATTAACTTCTAATCAACAATAGAACTTCTGGGTCTCAGTTTCTGAGACTTGGCTGTCTTTTCTGTGTCACCCTATTTAAACTGGGCCTGTACTTCAGGAACTGTGTCTAATGTCTTCATTTGTTTGTTGGCCTGGAGGAGCAGGAATGGGATACACTGGGACAAGTATTTTAAATTGTTTAAATTATCAGTTTATGACATACAGTGGAAACTATAAATACCAGCTCTTACTGTAGTTATAACTTCTTTAATCTACAAGTAATTTACAAGGGCAAAGGTCATTGCAATGCAAACTGAAGCTGGAGAGAAAAAGAAGACCAAATGTGATAGGAAAAACCATTTGGAATTTACACTATGGTCAGTGGGTTTTGAGCAGGAGAGTGACCTGAGCAGACTTCCCTTTTGGAAAAATCACTCTGGCAGCTTTGTGATTGACAGATTGGAAGGGACTAGCATTGGAGGAAGAGTAACATTGTGACAACTGCAGTAATACAGGTGATGTTGAAATTGTACTAAACTAGTAACACCGGGAAAGATAGAGATGAATATAATAATTTTTAGGGAGGCAGACTCAATATGACAATGATTAAGACCTGGAGTTGGATAGTGAGAGAAAGAAAATGTCTACAAGTGCTTTTATATTTCTGGTTTGGAGGTTTTACACCATTGTCAGCTTAAGATTGGGCAAGATAATCAGTTTATCTCTGGGCCATTTTAATTTTTAAGCCAAATCAACCTGGAAGGCTCCAAAAGTCTTTAGATGTGAGACAGCCAAGGAGGCAAATGGGAATGTGGCTGGAGTTTTGGAGTCAATTCAGAGCTGCTGATTTTGTTTTTTAATTAAGCTGCTTTAGCTCACCAGCAAACTCGTGGATAGGACAAATATCTGCTGAAACCTCTAAATCATATATGTGATTATTAGACTGTATTATAAGATGCAGCTGAGGAACATCCCCTTATGAAATTCTTGCCATCAACACTACTGTTTGCTTGAATTCTACTCTCTGACAAATGTTTCATAGTCTTGTTTATTGTTCCTGTTCTGTGCTATAATTTAACATTGATGTTCTTATACTTATACCTCTTTTTCTATTTATACACAGTTTATTACACTTCCACATTTTCAATGATCACACATACAAATGTACATTGTAACTATAGCTCAGTGCTGTGGCCAAAGTTTTGATTCAAACTTTTAACTGATTTTGTTCAGTACTTTTTTTCTGTTTTCCAGGCTGCAGGCACCTTACATTTGGCCTATCCTGAATTAATCTCACAATTACCTTCCAAAACATTTGCCACTATCACTTTTCTAATCTGAATTAATAGCATGTTCTTAGCTATCTGATATAGATATCTCAACATTCATTCCTCTCCCTTACCTCTCATGGGTCATTAAGTTCCTATTTAGTTTATACCTTAAATCATTGATTTAATCTTTGACATCAACAGTTTGAAATAGACTCTTAACTTTGCCTCACAGTCTACTTCACAAGTCTCAAAATGTGATTCCTGAACCAGCAGTATCAGTTTCATCTGATCACTTGCTAGAAACCTAATAAATCAGAAACTCTGAGGGGCAAGCCCTTTAATCTGGCTTCCAGGTGATTCTGATTTAGGCAACTCTGAAGCAAGAGTGAGGCAGTAATCAGTAGCATGGTATCTCAGTGTCCTCTGTTAGGATTCAGGCAACCTGGAGTCAGTGCTTGTGAGTGTGTTAAGGAGTTCACTGGCCTGTCTTTAATTTCTTCATGTACCAGTTTAGTGGATTCAATTAGATGATCTCTAGGACAACTACAAGAATGTTCCTGAGTGCTTTCCAGGGGATAAGCACTATACTGAGAGTTTGTGCGCAATAACTCACTTGGTAGTAAACAAAAATACATTAAAGTGGTTTTATTTTTATCCCCATCATGCGTATGAGTAAACTAACGTGCAGAGTGATCACTTCCCCAAATTATATAATCACGAAGTGAGTATATGATTCACATGAAAGCTAATATCTCTGAGCATTTGCTTATCATTTGCAGTCTCCTATCACTAAGGCTCTCTACTCTGTGGAAAGAGTGGCAAAAGCAGACAGAGTTGCTGAGACCAACAAAACATTGAATATAACATAGGTATTTTATATATATGTCTGGTGAATGTATATATAAATACACACATACACATAAATACAAACATATATATACAGGGTCTGACATAAATAACTCAACTTTTTATTACAAAATTATAAGCGTGTAATTCTGTAACATAGCAATATCATACTCAATGATATCATATGCCATTTTAGGTGAATGGTTCAAATTAAAACTATAAATTATTATATCCATATTAATATCATATCATGTTATATCATTATTATAGTATATGCCAAGCCAATTCAAGTAAAATAGTCTCTGATATTTTGATGGACACAGAACTGTTCAATGCAGAAAATTGGAAAACTGAATCATGGGTGATGAATGGCACCAGAGGCTTGATTCCCATAATATTTCCCACAAGTAAATGTACTCAGGGAGAATTTCTTTGGATAAATATGTCCTCCTGCATATTTTTAAAAAGCATTTAATCTGTCCTAGAAATTAGTGTGCAGATAAATATTTCAGGATTCAGTAAATTAGTTTAAAGAGTTTGCTAATTTTGTGGAGAACCAAGGGCAAATTGTTATTTTCAGAAATTGTAATTTAACACAAGCATACAAATATTTTGCAGCTCAAAATAAGAAATGTTGGGTGAGTAGTTCAAAAAAGTATACTTGCAATGATGAAGTTATTTTTTTCCTCTTAGGCCCAGCACTTTAAAAATTACACACACACACACACACACACACACACACACACACGTATATAATAAGGTATGGTCAGAAAGTATCCAGGCATGTACTATGAAAAAGGGACAGTTATTGGAAAAGATAAAAGAAATCTTGTACATAGGGCAATGATGCCTCAGTCCCCTTCAAAGTAGGCACCTTGGGACCTCACACAGCTCTCCCTGTCGCCATCAGCTGTCCTGTCATATTTTCCTGAATCTCATCAATGGTCTGAAATCTCTTCCATTGCAAAGTTGATTTGAATTTTTGGAATAGCTAGAAGTCACAGGGTGCCAAATCTGGGATGTATGGGGTTTGAGACACCTGAATAAGTTGTTTCATTAAAAATCTCTGCATGAGACATGATGCATGAGTGGGCACATTGTCATGATGAAACTGCCAATCACCAGTCTCCCATTGCTGTGGCCTTCTGAATCATCCAAATAGTTTCCATGAAGGAATGTTGAAGCTATGCAAAATCTGATGTAGATTCATTGCTCTACTCACTCATTCATTTTTAATGTAATGGCTACATAGCACACCTGCTCATTCAACAGCATCTACCACCCCCACTGAATAGTACAGTGAAGTCAACATTGTTCATGCATGCACACTCTAGTCCACTGTCCTTGGCTGCCAGGTTACACTGATGTTGCACAAACCATTCTCATTATACTAACAATGGTTGGACTTTTTCCAGACAGGCTATACATAGAGAAATCCTTTCCATCTCAGCTATTGTATATAGACTACCCCTTATCCTTAGCTGAAAGCAGCACTTACCAGTGCTATAAGCCCCAAACTTTGGAATAACCCTGGGCATGTCATTGTCCCTCTCCTTAAATGTCTGATACATCAGCAACTTGGTAGCTCTTACTTCCCAAAGTTTAAATCCAAATACTCTCTGTATCTCTACATCCAACACCCTAATCTAAATACCATTACCATCAGCTCTGGCTCCCTCTGCTGTATCCTCAGTGAAAATTACAGTATCTTTAAAATCACAAATTGAGTAATTTACTCTCCAGTGTAAAACCAGATAGTATAGCATATTAGTTCTCTGCTGCTATTATAACAAATTAAGGGACTTAAATCTATACAAACCTACTATCTCAGTTTTGTTGGTCAGAAGTTGGGTAGGACTCAACTAGGTCCTCTCCTTAGGGTTTCTCAAGGTTGATATCAAGGTGTTGGTAGAATTAGAGTGTATGTGCAGTTATCCAGGTAAAAATTGACAGTGTTTTGAGCCAATGTAGTGACAGTGGTATAAGGGAAAGTTGAAGAAAATTTTACTAGAGAATTCCAAAAAACGCACGAAAAGATTATTTATTATAGGAAAACTATAAAACTGAGCAATGATGCTCAGTTTTCAAAAATGTAGGTCTGATTTTATTATATTCCAGCATGTATTGCTTTCCTTATGTAGCATAATAATGGTCTTTTCACTCTGCATGTGTCCCACACATCTAATAACACCACAGAGAGTGTAAAATCTAGTAATTCTGAAACTCTCACCAATCTTTGAGTAAATTGATAAAGTGATGACCCATGTTTTTGTTTCAAGTGCCCAGAACATAATATCCTACTTTCCTTGCCTGGAAAAAATCAGAAAAATAGCCAGTTCAAGTATCAACTCTTCCATGAATCCTTTCCTTCCTGGCCTCTCAAATAATACATTCATTTCCATATATGGGCTCCTAAAGCACTCTGTTTCCACATGACTCACAAGTAATAATTGATATATGTTTTATTACATACATCTTATACTTCTCAGTTGTATTAGGGTTTTCTAGAGAAATAGGATGAATAGGATAGATAATAGATAATAGGTAGATGATAGATAGGTGGAGTAGATAAATGGAATATAGATAGATAGATATAGAATATATATATATATATATATATATATGATAGATAGATATAATAGATTTATTATAGGGAATTGACTCACCTAATTATGGAAGCTGAAAAAACCTACAATCTGAAAAGTGGAAATTCTGAAGGGCTGATGGTTTAGTTCCAGTGTGAAACCCATAGCCTGAAACCCAGGAGAGCCAATGGGGTAAGCACCACTCTAAGCCCAGGAAAAGACCACTGTCCCAGCTTAAGGGCACTCAGCCATAAAGAAAGAGAGAATTCTTTTGCACTCAGACTTTTGTTCTATTCAGGCCTCCAGTGGACTGAATGAGGCCTACCTACACTGGGGAAAGTAATCTGCTTTACTTACTACCCTACTGACTCAGTAGAACAATATTTAACCAAATATCAGTACACTTAATGTCCCAGTCAAGTTAACACATAAAATTAACCATCACATCCATTGACACTATGATTTTCAAGATTGAGATTATATTTTATGCATCTATTTATTTCCTGAGAGTGCCAGGTACATATGAGATGCTGAGCAAATTTTTGTTAAAGAGATAAATACATTTTATTAATATTATCAACACTCCAGCCATTAAAGGTACAAAAGAGAGAGAGAGAGAGAGAGAGAAATACCATAAAATGTGAACTCAGTGTGGTAAGGAAATCATTCTACCATTGATATGCCTGCTAGTTAGGACTGCACATATTTCCTAAATGTACTATAGCTGACAAACTTAAAAGTAAATACAGAGAACAGCTATTTTATTTTGCACTATGTTTGTGTGATAAATAAATGAGTCCTGGTTAAGGAAAGATAGGTTAATGTGTATGCTGACCATGTGCTACATTGAATATAGGTATCCTCATCAGTCTAGGCTTGTTGCTTTGTTTTCCCTAGAATGGTAGGACCCTGCTATGCAAAGGTTTCTGAAATCCCTCACCAGTTTCAGTTTTGCTATCTTGTAATTGACTCATTTAAACAGAACCCTTGAGAAGACAATAAGCCATCTCATGATTGTTCTTCTTCTCCTTCTTCTTCTGCTTGTCCTTCCTTCCGTTCTTCTCCTTCACCTTTCTCCTTCTTCTGCTCATGCTTCCTTCCTTTATTCTTCTCCTCCTCCCCCTCCCCCTCTCCTCCCCCCTCCCCC
>PVIA01002225.1:0-51599 GCA_004024845.1 Tonatia bakeri | reverse complement strand
CAGGGAGTTAATTTTTACAAGTGTCTAAAACTCCCCTTAAATTAAACTGGCTTTTATAGATTTGATTTAGAGTGAGGCAATTGGCATGCATTATAATCCTAAGATTTAGGGACTTAATTATAATTGGGAGTAGACATGCAAGAATATAAATAGAATGAAAAGACAGAGGTAAATTCTATAAATGGTACATAAATGTGCTCTTAATACACTACTATATGAAGGGCTCTATCAGCCAAGAATGTACTGGTCCCCAAACAATGAGCCCTTGCCTCTTTCTATAGATTTTTGGAACAAAAATATTGCTATATCACCACAAAGCTATATGAAAATAACATAAATGCAAAATCATCCTTGTTTGAAAAATATAAAATATTGTTTTATTACATTGAAGAAGTAATACTAATGAATTTCAAAATAAATTGGCTCTTCAGCAATTGATGGTTTTTCTAAAATATTTACATAAACCATATAGTGTGGGGAAAAAGGTGGTTACAGTTTCCTCACAATGTACTGAGCTGGATAGAATTTATTTCTTGGTTGATGAGTAAAATTAATACTTTACTATAATGTGGTAGAAGGTCACTAGTATTAAATTCATCCAAATCCTACATTGTTGGGGACCACCTTGCCTGGTCTCAGGAAGCTGTGACCCCCTGTGACTTAGGCTGAGTGAGAGACCTCTGGATCAGGAGCCACTAAGGAGACAAAACTTATTCCCCTGGCATGAATGCTACCTGTTCTGTGCTTGGCCTTTAATGCTAGATCAGTTACCAATGACAGGTAACAATTCTCTAGGATAGAGAATGGACCTAAGACAGGGGCTGATCTCGTAAAGGCCTCTGTGGAATAAAACTCATGAGACTGTGGAAATAAATGAAGGGCCTGTGGAAAGGAAGGGGTGATCGGCATCTACCCCTGCCCCCTCTTAGCCTGAGTCTTTGTACTTAGATGTGAGAAATCCAAGTCTCCTTGCTGTTTCTGTCTCCAGTCCTTCTCAGGGCTTAGCAAACAGCCTAGAGGGGCAGCTCAGACCGGAGACGGTGGACCCCCGGGGTAATCAGGCCTGGGACAAAGAATATGCAAGATCCTATGAGATCTGTTTTCTGGAGGATGTTATTAACTTGGAATTTGAAGGCACAGTAAGGAAACCTTTGAAATCTGTAGTCTTTTCATATGATAAAACTCCAATCTCTGCCCAGAATCACAACAGAAACTCTGTTAGCATCCTTGTAAGATATGTGTTCCCTTTGATCCCTTCTGCCAGACTGTGAATACACAAACTGTGTCTACTTTCTCAATAAAAACCCACTGGGGCAAAGGAAGGGGCTCTTCCCCCTAGCCCGGAGTGGCTCAAAGAATTGAAGAGTGGGCACTCCATCCTTGAGTTCCACTCAGAAAACTGTTTTCTGTGCATGATTATTTCTCATAATTTAACAAGTCATTTACTAGGTTTTTATGCGTGTCCATAGCTGGCCAAGGGGGCCAGGTTCTGCACTGCTTCAGGTTTTATGCGTGTCCATAGCCGGCCGGGAGAGGGCCGGGTTCTGCACGCTTTAGTAAGACAGCCAGGTGTTTAAGAGAGGTTTGAAAATCGCTACACTACGTTGTCATAGAGGAGGAGTCTGAGAGGAAGTTATTCTAGGTTAAGCAAAAATGTGAAAAAATGGAGGAAGATATTAAAAAAATAAAGATAAGTACTAACAAGGTATGATAAGTACTAACATGATGACTCTAGTAATACTGGTATATAACACATATGGAAGTTGTTAAAAGGTAAATTCTAAAAGTTCTCACTATAATGAGAAAAATTCTATTTTTTTATTGTATCTACATATATGTGATGGTGGATAAACACAATAAACTTATTGTGGTAATCATATTACAATATACATAGATCAAACTTTTATGTTGTACACCTGAAACTCATACAGTGATGTATGTCGGTTATATATCCATAAAACTGAGCAAAAATAATAATTACCTTTGACAAGAAAAACATATATTAAACAATATTCTTATGTCTAAGAATCAGTTCCTTTGACAAAAATATTATGTTTTTATTCATATACTTCTAATCACTCAAATGTTACCTTTATTTTGATTTTCTGGTAAAATAATGATTATTGTAGCAAATTCAGAAAAAAAGACTGAGGATATAGACATTCAGGAAAGTCAAGACTCAACTCCAGACACCCTATAGCATGCTGTGTGTCACATAAAAACAGTGGGAGGTTGAAGGTATGAGTTATTTAGGGTTGAATAAAAAAAGGGAGAAACAGACCTGATCATATCATGTCTATGATAATAATCGAGACAAACATCTGGTCCAACAATAGACCGAATATGTACTACTGCAGTTTTCACATGGCAGAAGAAATAACAACTAAAGAAAAGTTACAGTGTATTCATATGCTATGTTTTTTTTAGCATAGGCACACCTGTCCCACCTTCTTAGCCAGACCTACCAAGGAAGTCAGATTCATTTGATGTTTATTTGTGGTTTCCCACCTCAGTGCACAAAGTGATGAGAGTTAATAACTCATTTAAATTAATAACATTCAAGATTACAAAAACCAGAAAGAAGATTGTTTCTCCATAATTTCTCTCCCTCTAATTCATCCATGACTCTGTAGGCATATATACAGGTTAGTCCCCTCTGAAGTATCATTATTGATTTAGGTTGATGAGTTTTTTCTTACTGCATCTAAGCCCAGTATATGCATCTCTTAACTTTTTCTTTACCCCAGGGCTTTCCCAGTTATTTAAAAATGTGGGAAACTTAAAATTGTGTAGTACTATGGTGGAAGAAGAAGGAAAAGGATCATAAATTTAAATAATTGAGGTACTGAGAAAATTATCTTAGCATGATGCAGAGAACTACGGAGATTTAATGTGCATTAATATAAGCATTAATGGATGCTTCATTTTGCACACTACACTATATCATTGCTGACATTGTAACAGAATGCAGGCAGGACCACCCCAAGAAAGATTTGTAATGGGGTCCAGAACTTGGGGTATCCAGAAAATATTAAAAATATAGAATGCCCTCACTCTCATAAGTCTGAACTGGGGGATAGGACACATGGAGCAATGCCACTGAGAGTTATTTTGTGTATCAACAGTTTTGCAAATAACCACAAAAATGGCTATTTAACATATCTATAATTTTTGGTTAGCTTCATAGATATGTTGAGTAGTTGTGGTCTGCTTTGAGCCAGGCAGATGGGAGGGACTTTGACCCCTGACATAACTGGGAGGCAACTCCCTCTGATTACAGTGCCTGTGGGAGAGCTGAAGATGGCTGGCTCTCATGCCAAGGGGCCATGCCTGTCTGGACTTATGGCAGCCCAGAAAAGCTGGAAAAAATACAGGAATGCTGGCAGGTGTAGCTAATTGTGTGAGGAGTCAGAAAGAGGGATGCAGAGGAAGATTTGCACCAGGGTTTAAATCCAGGTGCGGCAGCCATGTGGGGGGTGGGAGGGCATGCAGTTTTGACAAGGTGTGGAACCATATGGTTTGTGGGGCTAACCCTGTAGTTTTGGGGCTCTCTTAATCACACAGCTTAAGGAACAGGAAAGCAAGATGTTAGCAGTGATGCAGAGCTCTCTCTGAGTGGTTTGGAAGAATGCAGGAGAGACATTGAGGGAAGGAAAGGGGTAAAAAGACTCTTGATGGTGGGCCATGAGAAGGTGCCACACAGGTTTGATTAAGAACTGAAGATTGCAGCTACACAGCTGATGGTGCTGGAAACAGCAGGACACTTGCCAGCTGAGCATAGATTTCTGAGAAGAACCATGGGCTAGCTGAGCCAGACTTCTATTTTCCCTGAGATATGGTACCTCTGACTGGGCAAAGGATACTAAAAGATGCATACACCTCTTAGTGTGAGTCCCCAGACCATTGCCCCTGTGCTCCACATTTTGATGGAAGGGAACAGCAGGGGTTCCTACAGATTTCATTTGTGTTTGGCACCCAAGAATGAGGATCTACATTCTTGTCAGACACCACCAGAACATTGGCAGGACTAATACCTAGCTGGTGTGCCTCAGTATGCCTCAACTAGTTATTGAAATGGAAATCCTTTTGACTGATAGAAACAGCCACTAACCCCTCTCTTAGCACCATTCTGAGAGGACTTCTCATGAGTCATGAAATGGAGAGTTAACATTGGCACATACCCAATGGAACAAATGCTCTGGCCAGCATCCGTTCTGATTGTCAGTAGTGGTACCACATCAGTTGGAGTAACTCTTTTGAATATACTTTTTGGTACTAGACAAGGCGGGGTCCTTTAGAGGAATTTTATGGTAGGCTGCCTGCCTTGAGCCATAAAAAAAGCTCTATCTCAATGTCCCAGAGGATCCCCAAAGTGGAGAGAGCCATACAGAGACCACTATTATCCATTCACTTCTACCAACACCCAGGATCTCCTGTGCCATTAGTACCTCCTCTATGAACTAGCAGAGTGAGTGATACCAGTGCTCAGTAAACTACTCCCTACAGAGAACCAATCTTGAAAGATAACCTTCCAGCCCTACTTCTTACTGTTATGACTGACAATTGTTGACACTTGATGGCCAAGGCAGATCAGTGAATTCTGAGAAGGGAGAATCAGGTATGGAGAAGCATTGAAGTGAGACTGATGATTTGATGGAGATTCACTAGATTAGATCACATAATCAGCTACTTCCAAAACTAAATCACTTGGCAGAAGGTAGGTTGGGTGCTAATAGGAATAAATTAGATTTGTTTCATGTTCAAAAGTACAATTGTTGAAATACTAGTATTTCTCTCACTCATGTTATTATAATATATTATAAAATATCAGAGGTGGAAGAAATAATGGAAGTGATTTAGGAAGACCTCTGACCCTTTAAGAGACTGTTTCTATAGTATTTTTAAAACATGGCCATCTGGTTACATTAAGTCATTCCTCAAAGAGAGAGTCACAATTTTGTACAGAAATACCAGTTTTTAGAGATATGTGTGGTTTAAAAGGTCTTCCTTATATTTTCGCAGTGTACTCCCACATTATCTCATTGTCTCATCATTACAACCCATTTTGGGACTCAGGGTCACCATTTAGGACATCTATTACAATTTTCAGAATCTCAGAAATAGAAAATGTAGGCAATGAAGTGGATTTATTATGACTTTAGTAGAGTACTCTCAAGAAATAAAATCTTCCCGTGATTATCTTGTTCCCTTTAATTTCTCCATTTTTCATAAAAAACAATGTATAGCAAATCTTGTTTCTTACTACTAACAATCCAGTTAATTGAGGGTTCCATTAAGATTTTTCTCTATCATCATCCATTGTTTGTCCATGTCCTCTCACCACCCCTTAATCCTTATTCTTATTCATATTTTAGACTTTGCTAACTAATGGCAGAAAAGAACTAGCTTCCTCCTTAAGGAACACAC
Organism: Tonatia bakeri; assembly: GCA_004024845.1. Lineage (NCBI taxonomy): Eukaryota > Metazoa > Chordata > Mammalia > Chiroptera > Phyllostomidae > Tonatia > Tonatia bakeri. The sequence continues at coordinate 46,172 of PVIA01002225.1, read as the reverse complement.
ACACACACACACACACACACACACACACACACACATTCATTCCTCCACCTCATCAAACTGTTTGAAAACTATCAATTCTCAGTACTTAAAATTTTACTATGTAGACATGTATTTGGTTTAACGATGGCTTTTTCAAATTTTAATATACTTCCAGGTATTTTATTATTATTGGTGTGAACTTTGATAACGTAATCAAATTCTTTTACTTCTTTTTTTGGTAGCACTTAGATATTTAAACAGAAATTTGGTTTAGGGAGTAGAACAGGCTAAAGAAGAGTAGAGAGAGGTGAGTTTTTGCATATAATCCTTTGGGCAAGGGGAGGCCTAGTTGTGGGTTTCTTTAAGTTAGGAAAAAAAGAGGAGAAGCAACAGACTTGCTTGTGGAAAGGGGAGAAGCCAGCTTGTAACATGTTACATAGAAATATGTAACAATGTTACAATGGTACAATGTTACATAGAAATAACCTGCCAGCTTGGCAATGATAACATGGCAAATTATGAGACAGAGGTTCCAAATAATCTGCCAGATTTTATTTTTTCCATCATTTATTCATATATCTGATTACATTTATAGAGTTCCTGCTATATGCAAGGTACAGTGCTAGCAGTGTCTGAAAAAAAGCTGTTGACCTACCAGGTGGAAGTGAAAAAGGTTTACAGGGAAACTGTGAAAAAATATTGGAATGATTATTTTCAGATCATCTCAAGAAGCCTTTGAAAACCAGATGAAGTACCTAAACTACTCTTAAAAGGGCCCTGCTTTGAAACTACAGACTTAAAGTGGAGACATTTCTGAGGAAATCATGTTAATTCCTTCTAAAAATTTAATGCACCTCTCTTTAAATGGTACTTCCAGAGAAGATTTTCATAAAATGAATGTTGCCAAAAGGAACCTATAATTCCCTAAAGAAGCAATATTAATTAGAGAAATACAAGGTCTGTCCAGAAAAAGAAAAAAAAAACAGGCATTGTTAATACAATGATAATGGTTTATATGACATTGATGTAACCTGGCAGGCAAGGAGAGTGGACTAGAATGTGCATGTGTGAAAAATGACTTCACTGTACTAGTCAGTGGGGGTGGTAGATGCCACTGAGTGAGCATGTGAACTGTGTTGCCACCACATTCAAAATGACTGAGCGAGTAGAACAACAAATTTACATCAAATTTTACATTAGGCTCAAACATCCCCTTTTGGAAACTGGATTATTCAGAGACCACAGCTATGGGCAACCAGTGATGGGCAGCTTCACCGAAACAATGCACCCACTCATGCATCATGTCTCATGCAGACTTTTTTGGTGAAACAGCAAATAACCCAGGTGACTCAATCCCCCTACAGCCCAGATTTGGCACCCTGAGACTTCTGGCTTTTCTCCAAACTAATACCGCCTTTGAAGTGGAAGAGATTTGAGACCATTGGTGAGATTCAGGAAAATATGACAGGGCAGGTAATGGTGATAGGGAGAACTGTGTGAAGTCCCAAGGTTCCTACTTTGAGTCTTCAGTGTCCTATATACAATGTTTCTTATATCTTGTATCTTCTTCAATAAATGTCTCTATTTTTCATATTACATGGCTGCTAACTTTCTGGACAAACCTCATATGTGCTTCTGAATTCATCCAATTTGCATTTCATTTTATGGTTTACTTTTTGCAAACAGTGTACTAAATGATTGCAGTTGCAGATGGTTAAATTATTACCATCAGACGGCTGTCATGTTTGATATTACAGAAAAGGGTAGAATGTGCTTTTTTATACATATTAGAAAAAAGTCTTTAACTTTAAAAAAAAAAACAGAGGTCTTTCTATTATGACTGGCTTTTGCTGGCAATGAGCCCAATAAAATATAATAAGGAATCAATCTGTTGGAAGGTCCAGATTGGTCAGAAAAGTTTACCAAAAAACTTTCCCCTTTGTCTCTAGAAAGCAACCACAACAGCTATTATGACCTTCTTTAACAGGCCTGGCTTTTATAGACTTTGGAGTTAAGTAGGTGTTATAGATAGAGCTAGATCCCAGATCCAGCCAACACTGGGTATTGTGACCAACCATCCCAGGTTGCCCAATACTATCCTGGTTTTATCATTGAAAATCGCACATTCTATGAAGCCCCCAAATTCTAGGCAGACCGGGATAGTTTATCACTTTCCTCCTGGCTCACAGTCTTTATAGACAGCTGGTGTCAGCATCTAGCATGTGTGTGTGTGTGTGTGTGTGTGCGCGCACGAAAATACAGATTAAGGGGTACCAGGAGAGCATGTAGGTCATCCTCTATGCATCAATAAGAACTGGGCTTCAGTACAACCTTTTAAAATCTAGAATGTGCTGGTCTATAATTATTGTCTTATTTTTATAATTAAGAGCAAGTGAAAGATTTTATGTATGAATGCTACCCACTAACATTATTCAGATTAAATCATTTAAAAAGATTTCACATATTAATAAAAAGTCATTTTAATAATCTCCACTTATGCAAAAAGCATTTATAATTGCAAAACAAGGCTGTGATAAACAACTAAAGCTGGGCTTCATTTCAAATAAATGTCAAAACAATTCACCTAGATAGGGCTAAGTGAAGCACAGATTTTTTTCAATCTATTAAACACTCAACAGATTCTTGTTAGACCTATATTCTGTTCTGGACTCTCTATGAGGCTTGGGTGTGATAGTGGAAAATAAAAACACATAAAGCTTTTATGATAGTATTAAAAGAGGAGAAGCATAGGTAACTCTAGGGAATTGAGAAGAAGCCAACTTTGATGGTATAGATGTGGCTGTGGATGTGGATGATAGGGGAGAAAGGGAATTTAGGAGAAAACAATCTTTAACCTAAGATCCCCAGTGTGTAATACTACACACTATTTAAGATGTATCACCATCAAACCTTGGCAATGTAAATTCATTGATTAAGGAGGTGATATAGAGCATAATATTATGGTAAGTAATTCCAAAGTTCATATCTTAGTCTCCTGTATATAAGGTGTTACCCTTCCTTGGAAATGACACTAGAGTGCAGGAAGATAGTGAATTTTACTTTAACATTTAGAGACTAATTGACCCAAATGGCAAAGGGAGCAGTTATATAGATAGCTACTACTTACTTACAAAAATAAGTTCACAGATTGTCCTGAGTAATGAATGATAGTAAGATCTATTTACCTGAGCAGTAAGGTTTATGTTCCTGAGAACAGAGAACATGACTAATACAAAATGAATTAATAAATGAAAACCTACTGTCTTCGTAAAGCCTGGGAAAAGTGCTGAGACTCTTTCACATGTATAAATAAATTTCTGTCATACATTGCATTGACAGATAAATAGTATACAGAATGAGAAAATAATATATTCTGCTCCATATTTTTAGACCATTGCTACTCAAATAGTTATTGGCTAACTAGAAGCTTTAGTATCTCAGGGAAGCTTGCTAGAAGTGAACAATCTAGTACCTTACCCTACTTAATGAATCAGAAACTATATCTCAACAAGACCTCCAATGGTTGGAGTAAGCATTAATATTAAGAAATTATGACCTAAGGCTACTCTCAAAATTTTTCTTTTGCTTCAGTGTATGACTCTTTTAAGAAATTTCCAACCACCTGGAAAAATTTGAGGACAGTGTGGTCAGAACAGTGGGAAAACTTCACATATTGTAAGGAACAGAAGATTTAGTTAAGAGATAGAACAATGTGAAAAAAATAGGACTAATTTTCTTTAAAGTTCTCAAGGTATGTCCTGTGAACTCAAGCATTAAAGAGGATCAACGACTAAAATAAAACAAACAAAAAAAACCCCACAACAATTGTATTTTAGCTCAATATAAAGTAGAATCCCTAAGTGAAAAAGACGTCTAAGTATTTAAGGGAGATGATAGTGGAGGAATCTGTAAATTCTCTAACGCTAGAAATAAACAGAAAGGAAGGAAAGAAAAAACCTATTATAATATTTGTCAGCTAATACAAGCCAGGTACCTCATTGTGTTTTGCACACTTCCCCTTTTATTAGATCTCTGTCTTCATAATCATTACAAAAGATACAAAGCAAATAGAACATAGTGCATACAGCAAAAATGAAACACTAGAAGCCTAGACTGGTTTAATCAACCCTACTCACTTGATTCCTTGGCAATCAGAATGACCACAATGAGTTCTTGTCTTTCATTTTACTGCTAGTATCTGGTGCTTTGTCTCAAGACTCATCCCCTCCCCTCGATGCTAATTACCACATTTTTTACCCAATTTTTATCTTCATTTCCTACATAAGGTTGCACAGGTTCTCTTCTGTTTTATTAGCTGACAATTTTGTAATCTTTAAGTAGCAATGGGATTTAAGTAAATTTTATGTAGGCCATTTTTTATTGTCTGAGTTGGAAATTGTACAAGATGTGAGGATGTCTGCAACGCCAAGCTTCAGAGCTTTTATTAGCATCAGGGCTTATTTGATTTCAACCTGCACACTGATAGTACCTTTCTTCTCTATGATATTTCCTTTTGAAAGAAGATGCTTTTTTGTATTTCAGACTTCAAAAGTGTACTGCGTGAAATAACACAGAAAAAATGAATCATTGGCTGTTGTTTTATTATCAAGACTCATTACATGAATAATAGGGAGTTTTATAGCAAATATTCACAATGGTGTTCACAGTGAGTTGACCAGTAAGCATGAGGAACTTCTGTGTTATACACTGTTGTGGTGCCATTAAAGAAGCAATGGCCTTGTAAAAATCAAATGGAAAACAAAGTAAGTAATAGTATTTTTTCTTTGCCTAATTCATGCTTCTGACTCTGGAACTAAGCATACATTTTTTTTTCTACAGCTTGATTTATCTAATGCAATTCTTGAAAGATATCTCATGGCACTTAAGTGGCAAAAGACTTTCTCAACTCTAGCTATCCAATATTTGCTTTAAGTTACATTATTTTGGACTTCTGGTCAAGATGGCAGTGTAGACAGACATGGTTCACCTCTTCACACAACCACATCAAAATGACAGCTTAAATATGGAACAACTGTCACTCAGGTCCGTCAGAAATCAAGCTGAATGAAAGTGTGACAACTATGAGACTGAGTTGAATGGAAGTTTGACAACTATGGAATTTAAGAAACCACATCCATCCAGACTGATAGGAGGGGCACAGACATAGAAGAGGCTGGTCCAATACCTATATGGATAAAAACTTGGGAGGGATATCTTGGGAGCTAGGAGTCCCAGAGCTATAGCAGGACCTCAGCCCAGTATTCACTACCAGGAAGATTAATCTCCAAAACTGCTGGCTGCAAAAACAAGCAGGGTTTAAATTGGTGGAAGAACTTTCTGAAGCCCCAAGCAATTCCTCAAAGAACCCACACACAGACTCACCTACTCAGGCTCACTCCCTGTGAGCTCCTGCTCCGGGATAGCAGCTTGAGAGGCACCAGTGGTATATGGAGAGAAACTTAAGTGTCTAGCATCAAGGAGATCAGAGGCCATTGTCCCTTTGGTAAATGCTCCTCCCAAGAGTCAGTAAGCTAGTGTCATATCTGAGACTCCATTAACCTAGCTAACACTTTGTGACCCACCTTGGAGATCCTCAGGTTCTCTGCCCCACCCAATTTATGGATCCAACCAAGCTGCTTTTCCATAAGAATGGCTGGCCTTGGCTCCTAAACAAGCAACAGCTGGCTTCAGTGAGCCTTAATGGCAGCCAGATTAGATTCACAGAGTGGCTTGTCTGGGAATTTCCAGCCTAGCACAAGTAGCAACCATCTCAGATGGCTTTATATCTCAGGCAGAGTGCCCCTGGTGAGACAAACGTGGGGGATGACCTTGGCCTGCACCACCTGGGTAACCCCAGGGCCAGCACACCCAGTTTATAGCTACACACAATGTTGGAGCACCACCTTCCTGCCCCTGCACAGCTGATCCTTCAAGGAGGGTGGAGTTTGGTGGTCAGTGGTCACAGCCAGTCCTTGCAGCTGATTGTCCTGGGTAAATACCTCCCACTGACCTGCTAACAACAACCAAGTTTCAACTGCAATAGGAAGGTGTACACAGGAAGGGCACACCTCAAGTACCCAGCTTGGTGATAGGGGAGGCTGTGCCACTGGACCCTACAGGACACCTACTAAATTAGGTCACACTACCAACACAGGAAATCATAGCAGCTCTAATACATAGAAACAAACACAGGGAGGCTGCCAAAATGAAAAGAAATGTGACAAAGAGACATGAAAAGAAAAAGAGACAAAGAAACATGGCCCAAATGAAGAACAAATCAAAATTCCAGAAAAAAAGGCTAAATGTGGTGGTAGGGGGGAATGGAGACAACTGTACTTGAACAACAATTAAAAAAAGGAAAACATGAGAAAAAAAACTACATGAAATGGAGTTAAGCAGTCTATCAGATGCAGAGTTCAAACCACTGTTTATAAGGATGCTCAAGAAACTTAGTGAGGATTTTAGCAGCATAAAAAAAGACCCCATCAGAAACAAAGGATAAACTAATTGAAATAAAGAATGATTTACAGGAAAATGATAGTAGAGTGGATGAAGTAAATAATAATAATAACAACAACAACAAAACAAAACAAAACAATGATTTGGTATATAAGGAAGCCAAGAAAACAACCAATCAAACAACAAGAAAAAAGAATCTAAAAACAAATGTTTTGAGCATTCTCTGGAACAACTTCAAGAGGTTGAATATTCACATCATAAGGGTGCCAGAAGGAGAAGAGAAAGAGCAAGAAATTAGGAATCTACCTGAAAAAATACTGAAAGTAAACTTCCCTAAATTGTGAAGGAAATAGATATGCAAGTCCAGGAAGCACAGAGAATCCCGATTATGATGGATGCAAAGAGGCTCACTCCAAGACACATCATTATTAAAAAGCCAAAGATCAAAGAAGTTAGTTACTGAAAGGTTACCAGATGAGAGGGGAAAGGGGAGAATGGATGAAGAGGTGAGGGAATTAAGAAGTACAAATAAGTAGTTACAAATTAATCATGGAAATGTAAATTACAGTATAGGAAATGGAGTAACCAAAGAATTTATACACAGGACACGTGGACATGAACAATGGTGGGGGTATTGCCTGAAGCAGTAGGGAGCACTGGGTGGAGGTGGGCAAAGGGAGAAAAATCAAGACAACTGTAATAGCATAATAAATAAAATATAATTTAAAATAAAGTTATATTGTTTTATTTATTTATTTATTGAGTATTTCCTTCAGTATCTAATCACTAGAGAGGATCAAAGTTCTTTCTCTTGAACATTAATGAAAAGAGAAGAAAGTATCTGATACTTGACATTTTCTACTGTGTCCTGGAAATCTTAGGCATAATTTATTTAATCCCCACAGTGACATTACAATGAGGCATTATTATTATATTTAATAGTTGAAGAAGCTGAGCCACAGTGATGTGAATTGTTTGCTCAGTCAGTCTGGAATATTGTTCACAGAATTTTAATCTTTTCAACAAAGCTATAAGAAAGGGATCATTATCTGCATTTTGTAGCAAAAAAAAAAAAGATGACTGATATAAGTAGTTAAAAATATTCATTTTTGACCTACTTGAGTCTTGGTTACATATATCAAAGAGTTATGTTTTGTTGTTGTTTTGTCATTAGAGTATCAGTGTTATGGACTGAATAGTCCTCTGTTGTGGAGGCTTTCCTATGTATTGTAAGGTGTTTAGCAGCATCCCTGGCCTCTAATGGTACTGGATGCCCATAGTATTCTCTGACTCCCATGACAATTAGGACAGCAAAAATGACATTGTCAAGAATCCCCTAAAGGGGCAAGGTCACATTTGGATAAGAATAAAAATACATAAGAATAGTCATTGCAGCAAATAACAATCCTCTGGTTCTAATGAACATCCAAAAGACTATAAAATCCTTGATCATTTTAATAATTACTAATAATAATTACAGTTGCATTTGTTAGCACATGCTTATGAGGTAGATATTGTTATTCATTTTTTTTTGCAGATAGAAAAAAATAAGGCACAGAAAGTTTGAATCATTTCCATAAAGCTTAGGGACTGTAAATGGTAAACTCAGTATGAATTTAGCCCATATTTTTTGTATATACCTCCTGTTCTCATCCTCATGTGACAGACACTCTTGGTGACCTACTTAGCAGGCTTCCCCAACTGCTTCTGCATTGTAGGAAGAGCCAAAGTCCCATTAGAGGGGTTATTAATATCAGATACTACATTTCCCTTTCCTCACAGCAGTGCCATAAGTCACTAATCCATTGTGAGTAATAGGTTTGGTCTGAGTTGATCGTATAGTTGCTGGCAGTGGACATGCTGGTGAAGATTTCCTCTTGGTCAAAAGAGGAAGAGAGATGTTCTAAGTCATCTTCTTTCCCCACTATATGGAGTCTGAAAAATAGCCACTCTGACTTTGCTGTCATGGTCATAACACATTATACTCTAGAGTATAAAATCGAGGGCTATAAAGACTGGGGACAGAAAAAATAATATCATTGTGAACCAAACTGATTCTGGGGCTAACTACCTCCAAACATCTTTTTGAGTGATAATACCTATTGATTAAGTCATTATTTCCCTTGCAGCTGAAATAACTTTAACTTCCTTGCCCAACCAGGAATCCCTTTGGATATCTTTTATCTTTTTCTGAAACTCAGATGTAGAAGGTATAATCATATTGCTCTGTTCCTGAAACATTACTTCCTGTTGTGATAGCTATGTCTTTATCTTCTTTTATCCCCATTCCCTACTCCCATTCCTCATAAGCAATAAAAATTTGAGGGTTTGAGGTGTACTTTTACTAGTATACATTTATTTCAAATGTCAAATGGTGTTTTGTTTGTATGTGTCACTGATTTGTATAATAAAAATAAAATGAGTAATAACTAGTATTACAGAACATTTACTATGTCCCAGGCATTTAGCTAAGTGGTTTTCATGCACTGACTCAATGCTCACAACAACCCTGTAATATAGTCACTTGCATTATCTTAATCTTTAAAAAAAACTATTATTTGATTTTCAGAGGAAAATAGGAAGTGAGAGAGAGAGAGAGAGAGGGAGAGGAATTTGTTGTTCTACTTGTTCATATATTCATTCTCTGATTTTTGTACATGCCCTGAGCAGGGATTGGACCCCAAACCTTGACATATTGGTACAATGTTCTAACCAAGAGCTACTGAGACAAGGCAGCATAATCTTAATTTTATGGATGAGGAAACTAAGACCAAAAGAAGCACACAAGTGACATTGAACTATAGATCTTATTCTGCTTATTACATTTTTCAGTAAGCACTTTATGTTCTAGGCATATCCACACTTGTGTCTGTTCAGATATTATGCTGACTGTGCAATGATATACTATTATGCTCATTCTCCACATGAACCTCTGATGGCTTCCAAATTTCTGCCACTAATGACAAAGGAACAGTGACCTTTATCCATGTTTACTAATAGACTCCTGTCTGTAGGATTTACAGAAAAGTACCTGTCCAGGAACAGAACTCCAGGTGTACAGTGAGCTCCTGTCATTTACTGTAAGTAAGTGATTTGATTATGACTCTCATTGGCTGTACTAGACTTCATGACCACCAAACATGTAAGAGGGTTCTTATATCCCAACATTCCTGTCAACATATGAAAGTAGCCAGTATTATAATTTTTGTCAAACTATTAAGACAAAAATAATATCTCATTATGTTTACATTTCCATTCTCTGATTACTAATAAATTTGAGCATCACTTTATGATTTATAATGGCATTTCTCTTTAAGGCTTTATTATTAAAATATAACCCAGAATATCCCTCTTCTTTATTAATGATGCACACTACTTTAATTCTATACAATGATAAAGTGAGAAGACTCTTTCATAGGTTAAATATCAATAGCTTATTTTTAAGTAATCAATAGTTGAGTCAGACCTGATAGTAAGAAAAATAACAGAATAAAGATAACTCCTATTTTGGTTTTGGTTTTTACTTAGGAAATTAAAACAGACAATATGAAAAAACAAACAGGTATTTCATAGGTGGAGAGATGTGCTGAGATTCTCCTAGTCATTGTTGTGGTTAAGATTTTTACTCAATTTAGTTTCATTTATTTCTCCACTCCTAACTGAAGATCTACTCCATATCCCTGCATAGGGTATACCAGAGCCCATGCTCTCAAATCGTGCAGCCTGCCATAACAATTATATAGTAACATAAGTAAAGATAAATGAACCATGAGCTGGAGCAATATAACCCAGGTGAGAGATTGAGTTTTGGGAAGTATTCTTAAGAGAATGACATTTAATATTGTCACTTCATGGAACCCATTAAACCCATGCTTAATTAAAAAAAATAAGAAAGTACCCTTATATATAAACTCCTTTCCCTGCCTATAAACACACACTCAATCTCTTTTATCATTGCAACTAACACCTGAGGAAATTACAAATGTGAGAGACCACTGGGTATTTGCCAGAAACTACCAGAATCTCAGTGTTACTGGCTCACACAGAATGTGAAGCAAGTGGACTGACAAGAGGAGATAGAGACAGGCAGAGCCTTGCATGCCACATAAAAGGAGCTTGGACTTCATTGTAGAGTTATTGGGGAACCAGTGAAAAGGTTTAAACAGGAAGAGATTTGGTCAGAATTGTGGCTCAGTGGATGATAGATTTTAGGATAGCATTCAAAAAAGAATGTGACAATAGTAATTCAATGAAGTCTTAAAAAGAGCAGTCAAAGACATAGAGAGCAATAATTGATTGAGGAAATAACATCAGTGAAATACACGCTTGGAAATATGAGGAGGTTGAGTAGAGAGAGAGGGAAAGGGGAGAATTCAAATGGCCTCTAGATTCTTAGAAAACATAAATCATAGTGAGAAGAAAAGATATAAGGAGGTTGATTTGTCAAAAAAAATGTCCACTATTCTCTTAGGTCCAGCAGTGAAGAAGAAAAGAAGTCCTGATGCTGCAGCAGTAAGAGCCAACGTTTTTAACTGCTGAACATGTCCAGTCACTATTTTATGAGTCTTACATGGAGAAATTCATGTAATGATTGCAACAACTCTATGCTGTAGGTCCTATAATAACTTATATTTTATAGATGAGACAACTAAAGCTCAGAGTTTAGGTAACTGGCCAAATTCACATAGCAGAGGCATGGCTGAAGCACAGGCAGTGTGGTTTGGAATCTATATTCCTGAGTCAATGCTTGTACTGACTGCACTATTCTGCTTAGAGTTCCAGCTTGATAGGCCTCACTGAGTAAGTTTAACTCCTACTCCTAGTCATCTAGCACTTTCAGCCACCTCCCCTCCTTACTGTTTGTTTCCAACATGGAGAGAGAAACTGTCTCTGCTAAGGCTAAAGCTGCTGGAGTGGAGATGGTAGGAATAGAGAGCTTGGTCGACTTCTAGATACTGGTCCAAACACAAACACCTCTTATCTATATCACAGAAGCCTTGCTTACAAACCTCATCACCTACCAACGCTGAAGCCACATATATAGTACATGTTTTTATGGATGCTGTCATTACATCCACAAAATTGAATTGGTGTTCAACTACTAAAGTGCTACTTCGCTAGGTGACAGGAAAGAGGCCTAACATCTCTTTCCTCTGAAGAATGAAAAATGTACTTTAGGGCATGTGCTTCTGTCTGGTTAAATCTATTCTCGTTTATTAGCACAAGTGGTTGAGAAATACAAGTGACAAGATTACCAGCTTCTAGTGTGAGAATACCACCCATGTCTCCTCAACCCACTTTCTGTAGGGTCATGAAATAGCATTTGGCCACATAGATATAGGGACATGAGAGAGTGAGGCCCTTATCCCATGGTGGCTTCATTCCCTCAGAGTTCTGGCAATGAATTACATTAGTAGAATTGACTAAGAAAATTTGGTTACTACCACTTGAAAGAAAGAATATAAGAGGAAATGTGCACAGACTTGTGGGGATAAAATGAGAGGTCAATTTCAAATATTTTGAGTGTGAGAACATCTGGAACAGCCCAGCCAGATGAAAATATACAGTTGACACATATGACAGAACTGAAGTAAGAGATCTGTGATGAAGAACCAATTAAAAGTTCTGTTTCCTTATGTGCTAATTTCTTTGTACTTTCTATTTTGCTGCTGTCATGGTCAATTTTCTTCTATTTCCTGTGTACAAAAAAGATAAACTATATATGTGTGTGTGTATATATATATATATACAATTCAGCATAACAATCATATATATAGACATTATATATACACATATACATATTTCAGCATAACAATGATAAAGTAACAATATTCAACAAAGAGAATTTGCAAAGTTAGAAAAAGTACATTGATGGAAGGGAAGGGCAAGGGTGAATGAACAGCACTTTGACAAAAAAAAACAATGTGTAATAGTTGGTTAGTGGAAGAAGAGTTAGCTCAGCAATGACAAGAATACCAGAGGGTCCCCAAAGATAACAGAGTTCAGTGTTTCAAGAATAAAAATATAACCAAGAATGTGTGTGAAAGCATGGAGAATCATAAATTGTAGGACCAAAGAAAACAAGTCCCATTGAATATAGAATATTAGATTGACTGGTTTCCTTAATGATAAGATTTGATTGCTGATTGTTGTGGTTTGGGGAATAAAGAAAATAGGAAATGAATTGCTATTTCAGGATTCTTAGGGTATAATCCCAGCCATGGAATTGCAGGGCCAAAAGGCAGTTCCATTTTTAGTTTTCTGAGGAAATTCCATACTGTTTACCACAGTGACTGCACCAGTCTGCATTCCCACCAACAGTACACCAGGGTTCCCTTTTCTCCACATCCTCTCCAGCATTTGTTTGTTGATTTGTTTAAGATAACCATTCTGACTGGTGTGAAGTGGTATCTCATTGTGGTTTTAATTTGCATCTCTCTGATGGCTAGTGATGCTGAGCATCCTTTCATATGTCTCTGGGCCCTCTGTATGTACTCCCTGGAGAAGTGTCTGTTCAGGTCCTGAAACATCAGTTCAAAAAATCTATGCACTCCAATGCTCATAGCAGCACAATTTCAGTAGCCAAGTGTTGGAAGCAATCTAAGTGTCCATCAGTAAGTGAATGGATCAAAAAGTCATGGCACATTTTCACAATGGAATACTATGCAACAGAAAGAAAAAAGTAGCTCCTACTCTTCAAGATAGCATGAATAGATCTGGAAAGCATTGTGCTAAGTGAAGTAAGCCAGGCAGTGAAAGACAAATACCATATGATATCACCTATAAGTAGAACCTAATCAACAAAACAAACAAGCAAGCAAAGTACTACCAGAGACATTGAAATAAAGAACAAACTGACAGCAACAATAGAGGAGGGGGGAGAGGAATAATGGGGATAAAATAGGGGAAAATCTGTCAAGGAACATGTATAAAGGACACATGGACAAAACCAAAGAGGTTTAAGGGTGGGAGGCAGGGATGATTGGGGTTGGGGAGGTTGTTGGGGGAAAATGGAGAAAACTGTACTTGAACAACAATAAAAAATAAATAAAATTTTAAAAAAGGAAACAGGAAATGACACAATGATGATTAAATTAGAGGGAAGAGCTTGGCATTATTAAAATTACTTAACATTCTTCTCTAGTTTCTCAAATGCAATGATATAAAACAGGAATAAAAAGCATGACTACTAATTATTCAGTAAGAAATATAATAGTCTTTATCTACAGAAAAATGAGGGCCTACCCAGAATACCTGATAAAATTAAGGAAATACTATTGAAACTATCAGGGTTGAGTAAGATGATTGAATACACATTCTGTACATATATAGTCAATAGTTTTTATTCACCAAAATAATTAGTTATATATAGCACAATAGAAAATTAGTCTAATCAAAATAACTTCATAAATATAAATTACTTAAAATTTATCACAGTAAATACATCAATGAAGATATTTTGAAATATATAACATCTTTTAAGATAATATAGACATGCCTTTTTATGTTAGTCCTGATAAATGCAGTTAAAACCCTGGACAAAATGTATAAAACAAACATAAGAAGACTCAGAAAGGTCAAGAGAAGAAGGAAGATCAGGTAGAGACCTCAGGACATGAGGAATGGCATAGTAGTAAATTCTCTGGGTTTTCTTTTTGACCCATATATCCCAGACTTGAAACTGAAAAAGACAACAACCCAGGAAAAAAATTGTCAATGATAGCCTGCAGTCTCTAGCCAAAAGAACAGGAAAGAGGCAGCCTAGCCATCTTTAGACAACTGATCTGTGTCAGCTCAAACCCACAAAATGCTGAAAAGAAAATATAGGAATAGGTTGCGTGGCAATGGTGTTGGCAAAACTTTTTTGGATTTGACGCCAAAACACAAGAAATAAAACCAAAAATATACATGTGAAAATACATCAAACTAAAAAGCTTCTGCACAGGAGAAGAAACAATCAACAAAAGCCAACTTAAAGAATAAGAGAATATATTTGCAAACCAGATACCAGACAAGCATTAATATTCAAAATATATAAAAATATATAAAATAGGCATATAACCCAACAACAAAAACAAAACACAAACCAGAAAAAAACTGATTAAAAATGGGCAGAGGATCTGAATGGACATTGTCCAAAGAGCACATACAGATGGACCACAAGAACATAAAAAGATGCCCCACATCACCATGTTTTAGTGAAATGCAATCAAAATCACAATGAGATATTGCTTCACACCTGTTAGGATGGCTATCATTAAGAAGGCAGAGATAAGTATGAGTAAGAATGTGGAGAAAAGGACATCCTTGTGCATTATTGCTAGGAATGTAAATTTGTTCAGCCATTATGAAAATTCCCTCAATAATTAAAAATAGAACTATCATATGATCCAACCAGCCCACTTCTGGGTGTATATCCAAAGGAATGAAACTAGGATATTGAAAAGTTATCCACACTCTCATGTTTATTGCATCATTATTCACAGTAGTCAAGTAGGGTACTAAGTACTTATGAATGGGTGAATGAATAGAGATGATTGGTGTGTACACAATAAAATATTATTCAACCAAGAGAAAGAATGAAATCCTGCCAGTTGTGACAATATGAATGGATCTTGATGGCATTATTTGTAATGAGATAAACTAAATAAAGACAGACAGTATATGATATCACTTATATGTGGAATCTAAAAAAGACAAGTTTACAGATACAGAGAGTAGAATGGTGGTCTCCAAGGGGTAGTGGGGAGGTATTGGTAAAAGGTATAAACTTGAACCTAGAAGATAAATAAATTTGGAAGATCTAGTGGGCAGCGTAGTGATTACAATCAACAGTACAGTATCATATACTTTGAAATTGCTGAAAGACTAGATCTTAAATGCTCTCACCACAAAAAAATAATAGAGAGTGTAATAGAGGTGTTAGCTCATACTATGGTGGTGATCATATTGCAATATATAATTGTATCAGATCAACCCATTCATAAACTTACACAATATTATATATAAATTTTATCTCAACTAAGAAAATAATGGAAAAATCCAATCCTAAGAGATTACATACTTATGATCCCATTTTTTACAACATTTTGAAATGAGAAATTTAGGAGAGATGTGGTTTTCTTTTTTTCTTTTTTAAGATTTTAATTTTTTTAATATTTATTTATTTATTTTAGGGAGGGAAGGGAGGGAGAGAGAGAGAGAAACATCAATGTGTGGTTGCTGGGGGCCATGGCCTGCAACCCAGGCTTGTGCCCTGACTGGGAATCAAAACTGCGATGCTTTGGTGCGCAGTCCACGCTCAATCCATTGAGCTATGCAAGCCAGGGTAAGAGATGTGGTTTTCAAGGTTTCAGATGGAGAGGGGGCAGGAGGGAAATAGATATGGCTATCAAAGTTCAAAATGTGGGATCTTTGGGCTGATGAAATATTCTGTTTCTTGACTGTATTTGTCAGTATCTTACTTGTGATATTGTACACAAACTGTGGATAAATATGTCTTTTTACAAAAAGGTGTTATCATTTGGTGAAACTGCTTAAAATTTACACAGGATTGTTTTGTATTGTTTTCTTTTTCTAATTGTATCTTAATCCATGATAATGTCAAAATAAAAATTGCAACTAACATGTCTAAATATAAACATGTACACAAAGGCATCTATTTTCTATCTTTCTATCATCTGTTTATCTACCTAATCTTTTCCCTGATGTTACATCTCACTATTAGAAACAATGTCAATTTTACCTGAATATTTAATAAATTAACATGAACATTAAATAAATTATTTAAATATTTTATTAAGAAGTTATTTTGAAAAAGTAATTTAAATGTTAAACAAAAGATTTACACATGATAAAAGATATAGCATTGAAAAACAGTTCTAATGAAAAAGTATCATGTCTTTTAAAATTATGGTAGTGGAATGAATAATGCAATAAAACAGAAATAGAAAATCAATGTAAGAGAAAATAAATTTTAGAAATAGAGCTATATCTGAATGTGTTTAAATATATAGATAAATAGATAATTATCACTTAATAAAGGTAACAGTCATTATAGAAATAGAGTGATAAAATTAAGAAAAATAAATAAGAGTCACTGTCTCTAACATGTATTGTAATTAGAAGTAAATTTCACAGAGGAGAAGATGGCAGCAAAGTAGGTGGGAGCTGAGCCCACTGCTTGTGCACCCAACTAGGACACTTAGCTAATCTTCCAAAGGACAAAGTGAACGGCCAACGGAATCTTGGTAGATATGAAGTTTGGAAGCCAAAGTGTGCAGAGGACACTTCAAGACTGGTGGTAAGATTTTATAGGCTTATGGGGAAAGACCCTGGGAATAGTGCCAGAAACCATGGCTGCCAAGGGGACAACATCAGAGAGTCAAGTTAGTGATAACAGCCTAGTGGTTCCCTCCTCTCCCAGGGTGGGCAAATTGCAGACTCCTGCCAGGAGAGACTTGAGTGTGTAAAGTTGCCTGGGGTGGTGGGGGAAGGCATGCAGACATACACACATCTGGCAGCTCACACAAGCTAGGGTTGCAGAAGGTGGCTGGGACAGTGCCAGAGAGTGGGGGGCATCCTGGTGGCACCTGGAGCTGAGAGAAGAGGTGGGCTGTAACTAGCCATGACTGATACAAACTTTGCACTTGCCAGAGAGTTGGAATGTGTGGAAAGCTGGGCAGTGGCTCAGAGTGGCAGCAGCACCCAAAGAGACTTTTTTTGAAAGGGGAACTGAGGCACACTGGGCAGGGATCTTGTGGGTGCAGCTGCCCCGCCAACAAGGAAGGAAGACTGCAGGCATGATTTGCTCCCACTCAGTGTACCTCATGGATTCATCAAAGGGGTGCAAAGCAAGGTAGTTTATTTGCGCCAGCCTTGCACAGCTGCACAGACTGGAGAGGTCAGGCCACACAGCACTCTGAGGCTGTGACTGGAAACTGTGCACCTGATTATTGCAGCTCAGACTGAGCCCTCCTTCCTTGCTGAACCACCTGAAAGGGAAAAGGGAGCCCAACTCCCCACCTCCATAGGAGCCAGGAAGATCTGCAAAAGTGGCTGGACAGGCTTACAACAGCAGGGGCCTTCCCCCCACCCCACTCCCAAGAGTAAGACAGTAAGTTCTGGAGCTGAGAGAAAACCAGAGACAGATCCAGAGAGAAGGCAGAAGGAGAACACCAACAGCTGAGACAAATTTTACCCTGCTCTTCATCAGAACTTGAATTTTCTTTTATTATTTTTCTTTCTTTTCATTTATTTAGGTTTTTCATTTGTTATTTTCTTCTCCATTTCATATTGCATTTTAATTTTTCTTCTTTCATTTCACTCATATTCCAAATAACTCACTACTCTTGGTCTTTTATTTTTTATTCTTTTTATTCAGATTATAGACTTGTATCAAATGATTGTTATTCCAAATCCCACATGGCACCCTTCCCTTGTCTTAATCAATTTTGCCATCTTCCTGATGGCAAAAATTTTATTTTCTCTCACACTACATAATGTTCCTATTCCTTTCTCTCACTATTTCTCCTCCAACTAACCTCACATAAGCACTCTTCTTTCTTAAGTCAGCTCACATTCTTTTCCCCTTCTTATAAGAATCTTATTTTTTTCTACCTTTTATAAACAGTGGTTAGTTGGGCAAAATACCCCAGTTATTGCTGTATTTCTCCAACAAAACTCCTATTTGTTCACCATTTGTGAATAGTCTCTCCCAATCATAAAATACTCACCCACTGTCTTACTCCATTTCACCTTCCCCTTGCCTCCGATCAGTTGAATGAATAATTTTATTTCATTATTTTTCTTTTTTTCTTCCCCTCTCTCAAGCTGGGCTTTACTCTTTACTCTTATTAGTTTGCTTACTCTGTCCTCTCAAAATAATTTTTCTTTGCAGTAGACATCTCATATTCACTTTTTGCCTTTGTGCAATATTCTTATTCCCATTTCACTTTATTAAACTTTATTCAGCTGTCATTGCTATCAACACTGATATGGGTTTTCTCTAATTTTGCTCCTATTGGTTTAATACCTTTACAGTTTTATTTCAAACCTCATAATATACTCTTCTCTTTTCTTACCCCATTGTTCTCATTGCACTTTAGTGTTTTACTTGTTTTAAATTTTGTTCTCTCCCTTTTATTGCCTTCATTCTACCTGTACTCTTATCAATTAACCTCCCTTTTACCACTCAATAACATTTCCCCTCTTTTAGTCATCTCATATTCCCTTTTTCATATCTTATAATACCCATAATCTCTCTTCAACTTTATTAAACTTTACTTGATTGTAGTTGAGGTTGCAATGTGATAAGGGTGTTCTCTTTGCTGGCACAAGTTGGTTGTCTGGTAATACTTCTTTGTTAACCAATACTTCTTTGTTAAATGTAAATGAATTAAACACTCCAACCAAAAGACATAGAGTAGATGAATGGATAAGAAAACATGGTGCATATACATGCTCTTTATGAGATACCCATGTCAGAACAAAAGACCTAACAAAAACTGAAAGTGATGGGTTGGGAAAAAATAGTACAAACAAATGGACAGTGAAAAAAGCTGGGGTAACAATACTCATGTCAGACAAATTAGATTTCAAAGCAAAGGCCATGAAAAGAGACAAAAAAGTCATTTCATAATTCTAAATGGAAGAATCTACCAGAAGCTATAAACATTGTAAATATATATGCTCCCAAATAAGAACACTCAAATGTATAAGGAAAATCTTGGAGTACTACAGGAAAGATGTAGACAGCAGAACACTTATCGTAGGGAATTTTAACACCCCATTGTCAACAGTGGATAGATTTTCCAAGCAAAAATCAACAAGCACATTGTGGCACTGAATGACATACTAGAGCAAATGGACTCAACTGATATATATACAGAACTTTTCACCCCAAAGAAGCAAAATACATTCTTTCAAATGCACATGGAACATTTTTAAAGATAGATGACATGATAGGACACAAAACAAACCTAAACAAATTCAAGAAAATTGAAATCATAGCAAGCATTTTCACAGACCATAAGGGTTTGAAACTAGAAACCACCTTCAAGAAAAAAGCTCAAAAATAGTCAAATACATAGAGACTCAATAACATGTTATAAAACAATGAATGGAAAATCAATGATATAAAGGAAGAAATCAAAAAGTTTCTGGAAACAAATGAAAATGAACAAACAACAACCCAAAACTTATGGGACACAGCAAAAGCAGTCCTGAGAGGAAAGTTCATGGCAATACAAGCCTACCTAAAAAAGAATAAAGTTTCAAATTAATGACTTAATCCTACAACTACAAAAACTGGAGGAGCAACAATAAACAAAGCCCAGAGAGTATAAAAGGAAAGAATTAATCAAGATCAGAGCAGAATTAAATGACATAGAGACTAAAAGAACAATCCAAAGGATCAATAAATCCAGGAGCTGATTCTTTGAAAAGATAAATGTAATTGACAAGCCTTTAAGCAGGCTCATTAAGAAAAAAAGCAAGATGACCAAGTAAATGAAATCATAAATGAAAGAGACAGAATTACAACCAATATCACAGAAATACAAAGGATAGTAAGCAATTACTATGATCAATTATATGCCAAGAAATTTGAAAACCTGGCTGAAATAGACAAATTTTTATAAACATATAATCCTCCCAAACTGAGTCAAGAAGAAGCGAAAAGCCTGAATAGATCGATAACAACTAGTGAAATTGTAGCAGTAATCAAAAAACTTCTGGCACACAAAAGCCCTAGGCTGGATGGATTTACAGGAGAATTTTACCAAACATTTAGAGAAAAGCTAATGCTGATTCTTCTCAAAATATTCCAAAAGATCCAAGAAGAGGGAACACTCCCACACTGTTTATATAAGGCCAGTACTATCTGAATTCCAAAACCAAATAAAGAGACAACAAAGAAATAAAACTACAGGTCAATATCTCTGATGAACATGGATGCTAAAATTTTCAACAAAATATTAGCAAACTGGATCCAGAAATACATTAAAGAGATCATACACCATGATCAAGTGGGATTCATCCCAAGGAGTGCAATGATGATACAATATCTTCAAATTAATAAAAGTGATGCATCACATAAATCAAAATGAAAGATAAAAATCATGTGAGCATATCAGTAGATGTGAAAAAAGCATTTGATAAGGTACAGCATCCATTTATGATAAAAACACTCAGCAAAGTGAGGACTAGAGGGAACATACATCAACATAATAAAAGCCATGTATGAGAAACCTACAGACAAAATCATACTCAATCGGCAAAAAACTGAAATCTTTACCACTAAGATCAGGAAAAAGACAACGGTGTCTACTTTCACCACTTGTACTCAACATTGTGTTGGAAGTTCTAGCCATGGAGATCAGATGATAAAAGGAAAGAAAAAGCATCTAAATTAGAAAGGAGGAAATAAAACTGTCATTGTTTTCAGATGACATAGTATACATAGAAAACCCCATAGATTCCACCAAAAAACTATTTGACATAGTAAATGAATTTGGCACAACCAGAGGATACAAAGTCAATATTCAGAAATCAAAGGCATTTTTGTACACCAAGAGTGAAATACCAGAAATAGAAATTAGCCATGGCTGATGTGGCTCAGTGGCTTATACTCAGGCCTGCAAACTAAGGGCTTACTGGTTAGATTCCCGGTCAAGGCACATGACTGTGTTGCAGGCCAGGTCCCTGCTTGGGGGCGTACAGAAGGCAACAACCCATGTATCTCTCACACATTGATGGTTCTCTCCCTCTCTCTCTCCTTCTTTCCTCTCTCTCTAATAAAGTAAATAAATAAAACCTTTAGAAAAAAAAAGACAGAAATTAGGGAAAAATCTCACTTATTATAGCAAAAAGAAAGATAAAGTACCTAGGAGTAAACCTAACCAAGGAGACAAAAGATGTCTATTCAATTTACACAATGGAATACAACACAGCAGAAAGAAAGAAGGGGCTTCTACCCTTCATGACAGCATGGATGGCACTGCAGAGCATTATGCTAAGTGATATAAGCCAGGAGGTGAAAGACAAATACCATATGATATCACCCATAAGTGGAATCTAATCAACAAAACAAAGAAGCAAGCAAAATATAACCAGAAACATTGAATTAAAGAACAAACTGACAGTAACCAGAGGGGAGAGGAGAGAGAAATAATGGGGGGAAATAGGGGTAGGTCCAGCAAGGAACCTGTATAAAGGACACATGGACAAAGTCAAAGGTGGAAAGTTGGAGGGTGGGAGGCAGGGATGTGTGGGGTTGGGGGGTTGAGGTGGGGTGAAAATAGAGAAAACTGTACTTGAACAACAATAAATAAATAAATACAAATTTTAAAAAAGAAGACTACACAACACTGAAGAAAGATATTGAAGAAGACACAAATAAATGGAAGCATATATCGTGTTCATGGACTGGAAGAATTAACATTAAAAAGTCCACACTATTCAAAGCAGATTACAGATTGAACACAATCCCTATTACAATGCCAATGACATATTTCACAGATATAGAACAAATATTTCAAAAATTTATATGGAGTTATAAACAACCCTGAATAGTCTCAGCAATTTTGAGATAGAAGAACAAAGTAGGAGGGATCACAATACATGATATCAAACTATATTACACGGCCACTGTAATCAAAACTGTTTGGGGCTGGCATAAGAACAGACATATAGATCAATGGAACAGAATAGAGAGCCCAGAAATAAATCTAAGTCTTTATGGTCAATTAATATATTACAAAGAGGGCAGCAGCATAAAATAGAGTAAAAATAACCTCTTCAACAAATGATGTTGGGAGAGCTGGACAGTTACATGCAAAAAAAATGAAACTTCATCACCAATTTACACCATACACCAAAATAAACTCATAAAAGACTTAAATATAAGTCATGATACCATAAAAGGATCAAATAAGAAAAATTATATGCAGAGAGGTTAAGTCTCCCTTGTTCATATCCAGCTTTAAAGTCCACACTTCTAAAAATGTTACTTTAACATCTTGATAGCATTCCATATTAGTATACAGGGGTGGGCAAAAGTAGGTTTATAGTTAATACAATACAGTAATTATATAATAATACAATAATTAATAATACAAGAACAAATTCTGTTTCATGTACTCACAACTGTAAATCTATTTTTGCTCATCCTTGTATAAAGAGCTTTCTATTTTTCCATGACTACAATTATTACATTATATGAATGTACAATATTTATTGAACTGGTTGCCTGTTGATGTTATTTCTATCTTTTGTTATTTCAAAAAATGCTGTCATGTATATACTTGTAGTTTCCTAGGGCTAGTTTGAAATGCAACATGAATTTGCTACACTAGAATTACTAGGTAAAAGAGCATAAACATTTGTAATTTTGACATGTATCTGCCAGATAGCTCTCCATTTTGTGTTGCATAAATGTACACTCACACTAGCAATAGAAAGAATAAAAGCTGGAAGGATATAAAACAAAATTAGTGCTACACTTTTTTCTCCCCTAATTGATGAATAATAATACTTTTTGTAAGTCATCTATTGTGTTTTTGTTTCCATCAATGTAAGAGGATATATGAAGGATCAATTTGCATCTTTCCTCTGAATTTTCCCTTCCCAGTCTTCCCTCACTCCATTCCCTACTCAATCTCTACAGTCACACTTAAAAAAAAATAAGATTTTATTTTT
The DNA here is from genome assembly GCA_004024845.1 of Tonatia bakeri. Classification (NCBI taxonomy): domain Eukaryota; kingdom Metazoa; phylum Chordata; class Mammalia; order Chiroptera; family Phyllostomidae; genus Tonatia; species Tonatia bakeri. The sequence goes on along the minus strand of PVIA01002225.1, from coordinate 23,036 downwards.
TAATTATTCTGATCTTGCACTTTTATTCAGGGTGGAAAAAGAAAAGCACTTTTAAGTCAATGCACAATCCTACCTTTATAAAAGCCTGTGTTTATTGAAGAGATTGATGTTTATGGAGAAGACAGTCTTTCTGAGAGAAACAAAGATTCAGTGGCTCTTTGCCTGAGTAATAATAACAAAGTGCCACTAAGGGCCTCAAACTGCAAGCACAGAGAAACAAATCCTTGGTGGCAGCTCTCTGGTAAATTGGCAGGATATCAGAAATGATGAATACATAATTATCAAGGAGAGGTGCACCGGAAGAACAGGGTCCTAGAATCTCCAAAGAATCCTGTGATACAAATATGGTTCCAAAAGAGCCCTGGATTTGCAACATCTACCTTAAGAGTTTCCAGTGAGGACTAGTAACACCACCAAAAAGTGGGAAGTCTCCAAGTTGATGCTTTGTAAGATCCCAGGGCATTTTCAGCCCTTGGGAGGATTTACACTCCCAGTATGACAAGAAAGTAAATTAATTTGTTTAGTGGAAGGTAGAGTGAGCTCAGAGTCATAGTTAAAGTATTTTGTGAAGTTCCTTTATACCTAAAATGTTAAAAAAAAATTTACTAAATGTGGATGCCACTGCTCTTCCTCCTTTTTTCCTGCTAGTGAGTGACTATTGGAGTTTTCGTCCAACAGAAGACTATACATTCATATCAAAGGAAGAAAACACTGTCCGGAATATCTGTTAATTAGTACATTGGTGAAAAGGACACAGAAAGAAAGGGATCTATGTGAAAATTGTGTTCAGAGTTCAATAATTTTAGAAAATAATGCTTTACAAATAATATTTCCTGATTCTGTTATTATGCTCTTTAATCTGTGTGATCCAAGTTGTGTTTGCACTCAACACATAAGCTTTGCCCTTTGGGGACAGTGACAGAGTAAATGCCTTTCTTTTTTTGTTGTTGCTGTTGTAGAATATTGCTCCTTTATTACCCAAAGAGAGAATTCACCAAACTAGTAAAGATTTTCTTGAAGATGTGGAGGGAAATACTGAATGTGTAGATATTGAACCATCTCTCTAAATCTTTCAGTAGTTAATGTGATTGTGAAACTACAGGACAGGCTCCAGGAAAATCCATATGAATTTTGTTTTCATCCACCAATAGATATTTCAGGAAGATGATTCATCTCCTCATAGTGTAGTACCTTAGGACTGCCTTTAAAATGACATACCATCTAGTGAAATTGCAACTACTTTTGTCCTATGCAATCTTGGTTCAATTTTATCAGTAACTGCTTTGAGACATCTGGTGAAAATACAACTATTCATTTCTTGAAAAATGTTGTAATTGATTACTTGTTTTTAGTTGGAAAACAAACTGTCATGTGTCTAAAGCTCTATGAAAAGCAAGATTCCATTTAGTTGGAGGATATTAATTGAGAAATTATGTATTTTTCTAAAACAAAAATATGCTGATCTGTGGGTAAATAAATATTTTTGAGTAATGGTCAAGTAACTACTGTGTTTTTCCATGTGTAATGCACACTTTTTTGCCCAAATTTTTGAGGAAAAATAAGGATGCACATGCACATTATACATGGGTTGTACTAATTCCTTATCTATATAAGTGTTTTTAATTCTTTTATTTATGCTTATGTATTAAAAGTATAACTCTAGAAAACAATATCTGTGCAAAATAATACATTGGAATACAATAATCAGCTTTGTTTCTAAATATAAATAAGTAAATAATTGAATTTTAAAAATTAAAACAAAAAATTTTTTTCTGAAAGTTTGGGCCAAAAATATGCACATGCCTTACACATGACAAAATACAGTATATTTGAAAAATATAGAGCAATAAAAGGAAAACTAAACTGCTTTTAAGATTGATTTCTACTTCTTTTTTTCTTTCTGCATTAACTTATTTTCTATATCTACTTGTCACAGCACCACATACATGATAGATCATAACAAGCATGGAAGACACTGTTGGTATCTCACCTAGAGTCTGTTGACAAGGCTGGTACACTTACCTGCTATCCTTAAGTATTGGTTACTGAGAACTGACAGCTATTTTTTTCTCCCTCAGCCTATAAATTTCAACTTGCCCAGGAAGCATACCACAGCTAAAGACTGATTGAGAATACAAAACATAGGTTCTGTTGCCTCAGGTGGGGGTATGGATCCAGAGATCTCTGTTCATTAGGACATTCTAGATTACTCAAGCCATATCCTTACACAGGTCTTTCCCCTTCACTCTACCACTCTCTTTACTCCCTTACAGAGTTTCCCTTAAAAAATTTCCCTTCAATAAGTGATGCACATGCCCTGACCAGTGTGGTTCAGTTGGTTGAGCATTGTTCTGAAAAGCAAAGGTCACAGATTTGATTCCCTTCAGGGCACATGGGTTGCAGGTTCCTTCCCAGGTCAGGCCATGTATAGGAGGCAACAATCAATGTTTCTCTCCCTCTCTTTCTCCCTTCCGTTCTTTCTAAAAATAAATAAATAAAATATTTTTAAAAGCCTGGCCTTACTTAAATATTAAAAAAATGGTAATAATAAGTGATGTACAAGTGATCCATTTCTAAGGCTCTGGTTCTAGGCAACTGCAGTTGTCATGCTATATGTTTAAGGTGAATAGGTATGTTGTGGGAAAACTTGGTTCTTCTTGCTGATGCAGTAAACAATTAAAAATCAGCAAGTCAGTTCATATACAAGCAGAGTTTATTAGTGGTAATATCTTCTCAGGGAAGAGAATGGGCCTTGCTAAGGTGGATGAGAAAGGCGTAGTCCCCTGGTCCCTTTGTCCTGAGGACTTACATAGTTGGTGGGATGGGGTGAGAGTTATATATTGATTGGTGGGTAAAGGTGATGCCAGCTTCCCTTAGGAAGGATGGGTGGTAACCACCTAAATATGTGAATGGGTAGAGAGTTGTTAACCCAGATTCTTACCTTGCTCCAGACCACATTTGGTCATCTCATTGTAAAACAGATAAGTGACAGGAGGCAGTTAATCAAAGTTGAGGCAGTTACCCAAAGTTGTTTATGGGATTTTTCTGTAAGCACTATGGACTCCCTCCTAAAACAGATAGTGACCTGAGGAAGGTTATTTATTGGCTTTTTGGTGGGACACTGTGGTCCCCCTCCCACCATCCTCTTCCTGCATTTTCTAACTTCTACCTATCAGGTATTTCAAGAAGAATAGAGTAGGTAAAGGTATTTTGTGTAGAGGAATAGTGTATGTATAAATTAAGAGCCAAAAACCCTGTAACAGAACAAAACAAACAAACAAAAACAAACCTAAACCTCCATACTCAGGAAGGTACTATTTGGAACTTATAGTATTAAATGGAGACAGAGCAAAAAGTGGGTCCAATGAGAGGTACCATATTTCACCATGTATAATGTGCACTTTTTTGCCCAAATTTTTACAAAAGGCTGTGCATCATACCTGGATAGTGGTAAAATGTGGTTGCATGTTATACACAGCAAAATACGGTAAGTCTATGAAGATGGATCCCAGTCAGCTTCTCAGGGGCCATCTAACTTCATCCTCTCTAAAGACCAGAGAGGCTTTTGCTGGGATCTGTAGTTGGGGGTGAATCCAAATACCTTGCATCAAAGCTAAATCCTTCCTTCTTTGTGATTCCTTGTGCTTTTCATTCTGTCGTGGGTGAGTTTCAGTGAGTAAGGGCAAGTCACAGGTGTAGACCTCCTAAGAAGAGGAGTCTTTCGCTTTTTTGTTACATATAAAACTCAAAACCAACACATCACTCTCCTCACCAGTTGCCCGGATTATTTTGACACTTGTCTCTGGCAGTAATATGCATGTCCATGAGACAAATCCAAAGTTCTGAATATAAGTATAAGATAAGGATGTCATCTTCCAGGATATAAATACTAAACTTTGCAAAGTACCTAAGACATCTTCTGACTCTCTCAACAAGCCCCACAAATGTCTGGGACTTTCATTTTACCTGCAATATACCTTTCTCAGTGAAATTTCCTGTGTGTTGCTTATATTCACTTGTCAGAGGTCTTCCTCCTGGGAGGTGTCTGTGGAGCCTGAATAAGAAACTGGAAGAGAAACTGAGCTGTGCTGCTGTCTCCCAGTCAGAGCAGTGGGCAGACCAGTTTAACCTGGTCCAGTTTGAGAGCTGGTGAAGAAATTCTGTGATAGAGTCATTGATTTTTTAAATCATAGTTTAGGCCAAATTATAAAGATTACATGTTGAATATTTGCAGAGGTTGGGAATAGGAGCAAATAAATATTAGCCTGTGGACTAGCTCAGTCATCCTGAGTATATATATTCAACAGATATACAGGTGAGCAAAACCAGATTTGCCTCCAAATTACTTAAGCAAATCAATCCCTCAGGGTACTTATGGATGGTAAAGGCTGTATAAGGACTTGGTGATGATGAACTCTTTTAACTTTATCTGGGAAGCACGTTATCTGTCCTTCCATTCTAATGCTAGCTTTGCTGGATAAAGTAGTTTTGGTTGTAGGTCCTTGCCTTTCATGACTTGGAATACTTCTTTCCAGCCCCTTCTTCCTGTAAGGTTTCTTTTGAGAAATCAGCTGATAGTCTAATGGGAACTCCTTTGTAGGTAACTGTCTCCTTTTCTCTTGTTGCTTCTAGGATTCTTTCCTTCATTTTAATCTTGGGTAATGTAATTATGATGTGTGTTGGCTTGTGGTTCCTTGGGTTCAACTTCTTTGGGACTCTCTGAGCTTCTTGGTTTTCCTGGAAATCTATTTCCTTTGCCAGATTAGGGAAGCTCTCCATTATGTTTTCAAATAACTTCTCAATTTCTTGCTCTTCTTCTTCTCCTTTTGGCAACTCTATGATTCTGGTGTCTGAATGTTCATAGTTATCCCAGGGGTTCCTAAGCCTCTCTTAATTTTTTTGAATTCTTGTTTCTTCACTCTGTTCTGCTTGGTTGTTTATTTCTTCCTTCTTGCCCAAACCATTGATTTGAGTCCTGGTTTCCTTTCCATCACTGTTTGTTCCCTGTACATTTTCCTTTATTTCACTTTGCCTAGCTTTCACTCTTTCCTCTATTTTGTGACCATTCTCAATCATTTTTGTGAGCATCCTGGTTACCAGTGTTTTAAACTCTACATCTGATACGTTGGCTACCTTTTCTTTGCTTAGTTGTATTTTTGGAGTTTTGATCTATTCTTTCATTTGGGCCATATTTTTTTTATCTATGCGTACCTGTTACATAGAAAGGGTGGAACCTTAGGTATTTGCCAGGGTAGGGCAACCCACTTCACTGAGCTGTGGTTCTGTAGGTGGGGGAGAGGTCTGAGAGGGAAAAATGTCACTTGCTCAGCTCTTGGCTGTCTTTCAGTCACTTCCCCTGCTACCCACAAGCAAATTGGGCCTTTCAGGTGCTGATTCACTGGGTGGGTGGTTTTGTATACATTGTAGGACCCTGTAAGTCTCTCCAATGAACTTCCTGTGAGGCTTGGAGTTTCTCCCACCACCTCAACCTCCACAGGTTTTTTCAGTCAGAGGTTTTGAGGCTTTTTTTCCACACACTGAAACTCTGGGTTGCATGGTCTGTCTCACTCCCCAATTGTTCCTCCTGGTTTTCCACACACAGATGTGGGACTGCCCTCTCCACAGGTACCACCTCACCTGGTCTGACTGCCACTGCCTTGTCGTGTGTCATCTCTGCCCCAGCTGCCCACCTCCGCCCCTCCTACAGGTCTGGCTGAATGTTTCTTCTTTGACATCTTGGTTGTTGGACTTCCATACAGTTGCATTTTCTGTCAGTTCTGGTTGTTTTTTTGTTTTTAAATTTGTTGTTGTCCTTCTTTTGGTTGTGTGAGGAGGCAAATTGTATCTACCTATACCTCCATCTTGGCTGGAAATAAAATAGTTAAAAAATTTTTTTTTATTATTGTTTTGTTCTGTGGATTTGTTTTAGGCTTGACAAAAAAGGCAAATTAAATGATTTGACTCAACTTACATTCAATTCAGTAAAATGCTAACAATTTTAATATGCATTCTGAGAAGTACATTTTCCTTGTACTGACGAGTCCTTGAATTATAGCCATTTTTCTATGTATGTCTGTGTGGTTGAGTATATATGCACATACATTTATGTATTTGCATACACAAATGTTTCTGTCTGGCTACAATGTTCATAATAGCAAAACATTATAAATAACTTAAATGACAATCAACTTAGGATCATTTTAATACATTTATTGTAAAATCATGCAAAAAAGTTCTATATAACAAAAATAATCAGACATATGTGTGTATACATGGAAGTGAGAAAAATTAAAATATGTTATGTTCATAGTTTTTCAGATTACTTTTTATTTAAATATATTATGGAATTTTTCTGAATATATGTATATATGTAGGTATATATTTGTATACATATGTACACACAGATATTATATGTATAATATTAATGCAAATATTTAAAAAAATAAACAGGGATGATAAGGAAAATACCTAAATCAAACAAAAGTAGACTTCACTAAATAACAAGAAACAAATTTTCTTTTTTTATGTGTTTTTTTTATTTTTAAAATTGATTTTGGTGGTTATTTGTGGTATATATATTTGTCAAAACTTATTGAACTATCAGTTAAAATGATGCATTTATTATATATCAATTATATTTCAGTGAAAGTTTTTATTTTTGTTTCTGTTTATTTTTTAATGTTTTGTTGTATATTCTATTACCGTTTTCTCAGTTTTTTTCCCTTTGTCCTCCTCTGTCTAGCTCACTTCCATAATCAATCCGCACACTGTTGTCCGTGTCAGTGAGTCCTTCATATATTTTGTTTGACTAATCCCTTCATCTTCTTTCAGTCAGTCCCTACCTTCCTCCCTCCCCTCTTAAGCTGTCAGTTCATTCCATGATTCTATGCCTCTGGTTCTATTTTGCTCATTAGTTTATTTTGTTCATGAGATTCCTCTTATAAGTGAGCTCATGTGGTATTTGTCTTTCACCAACTAGCTTATTTCACTTAGCATAATTGTCTCCAGTTCCAACCATGATGTCCTAAAAAATAGAAATTCCTTTTTTTCTGCATCATGGTATTCCCTTCTGTAAATGTACCACAGATTTTTGATCCACTCATCTACTGATGGACACTTAGGATGCTTAAGATTAGGTTTCCAAATCTTAGCTATTGTAAATAACACTGCTATAAACATATGGGTGCATAAATTCTTTTGAAGTGGTATTTCAGGATTCTCAGAGTATATTTCTAGGAGTGGAATTTCTGGGTCAAATGGCAGTTCCATTTTTAATTTTTTGAGGAAATTCCATACTATTTTCCAAAGTGGCTGCATTAGTCTGCATTCCCACCAACAGTGCACTAGGGTCCCCTTTTCTCCACATCTTCATTAGCACTTGTTTGTTGATGTATTAATGATAGTCATTTTGGCAGATGTGAGGTGATATCTCATTGTGGTTTTCATCACTTGCTTGATGAATAATGATGTTGAGCATATTTTCATATGTCTGTAGGCCATTTGTATGTCCACCTTAGAGAAGTGTGTGTTCAGGTCCTTTGCCCATTTTTTAATTGGACTGTTCATTTTCCTGGTGTTGAGTCACATGAATCCTTTATATACTTTGGAGATTAACCCTTGTCTGATGTATCATTGACAGATATGTTCTCCCATAGAGTCAGTTCCCTTTTCATTTTGATGATGTTTTCTTTAGATGTGCAGAAACTTTTATCTTGATGTAGTCCCAATTGTTTACTTTTTTCTTTAACTCCCTTGTCCTAGAATATATATTGGCAAAAATATTGCTACACAATATATCTGAAATTTTATTGCCTATGCTTTCCACTAGGATTTTCACGATATCCTGACTTCGTTTAAGTCTTTTATCCTTTTTGAATATATTCTGGTATATGTTGTAAGTTGGTGGTCTAGTTTCAGGGGTTTTTTTGCATGTTCCAGTCCAGTTCTTCCAATACCACTTATTGAACACACTATCTTTACTCCATTTTATGCTAATGCTCCCTTTGTCTAATATTAATTGACCACAATGACATGGGTTTGTTTCTGGGCTCTCTATTCTGTTCCATTGCTCTAAGTGTCTGTCCTTATGCCAGTACTGAACTGTTCTGATTACAGTGGCTATATGACATAGTTTGATATCAGGTATTGTGATCCCCCCGACTTTGTTCTTTTATTTTCCTCAAGATTTTTGAGGCTATTCAGGATCTTTTTGGGCTTCATATAAGTTTTTGGAAAATTTGTTCTAGATCTGTGAAATATGCCATTGGTATATTAATCACAATTACATTGAATTTATAGAATGCTTTGGATATTGTGGATAGTTTCATGATAATTCTTCCAATTCATAAACATGGTATACATTTCCATTTGTTTATATCTTCTTCAATTTCTTTCTTCGGTGTTCTGTAGTTTTCTAAGCACAGATCTTTTATCTGCTTGGTTAAATTTAGGTACTTTATTTATTCCTAGGTACTTTATTTACTTTTGTTGCTATAGTAAATGTAATTTTTCTTATTTTATCTTTCTGGTAGTTCATTGTTGGTGCACAAAAATGCCTTCAATATCTGAATATTGACTTTTTATCCTGCTACTTTGCCAAATTCACTTGTAGGTTAAGTTTTTTTTGTGTGTGTGGAATCTATAGGGCTTTCTATGTATACTATCATGTTGTCTGCAAATAATGACAGATTTACCTACTCCTTTCCAATTTGAATGTCTTTTATTTTTTTAATTGTCTTATCATTGTCAATAGCACTTCCACTACTATACTGAATAATAGTGGTGAAAGTAGACAGCCTTGTCTTGTTTCCGATCTTAAGGGAAATACTTTACTTTTTGCCCATTGAATATGATGTTTTCTGCAGATTTCTTATACATGGTCTTTAATATGTTGAGGGATGCTCCCTCTACTCCCACTTTGCTGAGTGTTTATACCATAAATGGGTGCTATACCTTATCAAATGCTTTTTCCACATCTATTGATATGCTCATGTGATTTTTATCTTTCATATTGATTTATGTGATGTATCACTTTTATTGATTTGAAGATATTGTACCATCGTAGCACCCCTGGGATGAATCCCACTTGATCACGGTGTATGATCTGTTTAATGTACTGCTGGATCCAATTTGCTAATATTTGTTGAAAATTTTAGCATCCATAATCATCAGAGATATTGACACTTCCTTTATTGTATCTTTATCTGGTTTTAGAATTAGAATATTACTGGCCTTTTAAAGAGAGTTTGAGAGTATTCTCTTTCCTTGGATCTTTTGGAATAGTTTGAGAAGAATAGAGGTTAACCCTTCCTTGAGTGTTTGGTTAAATTCCTCTGTGAAGCTATCTGGTCAGGGCTTTTGTGTGCTGGGAATTTTTGACTATTGCTTCAATTACACTAGGTGCTATCAGTCTATTCAGGTTGTCTGCTTCTTCCTGATTCTTTCAGAAGACAGTGTTTCTATAAATTTATCAACTTGCCAACACTGTTCAATTTCTTAGCATATGGTTTTTATATTAATTTCTTACAATTCTCTGTATTTTTCTGTTATCAGTTATATAATCCCTCCTCTTTCATTTCTGATTTTATTTATTTGGATCCTCTCTCTTTTTTTCTTGATGAGTCCGGTTGAACATTTGTCAATTTTGTTTACCTTTTCAAAGAACCAGTTCCTGGATTCATTGGTTCTATGTCATTTAATTATGCTCTAAACTTAATTATTTCCTTCCTTATACTCACTCTTGGGTTTGTTTGTTGTTGTCCCTCTAGTTCTTTTAGATGTAGGGCTAGACTGTTTATTCGATATTTTTCCATTTTCTTAGGTAGGCCTGTATTGCTATGAACTTCCCTCTCAGTACTATCTTTTATTGTTGGGTTGTGTGTTCATTTTCATTTTTCTCCAGATATTTTTTTATTTCTTCCTTGATCTCATTATTACCCCACTCATTATTTATGACATGTTATTCAGTCTCTATGTATTTGATTGTTACTGAGTTTTTTTCTTGGTGTTGGATTCTAGTTTCAAGCCATTATGATCCAAAAAGATGCTTGATACGATTTCAATTTTCTTGAATTTGTTAAGGCTAGTTTTGTGTTCTACCATGTGGTCTATCCTTGAAAATAATCCATGTGCATTTGAGAAGAATGTCTACTTTGCTTCTTTGGAGTAAAAGTTTTTGTATATATCAATTAGGTCCATTTGATTTAGAGTACTGTTTAATACCACAATATCTTTGTTGATTTTTTGTTTAGAAGATCTATCTATTGTTGGTAGTGGGGTGTTAAAATTCCCTACAATGACTATATTATTGTTGATCTCTTTCTTAAAGTCCTCCAAGATTTTCTTTATATATTTAGATGTTCCTATGTTGGGTGCATATATGTTTACAAGGGTTATATCCTATTGTTGGACTGCCCCTTTAAATATTCTGTATTGACTTTCTTTGTCTCTTGTTATGGCCTTTGTTTTGAGGTCTATTTTGTCTGATATAAGTATTTCTACCACAGCTTCCCCCCTTCCCCATGTCTAGGCATGGAATATATTTTCAATTCCTTCAATTTTAGCCTCTGTAAATCTTCTGTTCTGAGGTGAGTTTCTTGTAAACAGCGCATATATGGGTCATGTTTTCTTGTATATTTGGCTACCCTATGTATTTTGGTTGGAGTATTTAATCCATTTACATTGGAGGTTATTATTGATAGGTACTTATTTATTGCCATTTTTTCTTTGTACATGTGTTCCTCTCTATATATATTTTCTCTTCTTAAAATCACTTGCAATGTGGGTTTGGTGGTGATATACTCTTTTAGCTTTTTTTTTTAATCTGGGAAGCTTTGTTTTTTTTAATCTGAGAAGCTTTTTTTAAAATGGAAGCTTATTTCACCTTCCATTTAAAATGAGAGCCCTGCTGAATAAAGAGTCCTCTTGATTGAAGATCCTCGTTTTTCATTACTTGGAATATTTTATGCCCTTGCAGTCTGACTTGTAGCATTACAAGAAATACATTTTCAATAAATAAAGATAATGTTTCTGAACTTTAAAAACTTAAGCTGTGTAAAAAGAAACTATCCACCAAATGATCTTGGAATTATCTGCCATATAATCTCTTAAAAATCCTCCAAGTATTTTCCAAAAAAACATGTGTTTTTGGAAAATTAACAAAATTTATCTAAATTTTATTTAAAACCTTAAAGTATTGCGTTGGCCAAAAGTGTGTTTGTTTCTGTGAGATGGCTCTACTAGCTCTTACTTGTCTTTAACTTCATTTGAAACAATTTTGTTAGATTGTATTATGAAAGCTGTCATATCAATGTGCACTTAAAAAACATTTAAATTGGTGAATTTTTGTGTAGCCATTTTAATATTGAAGATGAAAAACATTGCAACATTTTTGGATTATGCTTTATTATTCCAAGAAGGGTAAAAATTCAACTGAAATGAAAAAAGAAGGATTTCTGCAGTGTATGGAGAAGGTACTGTGACTGATTGGACATGTCAAAACTGGTTTGCAAGGTTTCATGCTGGACATTTCTCTCTGGATGATGCTCCATAGTCAGGTAGACCAGTTGAAATCGATACTGTTCAAATGGAGAAGTTAATTGAGAACAATCAATGTTATACCACAGGGGAGAGAGTCAACATACTCAAAATATCCAAATCAATAAAATTATTGGTAAAAGTGAAAAATTTGTCTTTTAAGGAATAAAATAAATGGACTTTTTGGCCAACCCAATAGTTTGTATGAGTTTTATAACTTTTTTCCTACAAAATAGTGAATACATCATATGAAATGTTTGGACTATTTATAAATTTGACTAAACACTAATTTATGAGTAAAATCTCTGTGTATTTCAAAGTAGAAATAGTAGAGATGGTATTCTCTGATCACACTCAACTGGAACAACAATGGGTTAACAAAATAAAATATTCAAAATATCCTGACATCTGGAAATTATAAAAAGAAATCTTCCTGAAACAATTTAAGAAAACAATCCAAACTTAAGTTGTGGAATGCTTAAAAATCATGAAAGTCATGCATATCAGAAACTGTGAGATAAAAGCATACAGTTTTAATTAGAAATAGAAAAAAAGAAAAGAATAATCTAGGGAAAGTAGAGGGATTCATTTCACATAGATAAAGCAAAATACAATCAATTAGACCTAAAAAGTGGCAGAACTAATAAAACCAAACACTAAATCCTTGAGTAAAACAATAAACTAGATGATACAGAAGTAGAAGGCACAAATGCATAAAGTAATAAATAATGAAAGGTATGTGGACAAAAGTAGGCCACACATTAAACCTGACAATCTCAGGAGAGGTCTGTGTAGTGGCCTTATTAACTCAGAGATCTAAAGTAGCCACAAAGAATGGTCTGAAATGAAAACTTATTAACTAAAATTAGTTTATGGAGAGTAATCATATTCAAAACTAGAATCTTTCCTTACAAAAGTCCATCTTTACCTTTACTTAAACCTGTCTATTGTCTGTTTGCATGTGTTATAACATACCTTTGGAATATCAAAGTAATTTCATTTTTCCAGAACTCTCTAAGCACAGATACTGCACCAGAGCACCAGGGCACCAGAGCAGAGGCCTCAAATCCCTTCATTGTTACTGAGTTAATTGTTAACAGTTAACTATCCTGTACCCACCTATGTAAAAGAAGTATGTATTTGTCATTACATTTTTTATTCCAACACAGAAGTTTCCCTGCTTTTCTTTCTTCTGCCTGCCTAATCTATTATAAATGGATTTCATGTAACCAACCTACATCCTCTCTTTTGATTGTAATGTGTAGAGCAGGATGCAGAACTACCATTCTCTGTAGCATTTTCTCAATCCATTGATGTTTTGCTTCCTCACAATTGTCATCAGTTTGCCTCAAGTAAACTCATAAAAATTCATACAGGTTTGAATGTTTCTTACATTAACAAGTAAATCACCATATTTGAAAGAAACTAAAAGATTAACAAGGTACTGTGTTGTTAAAATATACAAAAGCAATTGAAAAACAAGGGGGAAGAAGGAACATTTTAAGGAAGGTACACTAAACTAAACTGACTTCAATGCAGAGTATCTATATACCACTTACTATGGAAAAAATAGAGTTGTGAAAATGCTATTCTCTGTCCAAAATAACCAAACTCAGATGTTTTTTCCAGTGGAATTTTACCAAAACTTGTACAGATAAGACAATTCCCAACCTGTTTTAAATGTTCACTATTAAAAAAAAAGTCTCTTTCTTGAAGCTAGTCTTACAATGGTATCAGAATACAACAAAAATTTTTTTAAAAAGCCAAACATTATGTTTATTGATGAAAATGTTAAATAAATACTATCAAACATGATTTAGACACACATTAAAAGAGTAATACTATGGCATAACCAAGTGAAGTTTATTTCATTACAGCAAGAATGCTGCAGCATTATGAAACCTACTAATTTGATCATATTAATGTATGATAGAAGATAGGCACAAAATCATTTCCATAAATGTTTAAAATTTTTGATAAAATTTAGTATCTGTTTTACTTAAAAACAATAGAAATAACAATACATGAATACTCTTTAAACATTATTAAAAATACAGGTACCTCAACCTAGAACTCATTTTTTTTCCTTATGCCAAAGAATCATTAGAAGTATTATCATTAGAATTCTAAAAAAGGATGATCAGTCACTATTATCATGATTATATCATTTTAAAATGTCAGCCATTGTAGACAGACAAGTGAAAAATGGTAGGTATATGAAAACGAGAACGGGAGTCATAATTTTTAATATTTATCACTAATGTGAATGTATAATTGGAAAACCCAAGATTCAGCTGATAAAAGTGATAACAATGATGGAATTCAGAGAGATTTCTAGATACCAAATCCCTATGTAGAAATAAATAGTTTTCTGATTTATAAACAACAAAAATGGAAACAAAGTAATTAGAAAATGTCTTATTTGAAACAATTTAAAATTGATGAACTTAACAAGAATATTTTCTCCAGGTATAAAAATATTTAAAACATTATTAAGAGTCAAAGAAAAACTTGAACACACATTAAATAATATGGTGAGCTGCAATAAATAATTTACATTTGTACAAATGTCAGTTCTCCCTAACTAAATATGACCCCAATAATAATAATAGATCTTAAACTAAAAAAAAATAAAAACTATATTTCCTATGGAAAAGTAAACATAAAATGTAAAAGATATAAAAAACATAAATAATATAAGAGTACCTGACTAGCAAATTAAAACTAGACAAAATAAAAGAGTGTAATACAAAGTTGTAGGCATAAATTAATAAAAGCAATAAAACCAAATATATGCCAAAATGGTACTATTAAATACAAAATTTTAAATAAACCATAAAAAGTAAGTTAAACAATGAGTGTATGATTTGTTTTGCTGCAAAGTAATCATATAGGGAAGAAAAGACATGTATATAACTTCCATTTTATATTAAGATAAATTTCAAATGGATAAAAGATATAATGTTAAAAATAATCTGCTAAGTGCACTTTTTTTCCCTGTCAGAAAAGCATTCTGACAGGAAAAATGTTTCATAAGAGTGGGAAGGGTCTGTTCAATTATGAAGACAATATTCAGAAGCCTTAAAAACTTAATAAATTTCATTACATTAAAAATAAATGTATGAATGCAGAAACATAATAAAGTCAAAACAAATATCAACTGCAAAGCATTTTACAAATTATACCACAAAGAATAAATTGCCTAATTATGACAGTAATTTCTATAAGAAAAATGAACTAAATGAAAAATCTAAAACAAAAGTTTAAAAAATTTCACTGAAATTAAAATTCAAATGACAATCTCACTGTTTATACCAGAAAAGCAAAGGACAGCGTTGAAAACAATGAGGCTATGTACAAAGGCCACAGAGGCTAGCATGAAGAAGCTCAAAAAACCCAAATGTGAAACTTTTTTTTTTCAGAAAAAAAAGGAAATAATGAATTACTAACCATAGACTAATCTAAGATTCTGTAGGCCCAAGCTTATATGAACAAATGAGCCAGTAAATCAATAATCTTAAAATAAATAAACTGGAGAAGGAAGAAAACTCCTTAGTAGATTTTCATCTGCTCAATGTAGAATGAATGGGTAGAAATGGAAAATCATAATTTATTTTTGTTGATAGATTCTAAATTGGTGGGTGAATGTGTGATTTAAGAATATCTGCATGGTCTCAAAGTATCTTCCAGAGAATACTTAATCACTACAAAGAGAAAATTACAATACAGTGGAAAACCTGCCAGATACCATCTAAAGCAAGTAATCAAATTTCACATCATAGCTTAACAGAATCCACAGCATATGCCTTCTGATACAATGAAAGACACACAATTACTTCTGTGGTATTCTTTCCACAGTCATAAAGAGACATGACACAAGGCAAAAATAGAGACATTATACAAAACAACTTGTCAATCCTCTTTGAAAATGTTAAGGTATTGAAAGAGAGAAGAAAAGATATATTAACTATTGTAGATTAAAAAAGACTAAGGTATATAGCAACTAAATACAATGTATAATCCTAAATATAATTCCACATCTGTATAAAGACACTAGTAGAGTATTTAGTGAATTTTTTAAAGATTTTATTTATTTACTTATTTTTAGATTGAGAAGAAGGGAAGGAGTAAGAGAAAAATATCTGTAGGCTGTCTATGCATCCCGACTGGACCCATCCCACAACCCAGGCGTGTGCCCTGCTGGGAATCGAACTGGTGACCCTTCATTCCCTGAATGATATCCAACCAACTGAGCCATACCAATCAGGAATATTTGGTAAAATTTTGATACAGTATTTAAGTTATAGTTTTCCATGAATGCTAATGTCCTGGTTTTGGTAAATGTTCTGTTTTTATGCAAGATCTGAGGGATATTGTTGGTGTTTATACCAAAATTTTAGTAATCTTTGCGACATTTTTGTATGTGTGAAATCTTTTCAAAATGAAAAGTTAAATTTTAATAATTAAAAATGCCAAAAAATATTTGTATTATAATACTGGTAAGAAACCAATAGTTTTATAACGATTGGTCAGTGTGTGAGAAAACAGAAACTTTAATATATTATTAGTCAGGGTCAGGTGTCTCTGTTGGAGCATTGTCCCATAGGACAAAATGTTGCAAGTTTCATCTCCAATCAGGGCACATACATAGGCTGTGGGTTCATCCCAGACCCTGTGGACGAGCACACAGGAGGTAACTGAGCGATAGATGTTTCTCTTTCATCTCTCTCTCTCTCTCTCTCTCACTCTCTCTCTCTCTCTCAATTAATCAATCAATAAACATATTCTCCAGTGAGGACTGAAAATTTTGTAAAAATATAAAATATACATTATTAGTTTGGGCAAAATTAGTACATTCCCTATGGGGTACACTATAATTTAAATCTTTATGGAATTCAAATCAAAATTTAAAATTCATATACCTTTTGACTCAGCCTTTCCACATACTATGGGATCTTATCTTCCAGTTAGACTTGCATGGGTATAAATAGTACATATGCAAGGATAGACATTGCAACATTATTTATAAAAGGAAAATACTAGAGACCACATCATTTCCATCTATAGAGAACTGGTTAATTCAAATAATGAACATAAATAAATAAATAGTATTCAATTTAATTCTTAAAAATAAAAGTGTAAGGAAGTACTTCAAACAATAATATAGATTAATATTTAAAATATATAGTTTGACATTTGACGGAAAAGGTAAGATTCATAAAATTTTACCACTTGTTACTACTCATAAATGTATTTCTTTGAAAAGAAATGTAAAAAACACTATTTGGATTGATAGTGTGTTAATAGTTAAGAGGTAGGTAGTTAAGAACATAAGCTTTGCAACCACATTCTGAGTTCCAATCTCAGCTTTGTCACTACTAGTTGTGAATTACCACTTGAGGAAATTACTAAAGCAAACAGAGCCTCAGTTTTCCTCCTCTGTGAAATGGGAGGATAATAGTTGCTACCAATATGGTTGTGTTGAAAATTATCTTCAGTCAATTGATTTAAATGGTTTAGGATAGAACCCAGCACTTAAAAACAGTTCAAGAAATGCTGTTTTTGTAATTGCCTTTAGGGAGAGTGATGTCAGAGTAGCAATTGTGGCCTTTCATAGGACACAATTTTACATTTTTTATTTGAACTATGTGATTGTATTAACTATCTAAATAGAAGAGGTGAGAAAAAATATACTCAAATAAAAAGTAAAAATTTATTCTGAGGAGAAAAAACCTCAAAAGTTATGTACCTGTTTTCTAGTTGTGTCCCACTCATAACTTTAGTACATATATCTATTCTACTAGAGATTAATTTGTACCTTAATATCATATCAAATATTTTTGTCAATATTATCATTTTAATTTTTGGCTTTATGTTTTCATTACAACTAAGCTGATACTATTATTGTTTCAAATTATCTAAATTTTAGACACATTGAATGTTCCCATTCAAAGTAATAAGCATAGCTAATTTTTTATAACAAGTATTTTGGAATGAAACAATTGATTTTATTGGCAAAAATACAAAATGTTTTTATGAACTAACAAAAGTAAGATTTTGTTTCAATATTCATGCTAGTTTAACCACATGTGCTTAATAAGTGCAATAATGGTTACAACTAATATACAGGTTCAAAATTTATTAAAATTCTGTCATTTTAATTTAGAACCATATCTCCACATTATTTACACAAACAGATTTCATAAAATTATTATCTTGTGAACAATTATTTAAATTGGAGAGAATTTGCCAAGTATGTCTTGTAATTATGACTTGATGTAATAAAATGCACTTAACTAATTTAGCCAGGCTAGAAAGCTTTATTATCCTTAATCTTTGATTCTAGAAAAGGAAAATGAAGCAGGAACTTCAATTTGCATAAAAAGCTATAAGAATATATGCATATACTCACAAGGCTTTAATTTCATAAATTCTGTACTCTCTGTCAAGACCAACAGTATCACAGAAAATTAATTTGATATCAAAAGCTCTAATTGTGTTGCAGTTAAAATCCATCATTACCTTCCTTTTTAAGAATGGAAAGTGTCCGAGACCTTTTTGCCAAAGTCTGAATTCTACAAGATTTTATATTAGGCTGACTACTAGAGACACTGAATAAAACTTGAAAATAAGACTCGTAGACTGAAACAGCATAATACATCTCAGTTGTACTTTAGTGTCCTTGTCTTGCTATAGGAATATAAGTCACCAAATGTCCACCTATATGTTCACAGTGAAAAAAAAGGGAATGACATTATTGAACCTTTGTCTCCTACAGGTCATGTACATTGCTGCATATTTAACACTTAATGCTCAAAATATTCATGAAATATAGTGACTGTTAAACCCATTTACAAATGAGGACTATATAACTTATCAGTCAAACAGAGAAGTTATATAGTCTAGGCTAAGTTAGAAGTGTAACAAATCTTCTATGACTGTTTATATTTCCCCAGCTTCACATGCAACATCCTCTTTTTTTTTTTATGTCTTTCCTTCATATGCCTCTTCAAACTCAATGAGTGATTGGATGCAATTAGGGTTTGTGTTCTAGTTTGGAATAGTGATTCTCAAATAGTAATGTGTTATAAAACAGGTAAAGACCTTGTTAAAATGCAGATTCTGATTTGGTAAATCAGAGTTTAGAAAGTCTTCATTTCTATCAAGCTCATGGGTAATGTCCTTGCTGCTATTTTGTGGGCCACACTTTAGGAAGCAGAGCACTAGTGCATTCTCTCCTCCCTGAGGGACATGCTGGCCATAAGCAAAAGCCATATTAAACATCTACCATGCAAAATGTTTTTCCAAAATTCGTACTGCAGCCTCATCAGGTTGGCCAGTCTGAACTGATTCTAAACTTTGCTAATATGGGTGTCTTTCTCCATTATACAAGTAATGCATATTTGTTATAGCAATCAGAAAATAACTGCAAGCAAAGCTGAACAATAAATTTAACTTTTTACCTGAAAACTACATTCAGAAGAAAAAAAACAACTCAGAAAAAAATGTTGGTATATATCTTTCCAGAATTATAATGAGCACACTGCTTAATATCTTTGTGGAACTTCTTTTTCTGTTAATAAATATACACCTACCCCATCATAAAACAATCAGAGATTTGCTATATTCCACTTGTCTACAGCTTTTAAGTCACTTTCTCTTTCTGGACTTCAGCTTTCTCACCTGTAGAGTGAGTTAAACTAAGTGAGCTGGCAGGTCCTTTTCCAGGCCCCTCACTAGTGAAAACCACTGTTTTTTTATACACTTAATTCAGTGTTCTGAATTAATGTACAGCAATGACTCTATCCTCAGGTGTCATAAATTTCCATAAGAACAGGGTTAGAGTAGCAGGTGCATAATCTTTGTACATCTCAAAGGGTTAGCCTTAAAGGAATCTTCAAAAAGTAGTAATTGCATTTAAACCTCCAGAACATGAACAAGCGTGCATGATTTTTCTTCCTCTATCTCCTGCTACCTCGGCTGTTGAAGGTCACTTTTTGCTTAGATTTACTTGGGTTTTTCAGAAGGACATGTAAAATGTACATAATACTGTGCTGTTTTAACTTTTGCAAAAACAACATTTCTGGGTATTCTCTCCAGAGTATTATAAGTATTATGTACTCTGGGATGTATTATATACTCTTTTTGAGTTAATTAAATTACATTTTGCATGTAAATAAAGAGCCTACCATTTCATTTTCTACCAGAAGTTACTTTTATTAAATACTATTGAACCCCACTAAATCAAAAAGTGATACATTTCCATGTGTGTTTGCATAAAGCTAGGAGTAACAGTAGACAGAAAATTTACTTAAATTTGGGGGTAGGCAGGTGGGGAACAATTAGTTGAGACAATCTCTATCTCTCTCTTTGTGGATATTCAATGACTCTCGTGTTTAAAGTGTACATTTAGTTTTCTAGGGTCTTGTGTGAGAAGATAGGCTTTTCACCTGACTGATTGATTTATCTATTTAATTAATTTAGAGTGTCTCTCCATTATGTGCAGGTCTGCCACTCAGTACTCTCACCTGCCAATTATTGAATATGAACTGCCCCAGTTAGCTCCGTTTTAAACTCTTAAACTACTTCTTCATAGAGATTTCCCTTCTTCCCTCTCTCCCTCCCTCCCTCCCTCCTCTCTCCCTCTCCCTCCCTTCTCTCTCTCTCTCCCTCTCTCTCTCTCTCTCTCTCCCTCTCTCTCTCTCTCTCTCTCTCTCTCTCTCTCTCTCTCTCTCTCTCTCTCTCGTTTTTATTCTTTTGCTCGGGTTTTGTCCATCAGAGACTCCTATCACTCACTCCTAGGGCAATTTCTTTGTCTCATTACCTATACATAATTTTTGGGTCCTTTTTATCTCCTAATTTCTTTCTAATTTTCAAAAATTTTATTTTTCAATCTCATTTTTATTTTTTAAAGGCTTAATTCTTTTTATTTTCCTTGTATAGAATTGTGTGGTGGCCACAGCAGGAGTCTGGGTCCCTATACAGAAACTCTGTGGTAGGTTTTCTAAATTAATTTTATTTTTATTGTTTATTCTATTACAGTTGCCCTAATTTTCCCCTTTTGCTGGCCCCCACCCAGCCCGCCCTTCTTTCCCACAGTCATTCACCTCTCTGTGGTCCATGTCCATGATCATTCATACATGTTATTTCACTAATGCCTTCCCCTTCTTTCCAGTATTCTCACTTCCCTTCTACAGCTACCAGTGTGTTCCATGTTTCCATGTCTCAGGTCTATTTTAGCTGTTAGTTTATTTTATTAATTAGACTCCAGTTATAACTGAGGTCATATGTTATTTGTCTTTGACTTATTTCACTTAGCATAACAGTCTCCAGTTCAATTCATGCTGTCACAAAAAGTAGCAGTTTCTTCTTTCTTTCTGCTGAGTAGTATTCTATTGTGCAAATGTATGACAGATTTTTGATCCACTCATTTACTGATAGCTATTTCCAAATTTTGACAATTGTAAATAGTGCTGCTATAAACATAGTGGTGCATAAGTTCTTTGAACTGGTGTTTCAGGATTCTTAGGATATATTCCCAGCAGTGGAATTGCTGGGTCAAAAGGCAGTTGGCAGTTCCATTTTCAATTTTTTGAGGAAATTCCATACTGTTTTCCATAGTGGCTGCCCCAGTCTGAATTCCCACCAACAGTGCAGTAAGATTCCTTCTCATCTTCATCAGCACTTGTTGTTTGTTGATTTATTAATGATAGTCATTTTGGCAAGTGTGAGGTGATATCTCATTGTGGTTTTCACTTGCATCTCTCTGATGGCTAATGATGTTTAGCATTTCTTCATATGTCTTTGAGTCATTTGTATGGCCACCTTAGAGAAGTGTCTGCTCAGGTTCTTGCCCATTTTTTAACGGGTCTTTTGTCTTCCTGTTGTTGAGTCATATGAGTTCTTTATGTATTTTGGAGATTAAACCCTTGTCCAATGTACCATTGGCACAATGTTCTACCATACACTTGGTTCCTTCTTCATTTTAATGATGGCTTATTTAACTATGCATAAACATGTTAATTTGATGTAGTCCCATTTGTGTATATTTTCCTTTATTTCTTTTGCCTAGGATAAGCAAAAATATAGCTTTATGGGATGTCTGAAATTTACTGCCTATGTTTTCTACTAGGACTTTTATAATACCACGACTTAAGTTCTTTATCCATTTTGAGTTTATTTTGGTGTATGGTGTAAGTTGGTGGTCTAGTTTCTTTTTATTTTTTCATGTACCAGTCCAGTTCTTCAACACCATTTATTGAAGGGATGCTTTTTGCTCTATTGAATGCTCATGTCCCCTTTGTCAAATATTAATTGACCATAGAAGCATGTGTTTACTTCTGCGTTCTTTGTTCTATTCCATTGATCTATGTGTCTATGCTTATGCCAATACCAGACTGTTTGATTACAGTGGTCACGTAGTATAGTTTGATATCAGGTACTGTGATCCCTCCAACTTTGTTTTCCTTTCTCCGGATTGCTGAGGCTATCTGGGGTATTTTTGGTTCCATATAAATTTTTGGAAAATTAGTTCTATAACTGTGAAATATGCAATTAGCATTTGAATAGGAATTACATTGAATCTATAGATTGTTGTGAATAGTATGGACATTGTAATGATGTTAATGATCCCAATCCATGAACCAGTATATGCTTCCATTTTTGTACTTTTCTCAATTTCTTTCTTCAATGTTGTATACTTTTTTGAGTATAGGTTTTTTACCTCCATGGTTAAATTTATTCATAGGTACTTTATTTTTCTTGTTACTATAGTAATTATGATTTTTTCTGAGTTTCTCTTTCTGATAATTCATTATTGGTATATATGAATGCCATTGATTACTGAATATTGACTTTATATCCTGCTACTTTGCCAAATTCACTTATTGGGTTGAGTAGTTTTTTTGATGGAGACTTATGGTTTTCTATGTATACTATCATGTCATTTGTACATAATAACAGTTTTACTTTCTCCATTCCAATTGGCATGTCTTTTACTTCTTTTTCTTTCCTAATTGCTATGGCTAGAACTTCCAGTCTATGTTGAATAACAGTGGTGAAAGCGAGCACACTTGTCTTATCTCTGATCTTAATGGGCTTTAATTATTTGCGCATTGAGTATGATGTTGGAAGTAGGTATATGGCCTTTATTATGCTGTGATATGCCCCTTGTACTTCCATTTGTTGAGTGTTTTTATCATAAATGGGTGCTAAATTTTATCAAATGCTTTTTCAGCATCTATTGCATCTATTGATACAGTCATGTGATTTTGTCTTTCATTTTTGTTTATTGTTCTTTCTTTTCAATTTTATTCCTATTTGTTCACTATATATTTTTATTGCAAATCTCATAGGTTACTGTCTTACTCCATTTTGCCTTCTGCCTGCACTTCCTTATTTCAGTTTGGAATTTTATTTCTTCCCTTTCTTAGCCTGGATTTTATTCTTTACTCTTATAATTTCTCCTCCATCTATCCTCTCAAAATCAGTTTTCTTTAATG